>CM055904.1:58453897-58478897 GCA_029582155.1 Panopea generosa | reverse complement strand
CAAACAACATATCGGCGTAAAAACTGTACAGAGTAAAAAAAAATACGCAGTATTCCACAAAATACACGTTTCCGTAAGTATCGCATATACGTGAATGTTTTATGTTAATGCCGTACCAGTAACACATCTCGGTAAGTACCGCATATATGTGAATGTTTTAGTTCAATACCGCATCAATAACACGTCTTTATAAGTACCGCATACACGTGAATGTTTTAGTTCAATACCGCACCAATAACAAGTCTTTATAAGTACCGCATATACGTGAATGTTTTATTTCAATACCGCACCAATAACACGTCTTTATAAGTACCGCATATACGTGAATGTTTCAGTTTAATACCGCACCAATAACACGACTTTATAATTAACGTATATACGTGAATGTTTTATTTCAAAACCGCACTAATAACACGTCTTTATAAGTACCGCATATACGTGAATGTTTTAGTTCAATACCGCACCAATAACACGTCTTTATAAGTACCGCATATACGTGAATGTTTTTTTCAATACCTCACCAATAACACGTCTTTGTAAGTACCGCATACACGTGAATGTTTTAGTTCAATACCGCACCAATAACACGTCTTTATAAGTACCGCATATACGTGAATGTTTTAGTTCAATACCGCACCAATAACAAGTCTTTATAAGTACCGCATATACGTGAATGTTTTAGTTCAATACCGCACCAATAACACGTCTTTATAAGTACCGCATATACGTGAATGTTTTTTTCAATACCTCACCAATAACACGTCTTTGTAAGTACCGCATACACGTGAATGTTTTAGTTCAATACCGCACCAATAACACGTCTTTATAAGAACCGCATATACGTGAATGTTTTAGTTCAATACCGCACCAATAACAAGTCTTTATAAGTACCGCATATACGTGAATGTTTTATTTCAATACCTCACCAATAACACGTCTATGTAAGTACCGCATACACGTGAATGTTTTAGTTCAATACCTCACCAATAACCGTCTTTATAAGTACCGCATATACGTGAATGTTTTAGTTCAATACCGCACCAATAACACGTCTTTATAAGTATCGCATATACGTGAATGTTTTAGTTCAATACCGCACCAATAACACGTCTTTATAAGTACCGCATATACGTGAATGTTTTATTTCAATACCGCACCAATAACACGTCTTTATAAGTACCGCATATACGTGAATGTTTTAGTTCAATACCGCAACAATAACACGTCTTTATAATTAACGTATATACGTGAATGTTTTATTTCAATACCGCACTAATAACGCGTCTTTATAAGTACCGCATATACGTGAATGTTTTAGCTCAATACCGCACCAATAACACGTCTTTATAAGTACCGCATATACGTGAATGTTTTATTTCAATACCTCACCAATAACACGTCTTTGTAAGTACCGCATACACGTGAATGTTTTAGTTCAATAACGAACCAATAACACGTCTTTATAAGTACCGCATATACGTGAATGTTTTAGTTCAATACCGCACCAATAACAAGTCTTTATATGTACCGCATATACGTGAATGTTTTAGTTCAATACCTCACCAATAACCGTCTTTATAAGTACCGCGTATACGTGAATGTTTTAGCTCAATACCGCACCAATAACACGTCTTTATAAGTATCGCATATACGTGAATGTTTAAGTTCAATACCGCACCAATAGTGCGTCTTTATAAGTAACGCATATACGTGAATGTTTTATTTCACTTCCTCACCAATAACACGTCTTTATAAGTACCGCATACACGTGAATGTTTTATTTCAATACCTCACTAATAACACGTCTTTATAAGTACCGCATATATGTGAACGTTTTATTTCAATACCTCACAAATAACACGTCTCTATAAGTACCGCATACACGTGAATGTTTTATTTCAATACCGCACCAAAAACACGTCTTTATAAGTACCGTATATACGTGAATGTTTATTTCAATACTGTACCAATAACACGTCTCCGTAAGTACCACATATACGTGAATATTTTATTATAATACCGCACCAAAAACATGTCTCCGTAAGTACCGCATATAAGTGCATGTTTTATGTTCAATACCGCACCAATAACACGTCTCAACAAGTACTGTATATATGTAAAAAAAAATATTTCACTACTGCACCAAAAATATACCTTTTATATAACAATCGTAAATATTAAACATTCTTCGTTACTTTTATTTTAATTTATTTGTGCAAAATCAGACATATTGAAAGATAAATATTTTATAATAATTATATACATGTTTGCATTTAGTATTTTCTAATAGCCTTTAAGTGTCTGTGAGAAGTGACTGAGTAGCGAGCAGTGCCCATTCAATCAAGATAATACTTTTGTGTGGCTCAAACTGCAGGGGCCCGTTTCACTTATTATTTTTTATTTTAATTTATTTAGTTTAATATTATGTTTGTTGTTTCTGTATTCGGTGAATGTAAGCTGCAAAACACGTTTGAACGTGCTATACGCACGAAAAGAGTGTAATACGGATTATCAAACTGAACTCCTCGAGCTCGACAACCAATTTCATTTTCTGTTTCTCTTAATTGTTACTTGAAATCATTGCACATTAAAAGCACCAAACACAGTTACAGTCGGTACACCTCTGTTCTTATTGATAAAGGATAAAATACAACACAATCAGTATAGGCCAAGTTTCAGCGTTTTAAAACAGTGTTGCGGAAAATAAGTGAAACCGGAGTCAACGCCTAAGTGGTTATCATTAAGATAACGTGTACATAGTTATATGCATTGATGGACGTGCAATGCAATATAACTTGAATAAATTTTTACGAGTTATACATGACACATCATTAAACATCTGGCAGGTTACGCATATGTATCAAATATACTTTTTAAGCTATATACATATATGCTTAAGCTATGTATCATGTTTCAAATGTCATGCATACAGATGTAAAGGCATATAGGGCCCAAAGCTGCATCTAAGGAAATAAAGCTTAACGTTCCTGCGCTTAAAAAGTCATTATTAATTGTGTTTGAAATATTTTTTAAATGTTTCATTGTGGTTGTGATTTCTAGCTGCAAATGATTATAAAAAAAAAACTGGCATAGCATATATTTCAATAAGACATTTCTGGTGTTAAAAATGACTTTTATAGGATTTTAAAAGAAGCTTGTATTTACTTAAAAAATCTAAGAGTTTCAGTGCACCTTCTTTAAAAATACAAGCTGGTCAACCTACCAGTTATTGTGCATTTATATGTGAGGGATACATTTCTGCAATGAAAATAAAATGAAATTTATTTTAACGCGGAAATGCTAGATGTTTTTTTTATCAAGAATATAAAACAACATTCAACTGTGTAGTAAGAACTGAAATCTTGTTTTAGTTTTATATTTGACACTAGCGAATACACATTTGTATTGATCTATGCAATACGTTATGTTTCACAATGTCACATATATGTTAGACATCATACATACCGTAATAAACTGACACTATCACCACCAAGGCACAAAGTAAAACGGTTTTCATTTTGGCTTAAAACTTGCTCCGTACACGTCGTATGTTCCTGTCAGAGTGTTGCTGGCTTTGTTCAATTGTATATATGTATATATATATATATAGAGAGAGAGAGAGAGATTAGTGTCGCTGATGACCAACTGACCAGCTTTGACCTTCGGCTGACCAGGGCATATATATAGATGACCTGTTCCGAGTGAAGCCTTGGGTCCCAGTCAGGACAATAGGCATAGTGGCGGTTAAAATAATACTAAGTCTTGTTTCTACTTATTTTAAAATGCTTTTTTTCTTATTTTGGTGCTGATTGTATTTTTTATTTGCATTTTTTGTTTATATTTAGCATTTAGAAAGCATTTTTGTTTGAATTGAGAAAAAAATGTTCTTGGAAATTGTAATATGAATACGTGATTTCGGAAATCGTCTTCATTTTGTTAACACTGTATACAATTATTAGAATACAAAATCTCTTATACCCTACATGGCACATACTTTTCGTATTTTAGTGTGCAGAGGTTGACAAACAATGAAATGTAAGTTTTACTTCTTTCATTTCGCTTGCGTTTTTTTTCCTGAACATTTCTATATTCCTCTAAATGTCAAGCGTGTCGTACGTTTGTTTTGTTGGTATATGTGTATCTCTTCAAAAAAAGGCGAGTTGTGTGTTTGTTTTGTTGATATATGTGTATGTCTTTCACATATAGGCGAGCTGTGTGTTTGTTTTGTTGGTATACGTGTATCTCTTCACATATAGGCGAGCTGTGTGTTTGTTTTGTTTGTATATGTGTATGTTATTCACATATTGGCGAGCTGTGTGTTTGTTTTGTTGGTATATGTGTATGTCTTTCACATATAGGCGAGATGTGTGTTTGTTATGTTGGTATCTGTGTATGTTATTCACATAATGGCGAGCTGTGTGTTTGTTTTGTTGGTATATGTGTATGTTTTTCACATAATGGCGAGCTGTGAGTTTGTTGTGTTGGTATACGTGTATCTCTTCACATATAGGCGAGCTGTATGTTTGTTTTGTTGGTATATGTTTATGTTTTTCACATACTGGCGAGCTGTGTGTTTGTTTTGTTGGTATATGTGTATATCTTCACATATAGGCTAGATGTGTGTTTGTTTTGTTGGTATATGTGTATGTCTTTCACATAATGGTGAGCTATGTGTTTGTTCTGTTGGTATACGTGTATCTCTTCACATAAAGTCTATATGTGTGTTTGTTTTGTTGGTATATGTGTATGTCTTTCACATATTGTTGAGCTGTATATTTGTTCTGTTAGTATACGTGTATCTCTTCACAAATAGGCGAGATGTGTGGTTGTTTTGTTGGTATACGTATATCTCTTCACATATAGGCTAGATGTGTGTTTGTTTTGTTGGTATATGTTTATGTCTTTCACATAATGCTGAGCTATGTGTTTGTTCTGTTGGTATACGTGTATCTCTTCACATATAAGCTAGATGTGTGTTTGTTTTGTTGGTATACGTGTATCTCTTCACATATAGGCTAGATGTGTGTTTGTTTTGTTGGTATCTGTTTATGTCTTTCACATAATGGTGAGCTGTGTGTTTGTTCTGTTAGTTTACATGTATCTCTTCACATATAGGCGAGATGTGTGTTTGTTTTGTTGGTATACGTGTATCTCTTCACATATAGGCGAGCTCTGTGTTTGTTTTGTTGGTATACGTGTATCTCCTCACATAATGGTGAGCTGTGTCTTTGTTTTGTTGGTATACGTGTATCTCTTCACATATAGGCTAGATGTGTGTTTGTTTTGTGATATACGTGTATCTCTTCACATATAGACGAGCTGTGTGTTTGTTTTGTTGGTATATGTGTATGTTTTTCACATAATGGTGAGCTGTGTATTTATTTTGTTGGTAGACATACGTGTATCTCTTTACATATAGACGATCTGTGTGTTTGTTTTGTTTGTATACGTGTATCTCTTCACTTATAGGCGATCTGTGTTTGTTTTTTTTGTTGGTATACGTGTATCTCTTCATATATAGGCGTGCTGTGTGTTTGTTTTGTTGGTATTTGTGTATGACTTTCACATATAGGCAAGCTGTATGTTTGTTTTGTTGGTTTATGTGTATCTCTTCACATATAATTGAACTGTGTCTTTGTTTTGTTGGTATATATTTATGTCTTATACTTATAGGCGAGCTGTGTGTTTGTTTTGTTGGTATATATTTATGTCTTATACTTATAGGCGAGCTGTGTGTTTGTTTTGTTGGTATACGTGAATCTCTTCACATATTTACGAGCTGTGTGTTTGTTTTGTTTGTATACGTGAATTTCTTCACAAAAAGGCGAGCTGTGTGTTTGTTTTGTTTGTATACGTGAATTTCTTCACATAAAGGCGAGTTGTGTGTTTGTTTTGTTGGCATACGTGACTCTCTTCATATAAAGGCGAGCTGTGTGTTTTGTTTTGTTTGTGTATGTGTATGTCTTTCACATATAGGCGAGCTGTGTGTTTACTTTGTCAGGTTGACATTTGTAGAAGTACAGCATGGCTGTTTTAATGAGAAACAGTTTCCCGTTCCCTTTTAATTTTCGACGTGCTGTGTGTTTAAGATAAATAACATAACTGTGCAGCTCCCCTTTTAACGATTTTTAGACTTTATGTGCGTTTGTTTCGAAAGAAACCTGTGCTCCTAACGTATGAGGCCGTGTTGAGTGTTGTTCATATAGAAACAATCCGTGTTCCTCTATTGACATGGGGTCGTATTGCGCGTTTGTTCTTCTATTTTGTAGAAACTATTGTTGTACCTAACTTATTTTTTTTCATGTTGCGCGATTTTGTTTTTGTTTGTGTGTAAAATGACTTGGACCCCCTGAAAGGTTGTAATTCCGCGGTATTGGTGTGTTGATATATGTGTTTTATTTCTTATTAAGGAGCATGGATATGCTTCGTCATTTGTTTTTGCTGTGAGAAAATGAGTAATTTGTCTGTAATAAATGTATGAGAATATTGCGTCATCGATTTGTATGGACATCTACTCTGTTCTATCAATGCTTGAGTGCCTGTTAAGTTACGTTTGTTCACGTGGTGCGAGGTTGATTTGTTAGGACATAAACAAGTCTCTATCAACGTTTGTGGATTGATGCGTGATGTATTTGTAGGGTTATGAACTAAGCTTTATCAACGTTTGTGGACGTGGTGTGCGGTTGATTTGTTAGGACATTAACTAACTCTATCAACATTTGTGGACGTGATGAGTGGTTGATTTGTTGGGACATTAACTAACTCTATCAACGATTGTGCACATGATGTGTGATGGATTTGTTGGGACATTAACTAGGCTCTATCAACGTTTGCGGACGTGATATGTGGTTGATTTGTTAAAACATTAACTAACTGTATCGACGTTTGTGGACGTGATGTGCGGTTGATTTGTTGAGACATTGATAACTATATCAACGTTTGTGGACGTCATGTGTGATAGAATTGTTGGGACATCATCTAGGATCTATCAGCGTTTACGGACGTGATGTGCGGTTGATTTGTTTGGACATTAACTAACTCTATCAACGTTTGTGGACGTGATATGTGATTGATTTGTTAAGACATTAACTAGGCTCTATTAACGTTTGCGGACGTGATGCATGAAGGATTTGTTAGGACATTAGCTAAGCTCTATCAACGTTTGTAGACGTGATGCGTGATATGTTTGTAAGGTTATTAACTAAGCTCTATCAACGTTTGTGGATGTGATGCGTGATGGATTTGTAAGGTTATTAACTAAGCTCTATCAACGTTTGTGGATGTGATGCGTGATAGATGTGTAAGGTTATTATCTAAGCTCTATCAGCGTTTGTGAATGTGATGCGTGATGGATTTGTAAGGTTATTAACTAAGTTCTATCAACATTTGTGGATGTGATGCGTGATGGATTTGTAAGTTTATTAACTAAGCTCTATCAGCGTTTGTGGATGTGATGCATTATATATTTGTTAGGTTATTAGTTAAGCTCTATCAACGTTTGTGGATGTGATGCGTGATTGATTTGTAATGTTATTAAATAAGCTTGATCAGCGTTTGTGGATTTGATGCGTAATGGATTTGAAAGGTTATTAACTAAGCTCTTTAAGCGTTTGTGGATGTGATGCGTAATGGATTTGAAAGGTTATTAACTAAGCTCTATCATCGTTTGTGGATGTGATGCGTAATGGATTTGAAAGGTTATTAACTAAGCTCTTTAAGGGTTTGTGGATGTGATGCGTAATGGATTTGAAAGGTTATTTACTAAGCTCTATCATCGTTTGTGGATGTGATGCGTAATGGATTTAAAAGGTTTCTAACTAAGCTCTATCAACGTTTGTGGATGTGATGTGTAATGGATTTAAAAGGTTATCAACTAAGCTCTTTCAGCGTTTGTGGATGTGATGCGTAATGAATTTGAAAGGTTATTATCTGAACTCTTTCAGCGTTTGTGGATGTGATGCGTAATGGATTTGAAATGTTATTAACTAAGCTCTTTCAGCGTTTGTGGATGTGATGCGTAATGGATTTGAAAGGTTATTATCTAAACTCTTTCAGCGTTTGTGGATGTGATGCGTAATGGATTTGAAAGGTTATTAACTAAGCTCTATCCATGTTTGTAGATATGATGCGTAATGGATTTTAAAGGTTATTAACTAAGCTCTATCAACGTTTGTGGATGTGATGCGTAATGGATTTGAAAGGTTATTAACTAAGCTCTATCAACGTTTGTGGATGTAATGCGTGATGGATTTGTAAGGTTATTAGATAAGCTCTATCAACGTTTGTGGATGTGATGCGTGATATATTTGTAAGATTATAAACTAAGCTCTATCAACGTTTGTGGATGTGATGCGTAATGGATTTGAAAGGTTATTAACTAAGCTCTATCAGCGTTTGTGGATGTGATGCGTAATGGATTTGAAAGGTTATTAACTAAGCTCTATCAGCGTTTGTGGACATGAAGTGTGATTGATTTTTTGGGACATTAACTAGGCTCTATCAACGTTTGTGGACATGAAGTGTGATGGATTTGTTGGGACATCAACTAGGCTCTATCAACGTTTGTAGACATGAAGTGTGATGGATTTGTTGGGACATTAACTTGGCACTATCAAAGTTTGTTGACGTGATGTGTGGTTGATTTGTTGGGACAGTAACTAACTCTATAAACTTTTTTGGCGTGATATGCTATTGATTAGTTGGGATATTAACTAACTCTATCAACGTTTGTGGATGTGACGCGTGATGTCTTTATTGGGACAGTAACTAACTCTATCAACTTTTTTGGCGTGATATGCGGTTGATTAGTTGGGATATTAACTAACTCTATCAACGTTTGTGGATGTGACGCGTGATGTATTTATTGGGACAGTAACTAACTCTATCAACTTTGTTGGCGTGATATGCGGTTGATTAGTTGGGATATTAACTAACTCTATCAACGTTTGTGGATGTGACGCGTGATGTATCTATTGGGACAGTAACTAACTCTATCAACTTTGTTGGCGTGATATGCGGTTGATTAGTTGGGATATTAACTAACTCTATCAACGTTTGTGGATGTGACGCGTGATGTATTTATTGGGACAGTAACTAACTTTATCAACATTTTTGGCGTGATATGCGGTTGATTAGTTGGGATATTAACTAACTCTATCAACGTTTGTGGATGTGACGCGTGATGTATTTATTGGGACAGTAACTAACTCTATCAACTTTGTTGGCGTGATATGCGGTTGATTAGTTGGGATATTAACTAACTCTATCAACGTTTGTGGATGTGACGCGTGATGTATTTATTGGGACATTAACTAACGCTATCGACGTTTGTGGACGTGATATGCTTTTGATTTGTTGAGACATTGATAATTACATCAACGTTTGTTGACGTCATGTGTGATAGAATTGTTGGGACATCAACTAGGATCTATCAGCGTTTGCGGACATGATGTGCGGTTGATTTGTTTTGGACATTAACTAACTCTATCAACGTTTGTGGACGTGATGTGTGATAGAATTGTTGGGACATCAACTAGGATCTATCAGCGTTTGCGGACGTGATGTGCGGTTGATTTGTTTGGACATTAACTAACTCTATCAACGTTTGTTGACGTGATGTGTGGTTTATTTGTTGAAACATTAACTAACTTTATCCACGTTTGTGAACGTGATGTGTGATAGATTTGTTGGGACATTGACTAGGCTCTATCAACGTTTGTGGACGTGATGTTTGGTTGATTTGTTGAGACATTAACTAACGCTATTGACGTTTGTGGACGTGATATGCTATTGATTTGTTGAGACATTGATAACTATATCAACGTTTATTGACGTCATGTGTGATATAATTGTTGGGACATCAACTAGGATCTATCAGCGTTTGCGGACGTGATGTGCGGTTGATTTGTTTGGATATTAACTAACTCTATCAACGTTTTTGGACGTGATATGTGATGTATTTGTTGGGACATTAACTAAGCTCTATTACCGTTTGTGGACGTGATGCGTGAGGGATTTTATGTAGATGCATTAACTAAGCTCCATCAGCGTTTGTGGACGTGGTGCATGGTGGAATTGTTTGGACTTTAACTAAGCTCTATCATCGTTCGTAGACGTGATGCGTGATGGATATGTTGGGACAGTAACTAAGGTATTTTAACATTTGTGGACTTGATGATTATCGATATATTAGGACATTTACTACGCTATATTAACGTGTATGGACGTGATGCATGGTGTATTTGTTGGGACATTAGCTAAGCTCTATCAACGTTTATGAACGTGATGCGTGAAGGATATGTTGGGACAGTAACTAAGCTATATTAACATTTGTGGATTTGATGATGATTGATATATTGGGACATTAACTACGCTATGTGTTGTTTATTTGTTGAAACATTAACTAACTTTATCCACGTTTGTGAACGTGATGTGTGATAGATTTATTGGGACATTAACTAACTCTATCAACGTTTGTGGACGTGATGTTTGGTTGATTTGTTGAGACATTAACTAACGCTATCGACGTTTGTGGACGTGATATGCTATTGATTTGTTGAGACATTGATAACTATATCAACGTTTGTTGACGTCATGTGTGGTAGAATTGTTGGGACATTAACTAGGATTTATCAGCGTTTGCGGACATGATGTGCGATTGATTTGTTTGGACATTAACTAACTCTATCAATGTTTATGGACGTGATGTGTGATAGATTTGTTGGGACATTAACTAGGCTCTATTAACGTTTGTGGACGTGATGCATGGTGGATTGTTAGGACATAAGCTAAGCTCTATTACCGTTTGTGGACGTGATGCGTGAGGGATTTTAAGGATATCAACTAAGCTCTATCAACGTTTGTGGAAATGATGTGTGATGAATTTGTTAGGTCATATACTAAACTCTTTCAACGTTTGTGGACGTAATAGGAGATGGTATGTTTGGGTACTAACTAAGCTCTATCAACGTTTGTGGATGTGATGCGTTATGGATATGTGGATGCATTAAATAAGCTCCATCAGCGTTTGTGGACGTGGTGCATGGTGGAATTGTTTGGACTTTAACTAAGCTCTATCATCGTTCGTAGACGTGATGCGTGATGGATATGTTGTGACAGTAACTAACTAAGGTATATTAACATTTGTGGACTTGATGATTATCGATATATTGGGACATTTGCTACGCTATATCAACGTTTGTGGACGTGATGCATGGTGGATTTGTTGGGACATTAGCTAAGTTCTATCAACGTTTGTGGACGTGATGCGTGAAGGATATGTTCGGACAGTAACTAAGCTATATTAACCTTAAAGTTTGTGGATTTGATGATGATTGATATATTCGGACATTAACTACGCTATAACAACGTTTGTGGACGTGATGCATGGTGGATTTGTTGGGACATTAACTAGGCTCTAACAACGTTTGTGGACGTGATGTGTGATTTATTTGTTGAAACATTAACTAACTTTATCCACTTTTGTGAACGTGATGTGTGATAGATTTGTTGGGACATTAACTAGGCTCTAACAACGTTTGTGGACGTGATGTGTGGTTTATTTGTTGAAACATTAACTAACTTTATCCACTTTTGTGAACGTGATGTGTGATAGATTTGTTGGGACATTGACTAGGCTCTATTAACTTTTGTGGACGTGATGCATGGTTGATTTGTTGGGACATAAGCTAAGCTCTAACAACGTTTGTGGACGTGATACGTTATGGATTTGTTGGAACATTAACTAAGCTCTATCAATGTTTGTAGACGTAATGCGCGATGGATATGTTTGGACATAAACACTGCTATATTAATGTTTGTGGACGTGATGTGTGATGGATTTGTTTTGACATATGCTTAGCTCTGTCAACGTTTGTGGACGTGATACGTGATGGATATGTTGGGACATTAACTAAGTTATATTAATCTTTGTGGACGTGATGTATGACGGATATATTGGGACATTAACTATGCTATATTAACGTTTGTGGACGTGATGCGTGATGGATATGTTGGGACATTAACTAAGCTCTATCAACGTTTGTGAACGTGATCTGTGATGGATATGTTAAAACATTTACTAAGTTCTATTATTAACTTTTTTTTGGGTGTTACGTGTGGTTAATCTGTTCATCAAGTAGTATTCTATCAACGTTTTTGGACGTGTGGTTTATTTGTTCATTGAATAGTAATCTATTATCGTTTGTGATCGTGATGTTTGATTGATTTGTTATTGATTTCACTAGTATTTTATTAACGTTTGTTTGCATCACGTGTGGTTGATTTGTTGTTAATTTAGATAGTTATGTATTCTATCATCGTTTTTGCGTGTGATGTGTGATTGATTTGATATTAATTTCACTAATATTCTATTAACGTTTGTGGGAATCCTGTGTTGTTGGTTTCATGTTAATTTAAATAGTATTCTATTAACGTATGTTTGCATAACGTGTGGTTGATTTGTTGTTAATCTTAATAGTTCATGTACGTATTCTATCAACGTTTGCAGGTGTGCTGCATGTTTTGTTTGTTGCAAAAATGTTGTGTTCCAATCAGAGCATTTTGGGCCCTTTTAGAGTTTATTTTATTTAAACATTTACTGTGTTTGCGTAACCATATGTGGATATCATGTATATATGTGTGTGTTTCTGTGTTTTTATGTTATTATAGCTTGGTATAGAGGTAGTTGCCAAACTGTTCTCTAGACCAGAGAACGGAGCAAACAATTTAGAACATGATTGATTGATTGATTGATTGATTGATTAAATATTAAGCATCATTGTTATGCCATAGATCGTTTTTCCAGTTGAATCAGCGTTGAGAGACGAATGATAATGAGACACAATGTCGTATATCAGTTATCACAGAGACTATTGCCAGGCGGGGATTCGAACTCACGACCCCTGGATCAATTGTCAGACGCGTTACCGACTATGCTTATCGGGCCCGATTTTAGAACCGTAATATAAATTGTATATTAATAATATGATAATAAGTAGGTCGATAGAACATTTGGTTTAAGTTTAACAGAAACAAAAACAAAAGCAAAAGTATGTCATCCTTCTCTATTTATTTCCTTAAATATATTTTCCGTAATAAGGTCAGTGTTTTAGATTGATATAAATGTCTTCAAATTTTCGGTCAATGTTTTGTTTAATAATTAGATCGTTCATGTATCAGACATTCTTCCATGAATAGAACAAAGTGTGACTCTTGTATTGCGTCAGTTAAACATAGTTCTTCCTGCTGAACTTTGTGCCCATCTTTGTTACCATTTCTGTCTACAAACGTGGTTTTATCTTATGCTGTCCCACGGTGTAAGTTCAACTATTTACGTACACTTATAACATATGCTTCTTTTCTCACTATGTATCTGTAAGTCGTGCTGATATCAGTCTATCCCAGTATCCCAGTTTCTGTTATCTCCCGGTATATTAGCCCCTAATGGAAAAGCAGGGGATTCTATGCCAATCTTACAATTCAACGTACTTAGACGCTTTATAAACGTTGACGTCATTCGACTTTCACTGAAGCACCTGACCAATAAGCGTGCTCAAATCTCACTGCTGCAAGCGGAAAAAGTTGGGTCCGTTTAACAGTCTATGCTGACATTAACCTTAGTTATCTCACTTGTATTCATTCCACATCACGGCTAATATAAAGCTTATACGTATTTATGATTAAATGGCATTTCAAGTGAACAATAATATGTTTTTTTTATTTCCATTTGATTGTTATTTATGTTGTTGCTGTTGTTGTTGTTGTTGATGTTGTTGTTGTGTTGTTGATGGTGGTGGTGGTTGTTATTGTTGTGTTGTTGATGTTGTTTGTTGTTGTGGTTGTGGTGGTGGTTATTGTTGTTGTTGTTGTTGTTGTTGTGTTGTTGATGTTGTGTTGTTGATGTTGTGTTGTTTGTTGTGGTGGTGGTGGTGGTGGTGGTCGTCGTGGTTGTTGTTGTTGTTGATGTTGTTGTTGTTGTTGTTGTTGTTGTTGTTGTTGTTGTTGTTGTTGTTGTTTACTTCCTGGGTAGAATCAGTACTTAATGCTGCTTTTTAGATGCATCGGGTCGGGCGGAGGCTCGGAACCCGCAATCTATAGCGCATTTATATGAAATAAAATATGTTTATCTACAGCGTGATCGACAAACACCAACTTCCCTATACTACCCTCCCACTCTGTTCTGTTGATGTTGATATAATTTTAGCCGCTGACAACAAAAGTCCCTGGTCCAATCCCAGACCCGACCCGATTACCGCTAAAAAATCAACACCTGACTACATTCGTGCACAAGGAACGGAAAGGAGGAATCTTAGCTTATTTCATAATTGAACGGAGCAAAACAATTGTAGCGTGTTCTAGATCTGGAAATACCACGTTCCTTTCTGTATGGAGCTGATAGGAATGTTTAAATAACCGCGTAACCGTTTAACCGAATTCGATATTACTATGCAAATATGATGTCTACTATAGTGTTTATATACATCATGTCTAAACGTATACCTGAGGATTAAACATAAATTCTTCTGCGACATTTATTTCTTTTACCTGACGTTGTCACGTCATATTGAGGGTGGGGGCGGAAAAACACTGTTAAACATTTGACACCTTGCAACTTTAAGGATCACTCGATGTTTTACATGTATGACAATAATGGCCTTTGAAACAGCCTTGAACAGATCGTTTCTTATAACTAATATGTCTTTTAGCGACTGCAAACTCGATAGTATGGTGGAGGCGAGGGGTGGTGGTGGAGGGCTTCTCTTCGACTACACATTACATGATAACGAACCCCAAGTCACAAGCACCGCAAAGGGGAAATTCTGCTGAATTCCGTCACGCAGTCAGAAAACATATTAATAAATGCTACAAAATATAAAGACACATGTAATGGATTAAATTGCATAAACATTTTCTTAAGTTCATTTATACGTGTTCATAATTACTTGAGCTGCATAAATAATGCGTACTGGGTCATGCTTCACAAATAGTAATTTCTAACTTAATACTTAGATTAATATTTGATTTTTTAAGTATAAATTCAGTTTTAAGTTATTTTTGAAACGGGGCGCAACTTTAGCGGAAACAATATTGAAATGAATCTAATACCGAACATGTGTTGTCATCCTACGATAAAAAAATAGTATGAAAAGTGTTTTAATTTGATAAATTTTTATCAGTATGATAGTGAAAACTGAAAACGAAATTCTTTCATTTTTCATTTTTATCGATTTTCTCTTCCTCCAAGCTAGTGCTTTTTTATTTTTGTATTATCAATAATTTCTAAAACTTGAAGTTTCTGTTAAAATATTTGGATATTTATACCTACATATGGTTATACGCTTACAACTGTAAATATTGATCTTAGACACATGTATGAGTAAAATCGATCTTAACATTGCTCTGTGTCCTTTTAAGCAACTTCAGAGATAAAATAGTTAGTACAGTCCGACTGAATATCCAGCACGAATCATAAACCTAGATTATAGAACGAACCCAGGGACTAAATTCATCAATAATTTATATCTGAGAATCTGACTCGGACTCAAATATAACATGTTTGTAAAATCCTGTAAACATACAATTATGGGTAACGTTGTTTAATGTGATTCTGTAACATTTTCTGTTAAATAATCATTAAATATATATGTTTTTGCAAATAGATATTATAGCAACTTGTTCGTTACATTTTATTTGAATACGGCATCGTTGACAATTTGAGTCTAAATCTCAGACTCAAAATATTGATGACTTTAGGCCCAGCTTTCCCCTTTGAGTCCGTCACAAACCGGTGAGATTCGTATTTTATAGCTCGGTCATTCTTATTCAAATTACTTGATTGGAATGTAAGCTTAGAGCTTATATTGGTTGTGCTCCATTTGTTTCCTAGGAAGAACCAGTACTAAGTGTTGTTATGAGAGGTCACATGTCAAGCCTGGAATCGAGCCCACGACCTCTGACGTGAGCGACAAACACTATATCCACTGCACTATCAAACTGTCGTTTAAAATATTTTCATATGTTAGACTTTTGGTTCATAGGGAAGCAAATGTAAACTTTTAAAAGAACTTCATCCGTTATATAAGACTCGAGCTGTGTGACTTTATACATTTGTACATATCTTGTTTAAAATAAATCATGTCTGCACGCTGATAAGACTTAAATGTGGCATCTACTAACAGAACGCTGGGCCTAAAATCCCCAATATAAAGTATTAAGTATGTTCAGGGTAAGGAGAGAGAAACTTTTAATTCCGTGACAGACGTATTGTTCAGACCAGAAACATACCCCATCTCAAATGCATGACAGACGTCTTGACCAGGCCAGGTCAACACAGCCTCTCAAAAATGTAACAGACGTCTTGATCTGACGAGGGAAACAGCCCCTCAAATATGTAACGGACGTCTTGACCAGGCCAGGTCAACACAGCCTCTCAAATATGTAACAGACGTCTTGATCTGACGAGGGAAACAGCCTCTCAAATACGTAACAGACGTCTTGACCCGGACAAGTACACGCAATATCTTAGTTACCTGTCATTCTTTTTTACCTGACTAAGAAAACGCGAACTATCAATTATAGGACATGCGTCTTGACACGGCTAGGAACACATATCCTCTTTAATACGTGACAGACGTCTTGCCAAGTCTTTCCTTGCAGATCATCACGTCAGCCACATGTCTATTTATAAATAACTATATTGACTTTGTTTGACATTTGATCCCAGGTTACTTGCTTTCTTATCAAAAAATTTACCTTAAACTTCTACTATCTAAAAGGGTTATCGTTATAAGATTGACTTGTCACAGTTGTGTATGCTTATTTCTCACGATAACTGTCGTAATACAAGAGGTATATATAAATGCATGAATGAATGAATGAATGAATGAATGAATGAATGAATTTATTAATTAATTAATTAATTAATGATTGATTAATGAGTGATAAATTGAGTGAATAACCGGATGATTGAGTGAGTGTTTTTTGAGTGAGTGAATGAACGATTGAGTGATTATACGAGCGAGTGAGCGAAGGTGTGATCGAGTGATTATGTGAGTTAGTGAGTGAGTTAGTGAGTGGATGAGTTAGTGAGTGACTGAGGGAGGGAGGGAGGGAGGGAGGGTAGAGTGAGTGAATAAGTGAGTGATTGAGTGATTGAGTGAGTGAGTGGGTGAGTGAGTGAGTGAGTATTTTAAGAAAAAACTAACGATTATAGAAACGAAGAAACACACAAATACTTAAATTTAAACAATTATAGTACAAGGTAATGAATGTATATATTTTTCTGTACAAAAGTGTGTACCGTCTGCCGGATTAAATAAAGCACACTTATTTTGACTAAGCGTTTAAAATAGTATTTATTTATCCCTTACATTGATACATTAGATATATTGCTTGCATATAAGTGTGTATCACCTTTGTAATTCTAATATGTTCACAAATAAATAAAATTATGAAAACACAAACAATTGTCAAGTTATAAATCGCTCGCTTCGTGTACTTTGATACCGGATTGGTGTTGAATAGAGCTTTTAGCATTGAATAGTACATGCATTTAATGGTGTTTAATCAATTGTTTATACACCAGAAGTCATATATTGAATCAAGTTTCATTGATGAAGAAATATTTATATGAGTTTTACTGTAACTTGCACATTTCCTCCCATCATATTTTGGACTCAGTTGGACTCTAACCGCAGATGAGAATAATAAGGAGACGTCGTCAAAGACAATTTGGAGAATATTTCAGACTTTCCCCCGTAACATGTTAACGAATTGGCTAAACAAAATACAAGCGGAAACCACCGAACTGGACTCGAACTCACGACCTCAGTGGTGACATGTATAGTTCATGTGATCTTGAGACGGTACCTTAGACCACTAACCCCCCCCCCCCCCCCCCCCACCCTTCCAACTCACCTCACCCTTCCCCAGCCAATGTGGACCCTTAAATAGTTCAGACATGGTTGCATTTTCCATAACATCAAATCGAACACACTAGACTCGAACCTACGATCTCAGCAACGATAGATTCATTTTATGCGATATAGAGACGACATCTCTTCCCTCTCCATGATCCCTAGTTCAGACATTGAGGAAGCTTCCATAACCTTTTAGCAAATAACACAAAGGAAACCCAGATGCTAAAATTGAACCGTCTATAAACGTGTTAAAAGAAAACAAACTCAACTCAATTATAAAGCAAACGGATATTTCCTTTATTTACACGAACAACTGTACACGCATACACAAAACGAAATTATACATTTATATTTCAGTTACATCTCAGAAATTTCGATGACAATAGATTATATATAAAAATACAATAGACGACACCAAGGACTTATATACAGAAAGACAGTCAACTGATCGATAATTGTGAACGCTCGCGTATTCATGGAAAAGAACGCAATATCTCGTTTTCAATTATATTAACTTCCATTCATCTGATGAATACAAATCAAAATTCTGACATTACAGAAATAAACTTTTATCAAAACTAAACCATAACCAGCAGTTTGTGTTCATATTTGTTGAAGTTGTTTTGATTTCAAAATGTGTATATTGCTGTTAAAATAACAACAAAATTTCGAGAAAATTTTACTCCAAACCTTAATAGCTTTAATTCAAGATCAATTCTCGTGGCGAAACATTTTAGAACATTAGGATTACATTTAACTTACATTTTATATACAAGAAATCAGTTGCCTGTAAATGTTAAATGACTATTTTGCGAAAATAAACAATCTTTCATGTGCTATTTTATCAACAGTTAGTCAGGAGATAAAAGTTTCCTTTTCTTCCAAGTCCTTCTATATCCTTCTATATCAGTCCTTAACGATAATTAGAATATAACATTTGTATTTTATTAACAGTTGTCAAACATCTGCATACAAGTAAGGTTAACGAGACATGCGACAATTTTTATACATTTTTAAACTAGTAAATGATCTCAAATTTGAAGTCATAAATAACAAAAATGCTTTTTTATATATTCCAATTCGGTTTAACGTCATAATAAATTTATTTCTCAATCTCCTTCAGACCGCCGTTTTTTACCAGTCCTGATATGTTTATCATACTTATAAATTGAAAATGGGAACCGTTTAAGGTCATACGGCTCTGCGTTTTAAGACATTTTGATATGTGAATGTCTTTCTTTCATTTCCTGCCTAACACGACACTTCCGCTTTAATATCTATAAATGAAACAAAAAAAAACCTTTTGAAAGAACATTTGAATTGGATGAAATTCTAAAAATTCTTTTATTATGCCCGTAAGAACATATTCAAGAACATATTATATAATAGTTTTAATTATATAGTATTAATACTTTAAAATCTACGTTGGCACTATTAGTTTGATAAGAATCATTTTTAATATCTGCTTCAATACTTCAACATTTTTATGAGTGGAAATGGGGAGGTGGGGTCTAAAGAAACAAGCCAATGATAGAAAATAATAAACTGTACGAGAACGGGCAGATGCTAAAATATAACTAAAGCTGTCTTGAAATACACAATCAAGTAGTCTTTGTCAACACTAGAATTGTAAGACAAAAACGACACTGAAAATGAACCTTTGCCAATGCCGGTTAGACTTATAGGTTGTATACCTGGTTACTCTCAGTTCAATACATGTAAATGTAATACCATGTACACATTTTTTTCATATGAGGTTCAATGCCATTTATATATTATGGCGTGTTCAGTCACATTAATGGAACCAGAACTCGGAATTGAAATGACTTGTCCTTATGCACGTAACTGACTTTCTCCTACGAGTTATTTTAACGGAGATGGTCAGAGATGAGAGGCAAGTGTTCATGATACAACAGTACCTTACACCTCTTAGTAATGGAGGACCCAGCACCAACACTTAACATTCTCAGTGGTTCAGTAAAGGGATAATTCCCGTGGATTTTACATGGACGTGCTGGTTTAGGATCCCAAAAAGAGAATGGTTAGGTAAACTGATTGCGAGTCAACTCTCAATGGCATAACATGACGCTTAATATTCAAATAAAGATATTGTTTTTAGAATGAGTGGAATTACCATAACATAACATAAAGTTAGAGAAACAAACAGACACAAATATTGCGAATTTACATATTATATACATTTTACTGATACGTGTAAATGTTTGATAAAAAATAAATATTAAATTATGAACTGCATTTCATCTAAAATTCTTTGTGCTCCTCACATGTTTGTCATTAACGATGATTTATATACATAATGTTTTAGCCAACAGTAGCTTCATTATTCGGAGCATTATGTACATGGATAAGCCAACAACTTGATTTACAGCGATGCAGGCATGCGCAAAATTGTAACACATTTCAAAAAACGAATTGTGATTCGTCTTCTATGTCATTTGTGATTCGTCTTCTATGTCATTTGTATTGGCCGATCACGAGCACCTGGCACAATATTTTCGGCAATTCATCTCTACCCAGTTGTAATAGGAAAGTTCCGTACACAGTGAGGACCCATAATCGGCACAGTTGGATACCTTGTCCACGCAGGTGTCAGCTGAAATGAAGAATAGTTACCTTTAATAACAAAAAATCCACATTAAGTTGGTTTTAGTTGGAATCTTCAGAAAATATAGCTGCTGTTATGATTTTTACCTTCTTGCATAGTGTCAACCAATGATATCAATCGATGAAAATGACTGGTTTCTAAGAAATATACCAGTAGTATTTAACGCGAGAACCAGTCAACCTATAGCCAACCATGTGTTGAATATAGGTGAAATGACTTCACCTAAATTACTGACACAGGTCAAATAAGCTGTAAGTTATTTGCAAATGAAGCGAAGACAAAAGTACAACTACAAACAAAACCAAACCAAGAATAAAATCAATTACAAAAGCGACACCAAGTTTAGTGTGTACTAACCGAAGCAGAAAAAACAATGATTATCATAAGACTGAAAATCAATAATCAATAAAGCTCAAGGAATCTCATCTTACCACATCGATTACAGTGCGCCCTGCAGTTGTCGTTAACCCAGGAGTAGAACTTGACATCAGTGCACAGTTTGGTACCGAACTGGGCACAGTCGGCAATAGCGTCTTTGCATGTTGAAGCTAAAGATAAACAGATAATCTTAGAAATACAGAATTTAATCCAATGAAAGAACTTGCACTATTAAAACTAAACATTTGAATCCAAGCAAAAACGGAATGCCAAAGATTACTTACAGAGTAGATGCATTAAGATGCTTAAAACTATGCTTTTGACATTCCAGCATTTGATAATTATGATACTAATAGCGCCAGCCATACAATACATGTAAGTGACAATGTAGTACGAAACCAATCATAATCCATAATTAATGTATACCGACATTGTGGGGGTTTTTTTTACTGGCATTTTATATATTTATTCAAAAAGCGTTAAAACAAAATACAAAGAACTTTGTGGATAACAATGACTCAGTCAATAATAGTTGGAAATGTTTCATAATTATTGAAATTGGAAACCATTCAATCTTCACATGAACCTAAGTCCCGGGTTAGACGTTAATTTCAGTATATATATGTTGATTGATATCAATTTGATAATTGTTTACTTTCATTGTCATCTTAGCGAAAAAACATCCATTGTACGTGGTTGATTTAGTTATGAAATAATTCCAACAGCTTTTTCACATGTCTGACATTGTTTCAGCACTGAATAGCTATGAATAAACATGAGATATTAGTTAATTTTATGAACGGAAAAAAACAGTACAAATAGTATCCACATAGTATCACTATTGCCTTCATGTAATTTTTTTGTAATGGCTAACAAAGTTGAAAGTACTAGAGTAAACAACGTTCGTTCGTCTGTTACATGTAACATGTAAAAATTAGCTATCCGACTTTTTTGTGTAAAGCACTTAAATACATTTCTACTCAATAAGTTTATGTAAGTAATATCAGTTTAAAATACATTTTCGATATAATCCTATTAATATTTGATATACATATAAAATTAATGCAACGCTAAAAATATAAGACATCTACATTTTAAGATTAAATATCTAAATATTCAGTCAAGAACAAATTTCACTTCCAATCAACTTCATATAATTTCTGTTCAATTTCATTATAAATGTTAATTATTCCATTATTGTATTCTTTGGCTTTATATTTAGAACAATTTCAATGAAAAAATTCTGAAGTTTTCTAATGAAACATTATTCAAGTTTCATTGCTTTGTTATTCTTGGTATTCCAAGCTCATAAAAGTCCGTTTATGTTTGCATATATGTATTTTAAAGAGCTACTTACTGATTCCGCTAGTTTCATCCATAAACTTGCCAACGCCCATCTGGGGAGCTGAAATAGAACAAAAAAAGGGTGATATAAATATTTGCTGAAATAAAACAAAAAATATGGTTTATAGGTATTTGCCGTGCCACTTGGAATGTCTCATTGCAATATTGCAGATAGATGTGTAAAATAAATAGTCGATTTTAGAATTGTTGAATTATCACTGGAAAAAAAACAACACGCATTAACACTATATAGATATATAACGAAAGAATTAAGTTTATAAATACACTAATTTACTAATACTTTGATCTACTTGCCAATATTTGTAACTAGTTTATTGTTTGTATGCACTACTCAGCTTACATAATCGGTACCAACTTTTTGAAATCCATCACCCGCTAAGTCAAAATTCACAATCAGTATTAGTATGTACACTATTTGCAACGATTTGCCCTCATTGAAAGAATGTATCTCTGCACGTATCTTAGAACAATATCACTCCAGGCCTTGTTTACGTTCCGATACAGATACATCAAAGCATGTGGTTGCAAAAGTTAACTTTTAACTTTGAACAATTCTCATATATACTCAATTGGGTTAAGTTCAATGAGGTCAAGATGTACCGCTTCAATTGTTTATATCGTGATTATAAATGATTTACCATGTGTTCCGTCTGTACAGAAATGACAATATTTGGCACAGTTGTTAGAAGCCCATTGGAGGTATTGACCGTCAGTACATATCTCTTGCGCATATAGCGAACATTGTACGTGGTCTGCACAACTGGCTGAAATTCCATATATATGGTTAGCATGTTTGTCAAATGCATTTAGACTATTTGAGCTAAGATTGCAATGTTAAATGTTAAATACTAGTTGTGATATTTTGGAATTTCGATAAGTGTCTTCTGTGGCCGAAGGCCCTGGGACCATCTCAACATGATAACTTGCCTTCAAAAGCTAATATAACTGGTTTAAGCCAAGCTCGGTCGAAGCATTTTAATTAACAAGCTCGCCTGATATTTGCGAATGATGCATTCTCCACCGAGAAAAATATGGTTGTCTTATTATCAAAACCTATTCATAAACTTTCGATCATTGCTAATATCTCTAACGACAAGTTTCACATTATCATATAACTAACAATCTCTTTGTAAAATCATTATAAAAAATATTGGACTACCAACAACCGTTAAATGTTTTATTTTCAATTACTTATTTAGAAAAGTGTTTCACAAATATCAACGTTAGCAAGTCTGTTTATATATTTTTTGAAAAATATAAGGAAATTGGTAAAGATCAATTTTAAATTGGCGGCAGATCCAGTCAGCTGTCAAAGACGGTGATGATCACAACCTCGGCGATGTCACCATATATTGTAAATGCTGGTAATAAACGTAATGCAACTAAGATATACACTTAATATCAAATGTGTGATTGAATTGTATTTTAGATGGCATGATAAGCATGAAAAACTTCCCCTAGTGGTAAGTTTCATTGTTACTAGTATGCCGTTTACTAGTTACTAATAAGGTTGCGGTTATGTAGCTCAAACCCAGAAATGAAAACAACACTGAGTTTAAAATTTTGAATCTAAAGCGCATACTCAAACATAAAATCTGAAATTTGATTCTGTACAAGTAAAATTATTGTTTTTAAAGTATTTAACATATAAACAAAATCAATCAATTTCAATGATAAGTGTCTAAAAATTGCATTTTATAACTCAATACTTTGTTAAATGTCCTAGTATTTAAAAAATGGCAATTCTGAGTTTTCCTCTGGGTTTTAAACTAAAAGAGTTGATGAATTAAAATTGGGCTGTAACTAGTGATGCGGCCGTGAGAAAGTTGCATTTAACCGTATCCTGAAGGACAGTCTTAATGAAGCCGAGATCGCATTTTTCATATCTGTGTGTCATATCGGTGTGTCATATCTGTGTGTCATATTGTGCTTTCAAGCAATCCTTTATCAGATATTCCTTAATAAAAATCTAAATGTTAAAGTATACAAATCAACACTTTGTAAATACAGAAATACCAGAAATATTATTTTAATCATATTTAGAATAATCGTATTAAAGCATTTTTGTACAAAAACGAGCTTCATAAGATAACTTCATTTTAGAAAATTAAACTAAGAATGTATCAGTATCAGCTATACCTCTTTATAGCAGTATACCCCAAGCATATAGCAAACGCTATTTTGTTCATTTAAAATAATATTTGGAATTAATGTGCATTTATCTCAATATGGTTATATTCAGTACTGCTCCTGAACACTAACGGCAAATAATTGAACCACCTACTTATTTGTTTTTTTGTATTTAATACAAAGATAAATGGTATTTATACGACAATTATAGAATAAGTTGTTTAATAACAATGTATATGTAATGAAATAATAAAATAATTAAATACCAGTAAATGGCAAAAATGTAATGACTAAATTAAACGTGCCACTATCTGGGGATCAGTTTGTTTCGAGTTTCTAACGAAGCTAACATTACATTCTTTAAATATTAGGTTACACAATTATATGACATTCAGTTGTATTAAAATGTAATATCTCAAAATAAGTATGAGTTGAGCCTCTGTTGCTTTCACACATTTACAAACAGCTCTGTTATATAAATAGAAGTGAAACCTATATAATACTGAAATGTAAGAAATGTAAAACTTCATATTTGAATTAAAAACTTCACACTTGAATTAAACTATTACACATGAATTGTTAC
>CM055904.1:58384397-58453397 GCA_029582155.1 Panopea generosa | reverse complement strand
CCTTGTGCTGCCCGATGTAGCAACGTTTCTCCTTCACCAGATGTTGACATTGGGTCTATTCCTTGTCTTATCAGATATATCAGACAATCCAAATTGCCTGAATATGCTGCATTATGTGCTGCATTAAAACGGTTGTAATCAAGCATCTTAATCATGTTGTTATACGTCTGACCCAGATATTGTACAACCTTAATACTTCTATTACCGCGTGCTGCCTGATGTAGCAATGTTTTTCCTCTACCAGATGTTGACATTGGGTCTATTCCTTGTCTTATCAGATATATCAGACAATCCAAATTGCCTGAATATGCTGCAGTATGTGCTGCATTAAAACGGTCGTTATCAAGCATCTGAATCATGTTGTTATACGTCCGACACAGATATTTTACTACCTTATTTTTTCCAGTACCAAATGCTGCCAGATGTAGCAATGTTTTTCCTTCACCAGTTGTTGACATTGGGTCTATTCCTTGTCCTATCAGATATATCAGACAATCCAAATTGCCTGAATATGCTGCATTATGTGCTGCGTTAAAACGGCCGTTATCGAGCATCTGAATCATGTTGTTATACGTCTTACACAGATATACTACAACCTCAATACTGCCAGTACCGATTGCTGCCGCATGTAGCAACGTGTCTTCTTTAGCAGATGTTGACATTGGGTCTATTCCCTTTTCTATCAGATATATCAGACAATTCAAATTGCCTTTTTTTGCTGCTTTATGTGCTACATTTTGACGTTTGTCATCAAGCATCTGAATCATATTGCTATACGTCTGACACAGATATTCTACTACCTTAATACTTCCAGTACCGCGTGCTGCCAGGTGTAGCAACGTTTCACCTACACTCGATTTGGACATTGGGTCTATTCCTATTTGAAGTAGATATAACAGACAATCCAAATTGCCTTGCTGTGCAGCATGATGTACTGCAAGACGATGTTTGTCATCAAGCTTCTTAATCATATTGCTATACTTCTGACACAGATATTCTATAACCTTAATACTCCCAGTACCGTGTGCTGCCAGGTGTAGCAATGTTTCTCCTTCACCAGATGTTGACATTGGGTCTATTCCTTGTCCTATCAGATATATCAGACAATCTAAATTGCCTTTATCTGCTGCAGGATGTGCTGCAGTACGACATTTGTCATCAAGCATCTGAATCAAATTGCTATACTTCTGACACAGATATTCTATAACCTTAATACTTCCAGTACCGCGTGCTGCCAGGTGTAGCAACGTTTCACCTACACTCGATTTCGACATTGGGTCTATTCCTTTTTTAATTAGATATATCAGACAATCCAAATTGCCTTGCTGTGCAGCATGATGTGCTGCATGATGATGATTGTTATCAAGCATAATAACCATTTTCTTAAAAGACTTACACAAATATTCAACGACTTTGTACTGACCTGCATGTGCTGCTATATGTAGCAATGTTTCACCATGTTCTGTTCTGACGAATGGATATATTTGTAGTTTTAACATCCTTCTTAAACGCTTAAGATTACCCAACTTGGCCATGGCAAATAGTTTGTCTGGTAAAGGGGCACCTTGTTTATTGATAGACTTTTGCTTTGAAAACGGTGCACCAGAGGCTTCTGTTGGATTTGGTGTTGTATCAGTATCATCTGTTGGACTTGCTGATGTATCAGTGGCACCTGTTCGATTTGGTGTTGTATCAGTATCATATGTTGGACTTGCTGATGTATCAGTGTCATCTGTTGGGTTTGGTGTTGTATCAGTGTCATCTGAAGTGATATTTAAATTGTTAACAAGAGGCCAAGTAGCTTACCTGATTTCATCTGTCACATATTTTAAAATATTGAGAATTGTTTGCGTCTTCATAGTATTCCTATGATGAAACCAATGTCCCCTTACTGTGCCCCAATGAACACCAGCTATTATATCTGAACAAAATTGAATAATTTATATAACAAATATAAATAAATTTGACGGATTTGTTTTTGAGGAAAATAGTTTTAGAAATTTTTATCCTTTGTTAGTCACCTGCTGACCTTATGTTTATTAAATAATATTACTCCACTGTAATGACTTAACAACGCCCAAGACACAAAGATGTTTAAAATAAAATTACATTTCAAATAGATGAGAAAAAAACATTTACTGTTTTCCCATAGTATTCATATCTAAAAATCAAAATCCCCTGACTGGGTCAAATTAATCATTTATATGAAATATGAACGAATTTGCTTCTAAGTTCTAGAGAAGAACATTTTTTATTCCTGGATATAAGATCCCCTTTATAGGACCCAATCTCAATTGAAATTGGAGTAATACTAAAAGAGACGAGAAACTTTCCTGTTCTCTTATAGTATTCCTATTAAAATAATAAGTCCCCTTTCTGGGACCCAATGAGCCCTAGCCTTTTTATTTGTGCAGACTTGAAACCCCTACTCAAAAGGATCATTTATACCATATATGATAAATTGCCTTATCAGTGTTTGAAAATAAAGGATTTGAAAATCCACATTTGTTAAGGGTTCCTTTATGGATATAAAATACCGTTTAAGGACCAAGTCTCAATTGTTTTGACCAAACAGTACTCCAGATCTAAATGTGATTAAATCAATTAATTCCTAAAATAGATGATAACAAGAGAATGTACTGAATTATCTTAGCATTCCTATGTAAAAATCTAAGTCCCCTGCCTGGAGTCCAATATATCTCAGTCACTTCATTTGAACACATTTGAAACTCCTACTCACTAGAATCACTTCTATCCAATCTATTAAATCATCCATTCTTGAGATTTTTAAAATTTAACATTTGTATCGCTTTTGCGCTTTATGGGCCCCTGTTGGTCTCTTATGGATAATAAATACCCTTTTGAATGATTCAGTGTCAACTGTTATGACTAAAAAATGCTTCAGAACTAATACCAAATAAGGATGAAAAAAGTGAAGTTTCTCATTTTTGCATAGTATCCCTATTTAAAATCAAAAATCCCCTTACTGGGCCTTCAATAGATCATAGCCATTTTATCAAACATAAACAAAGGCCAGTTGGTTCTTGAGAAGAAGAAGCTTAAAAAAAATGCATTACTTTTAAATGATTTTTTCTATGCTATAAGTCACTTCGGAGGGATCAATTTTGTTTCTGTGAGCATGTCTTGGACAAATCTATCATGCAAAGTTTAATGAGCCTTTAATAGTAATTGTCTATTTGTACATAAGATATGGCCCTTGTTAGCTCACCTGTGCGTAGCTGAAGGTGAGCTATTCTGGCATCACAGTATCACAGTAGTTATAGCACTCTAGATTAGTTGTGTATTTGCGTAAAATTGCACAAGTTGACCTTGTGCGCCCTTCATCACTCTGTTTTCATTGGATCGTCACAAAACTTAATTTATCATACCAAAGCTCAAAGCCTTCTAACTTCTGATATATTGTTTACAATTTGAAGGAAAAAATGGTAAGCCCCTGGGACGGGGCTAAATTTGACTATAGGGTCAGGATTTATTCATAAATAAATTTGTGAGTGCGTCATGTGACAGTGCTTCACAGTAAAGTTTGTGAAAATCTATCAAGGGGATTCCGAGAAGAAGTTGTTTGAAGCAAAGGTTAACGATAGACTGACGACATGCGGGCGACAAACGAAGGAAACAGAGCGATCACAATAGCTCACCTCGCCAAATTTAAAGACTAAAATATTACTACAGGTGAGCATTTCTTATGATCTACATGTAGATTTTGTACAATCTATCACCAATGTTATATAAATTGCCGAACTTTACATAGTAGTTATAAAACCATGTTAAATCGAAGCAAATTAACCTTTAGCAGAACTTTGATGACTCGAACACGGATGGCTAGAACACCATATATAACTCGAACCACTTAGTCCTATATACATGTATGGTATTATGTTGAACAATCTCAATCTTTCGTTCGAACAACCCGTAAATCGAACAATTTTGTCCAGTCACGTCAGGTTCGAGCTATCAAGGTTCTACTGTAGTTAGATATTCACTGTTTGTGTTGGAGTTTTATGATAATCAATGTGCATACTTTGGTGTTGTCAGCCGTTCACTGCTGTCCATTTCTGTTTTCATTTGGTATTTAATAGTTATTGTGACACATATGAAACAAACTATTACAAAAATTACTTCCACTGTTTTAGGTGAACTACGTCCCCTTGAATTTTCAATAAGCTAATTCCTTTCGCTGTATAAGTAATACCACTAACATCTAATTAGATTTCTAATTAATAATATCTGAAAAAAGGATCGCTTGGAAACATTGAACTTGGACAAGAAAACCTACCCAACAGTAAACACTAGTATTAGATAACGAGTCTTATCAGATATTTACTATTTGATGTAAACATCTGATAGTGTGGACGTCCATACGAAAATTTATGGACTGAGCTGTTATGTGGGCAAAATAATTTTCACACCTGAGGTCGCAGGTACGTGCCCAGCTCGGTCTAAAACGTTTATGTGATAAAATTGAAAACGTTATTTGCAGAAAAATATATACCTTATTGCTAGTATATACAGACATGCATACAGAAGGATGGACGCACACTCGCATGCACGCACAAACACATACACACGCGCACACATACGGATATGCATACACTAATAATATCCGTTTGGGCAACTTGAACATATTTATAACACATTTCTGAAAATTTACATAATTATGTAGCTGTATAAAATTACAAACCTGAGAATATTGGAGTGCCTTTTTGAGAACTTGGTTCATTTTTAATCTTTTGTGTCTGAAGATCTTCATTCGTCAGAAGAACTCGATGTGCCAGTAATTCGTGGTCGGAAATTTCGTTCACACATTTGAAGAAGAATCTGTCATTGCACGTGATAATCACGTTCAGTTTTCCGCTATTTACAGCTGCCAATATCAGCTCAAACATGTTCAACCAATAAACTGCTTTCGTTTCCTCATATCTGAATTTTCCTGCAAAATCTTCTATCACGACTACACTGACCTCTCCCAGCTTGACATATCTCCATTCTGAGGGGGCTGTTAGCACAATACATTGGCGTGCTGCATATCTTTTCAATAGATAGACTGCAAGAGACGTTTTTCCTACACGTCTTGGACCTGTTACGACCAGTGTTTTGTGTTTTCTAAAGAGTTCTTTTGCATTGGACAGTACGTGATTCTTAAACAAAGCACATTGTTTTTGTTCAATGTACATTATGGACTGCTCTGAAATAAACAGTGTACATTAAATTATTTTCATTCATAAAACGATTAAAATCCAAATTTTAAACTGTAAAACAATTAAATTACTGATAATTTTTTATATATTTTTTCTAGTGTTAGTGAATGGATCTGTGACGTTTGTTTTCTTATATTATAATGGAGCGACTGACAAATATTATTATGTACTTAAGGTTGCTGAGGCAGCAAAATTTCATATTAACAATTGACCAATTTTAAAAAAATAAATATCGCTAAATGACATTATGCTAAGAATTATAGTATAATTAGATTTATCTTTAAGCGTAGTTCATGTCCGCTTTAATGTGAAGGTTTTGATGCAAACTGCTTAAAAAATCCTCCATTTCTACTTTCTGTCCAATTTTATACCAGAATTTGATGGATTTCGTTTTGCTTGTACATGCGGTTTGTGTCGGAGAATTTACTTTAATAAACGTGTACATTATAATTCAATTCAAACGAAAGCTGATGCTTTAAAAAACAGGTTGATCTATGAAATTAGACTTAATTAAAGCAATTTCAATAATGCAAAGAGAGTTCAGCAGGAAGGATAAAGTTGATGTTTCACATAAGTTCAAGTTATCTAATTTTCCTGTAAGAGAAAATGCACAATTTTCATTGACATTCTATTATTTGATGGTCTTTCACTTTTATGATCAGGTCACTTCTGGAAATGGGCGTGGTTTGTACTTTCTTTGATCAGAGATCGGTAAACTAACAGCAGCTATTATTTACTTATTCATTTCTTATTATACTACGGACTCACCTATTAAATTCCCGAAGACACAGTCACATTTTCCTTGCGCTGGCCTGTTTTCGTCAGCTGTAAATGCAAGTAAATTGGTGCAATCATTGTTGGTATGTAGTTATATGTTCCATTTACACGTGCGTAAAAACGGTTTATAATGTAATTAATTTAAGTTTGAGGTTTGATACGCATACATTTAAAACATTAGTATATGCTTATGAGTGTTTGCTTATAAGTATTTACTTATAAGTATTAGCTAATACGTTTTTACTGATAATTTTATACAATGTTCGTATAATGACATAGCAATTTCGACACATTCTATTACATTTCTATTTGAATAAAATCATTATAAAAATGGAATTGAGTCTAGAAGAAACATGCTAACAGGAGCTGATGTCACAACGTATTGTAACACACCAGGTCGTGTTACTAAAGAGATGGTGAGCAAATATGAAAACAATAAGATGTCAGGAGTAAACAACATATTTATATACAATTTTGTGTAAGAAAAAGTAATATATTTTTGAATTTCGATGAAATAACATAAAAAATAACAGTAACAAATTACCCCTCCCACTAATTTTATTTAAGAAGTATGAAACAATAATAAGTTTCAAATAGTTGGTGTGTATACTTCTAATTAAAGCTAATAGAACATCTCTAATTCGAACCTAAGAATTATATAGAGAAGTAAAAGCAACTGATTGAGATTTAGAAATGCTCGAGTATTCACGCAAAATCTCGCAAAATCTCGTTTCAAATTATTTAACTTCCATTCATCTCAGATATACAAATCAACAATTTTAGTTCATTTAATTCTAGACCATTTTGCGGGGTCAAAAAAACACAAATATGTAAGGATGCATATGAATTACATTCTGTGTATAATCAATCAGTTGCTGTGAATTATGAAAGGTAAGTTTGCCGAATACGTAATCGTTAGCGCGCAATTTGATTAACAAAAAATATTCTGGTAACTTAAATCGCATATGACAAATGCCGATGATTAACAGCAGGCTACATGTTACATTAATACTTGCTTTTGACCAGACTTCATGGGGGAGAAAAACCACAGAATGAGCCATTGAATAGATAAACATTGTACTAAAATTGGAAGGACGTCAGATTTAAAGTTTAAATTATCTTTTAAGAGTACATTGTTCACCTGGTTGGAGGCTTTTGGAGATCATTTATGCCGATACAACTATAGGGCATATGCTTAGTGAAAAATAAAGTTAAGAGGAATAAGGGAACATACTCGCAAATAAGCAGTTCTTAGCAGTTTTATGTAATCAAATGTTAATAATACAACCGTTGAATTTCGAAACACGGACAATACCAATTGGCACTGTCAGAAGGATATCTGAGACGTTTCATGGATTCATTAAACATATATAATACATTGTCCCCGAAGAAAGCCTTTTCAATATTCTGAGGAAGAACACAATATAGAGGATCTAAATTATTCAGATTGTGAAACACACACTGATATAAAATTTGGAACCTTATACCTAAATCATTTGCTAAACAAGAATGTAACAGAAACAGAATCCAATAAAGGATTTATAAGAGTAAATTGTATTTCTATAATAAATTAAAAACTTGCATAAATTAGAACTTGCATGAAAACCTAAGTATAACAATACGAAAACACGGAACGCGCTTGGTCTAAAAATATATGTCAAAATGTCACATCATCCGCCAGGTGGGCGCGCTCCGTAGCTCGATATAGCGAGCCGTCCGCATTGGTAATTAATAAAACAAGAAAACTGTCACAGCTAATGACCTCAGTAGCGAGCGGCTCGCACAAGTAATTGTTAACATAAGTATAACTGTCAACTTTATTAATATCAGTAGCTAAATATGCGAAATAGCTCACAATTAAGCAATTAATAAAGGTTGTTGATGATTCGGGAAATCGCTGACAGGCGGCGATTGAATCTGTATTTAATGGTATCGTTTTCGCCGATACAGGGAGTCGGTTTTCGAATATACTTTAACGCTAACGTATTATTGTCAAACTAAATAAAATTACATTACTTGTGATTAGTTAAAGAATAGACTTGTAATAAACTTTAGTAATCTCAGTTTTGTACTCATTACGCTATAAGAAACTAGATGCATATAAGAAAACTATAGCTAATAGAAACAAGGCACTGTATTGGGTGCAATACTTAGATATGTTTGATCTTTTGAGACGTTGAATATCAAACTCAGACATAAGGGAAATTTGGCTAGTTGTCTGCTCACTTTTCTTTTTCAGAAATGTTTCCATATTTTGTTGCATCAAGGCATACACCTTACTTGAAATAATGGTGTATGTACTTGTACAATATGGTTACAACGGAATGAAGGACATCACAATGTATTAAAGTTTCTCGAATTAAGATATCATGTTGTAGGTAGAAGCAGTTACATGTATACTGTGTTGGATTCTCGATAGTTTAGTCATAGGGCAAATGTTAATGAAGGTTATTGGAATAACCGGTGGTCTCATTAGTAGCGGCAATAGTATGACTGAAATAAAAATAATAATTAGTCTGCTGTCTACACCGGCATGTGCTCATGTAAATCAGGGTATGTAAGAGTTATGTATACTACCAGTGAGCAGCACACAATAATAGACAGTCACAGAATTGTTGTGTCAAATTATGAAATCCATTCAACGACGATCCATCGCTAAGCAGTATTGATGCTATGGAAGATAAAACTGTTCATATTGAGAACTCCAGGGCTACTGGTAGTGATAGTAGTAAATACGTGGAAGAACAAGACGCAAATGAAATAAAATAACAGGCTGAAACACTGAGTTTTACAAACCTTAAAGAGGGGATATCCCAAATGAAACTTGCAAAACAATTACTAATTTACTCACTGTCTAAAACAATAGGATTGTTTTCTGATCCTTTATCTAATAAAACTATCTCGTCTAATATATCATGGTTGTGGTTTCTGCGGCATTCCTTTAGGACACTATGGCCGGATATTATTACGATGTCAATCCTTGCATCATCTCCTAGTTTTGTAGTTAACAACATCCGATCGAACTGTTTAGACATTTGTTTACTTGCTTCACTGTCATAACAATCTTTCCCAAACGGATTAACGCAAACAACAAGTTCAACATCATCACCACACACGTGAATCCATTCGTCTGCAGCTTCAAGTTGAATACAGCGTTTATCATCGTACTGCATATCCTTCACAGCAGATAGTGCCGTCATAACTGTTTCGGTGTTGTTATATCCACTCACAACAACTCTGTGATGTTCTCGAAGTTTGCTTTTAATATCGTCTATTTTTGCACTGGACATGCTGTCAGATGGCAAATTTGATTTGAGCGTGCAGTTATATCGATCTGAAAGTTGTAGTTATTAAAATATACAATACATTGACCATCGGCTAGCAAGAATTATATGTCTTTAGGAAAAATGATATCATCATTCATATTCCAAGCAATGGTTAATGTATGTAACGTTTGATGAAAACAGTTATTACTTTTTTTAATTCATGTATACGTTATGGCTCTTGAATTGTAATGATGCATTAGCATCCATACTTTCCATACATATAATATTAACCAAACTTGCACATAATGTATTCAGCCTGAAGGAGAAGTTTATTAACTTTCAAACATAAAGTAAACAAACGAATTTGTACTGCAACCGGAAGTTGTGATGAAATTAGGTAAACAAATGAATTGGCAATTTAGTTATTTATGACAATATGATGGATATTCTTAACACAGGTTATTTAAAGATACTGTCAAGATGTCATTTTCATTATCTCATTTGTTTAATTTGATAGCAAGTCTAAAATAAATGCATGTAAACATACAGACATGTAAAAAGAAATTATTGACAGAATCTTTGTTTTTTTATATTTCCTTATCATTATAAATATGACCATATGCCATATATAATATTCATGTTTACTATAGTCAAATGATCAGATACTCGCGACAAAATGGGTAATTCAACTTATGATATTTGGAATTAGTGTCGAAATGTATATGTTCATTTGAAATTATTGGTCATTTCAATTATTAGGCGTTCAGAGTTGCGTTACATCGTTAAAAGCTTTTCATTTTTAAAAATCGTTTAATAGATGCAATTAGAAACGTAAGTAGCAGATATTGGTTTCAATAAAAAAAAAAAACATCTGATAAAAGGATCTCCCCGAAACACAGAATACAGCCAAATTAAGAAGATAGCAGGTTCGGTTTTATTGAGTCTGTTCACGAGGGGTAATACAACAGGTAACGCCCTTCATACTCTCTGGGTCCGGATTAAACAGTGTTCATTCTAATCTCAAGCAACATTAAAAGAACTTTATGTTCCAATGAATCAGAAATGATAACAACACTGGGTCTAACTGAAGTTTTAAGTAATATTCAAAGGTTAAACTGACCTTGCAAGTTCACTAAGACTTGATCAAAAACTTTCATCCGTTTTCCAATAGTTCCTGAAATTAATACAATCATAAAAAATAAAATGTTAAATGTATAAGATGGTGATAAATCTTGCTTATATATAAAATACTATATACAAACGCAAATCGGTTTTGTTTAGGCTAAGTTCCCATTTTTATTTATTACATATCAAGTTAACTTTCAATTCAGATAATTATCTAGAAAACCAACATCCTTATATTAATTTATATTAAAAAAAAACAAACAACAATGTATAACAACATATTGTTTAATATTTAATATCTCTAATATAATTGTTTCTAGTAAATTTTGAAGATAATAAATGATTACCTGTTCGGTTACATTTCTTTACTACTGCAGGTGTTATTATACGTTTCGTTGCAATTGCTGCTTCTTTTGCATTTTGAGCATCTTCTTTTATTCCATTTATATCTACAGCATACCACTGCTTTAGAATATCTAAGACAGGACCTGGTGCCGACAGAGGTTTATATTTCAACTCGTTGATATATGAATCCGTCTGTATCTTACAATCGGGATCGTTTACACATCCAGCAAGATCAGATGTTGCCTGTTCGAGTAAATCCCACGCATTACTGAATTCGTCATCATTTATACGACCCTCAGGAGCAATATGATGCAATTGATTGCGAACATCACGTATTTCGTCAATAGAAGTACGCACGTTATGTGGTAATGGGTTGAACAAACCTTGTAGAAGTGAAGAAACTAGTGTAACATCCCATTCGTTGATATCTGCAGAACCATGCTGCGGGAAGATATGGGATAATTGCGAATTGTTGATATGCTTTTGTTGTACCATTTGGTGAATAGTTTGTCGGTGACAGTTTAGATATGCGTCCAGTGTCGTATATTGAACACCTGGCCGACGATCTGTCTTCGCATTTTGAAGGAAAAGTTCCCGCTGTGGCTTTGGACATCCTTCGACAGTAAACGTAACAAGTCGCAAGTAGTGATCTTCGTCAGCCATTTGAAAACAATTGTTTCAGCTTGAAGACAAACGTATCTGAAAACAAGCAATATTTACACAATATTTATACTGCATACCCCGTCATCAACACAATATCGTATCGATGATGTCACGATCTTCCAAATAATGAGATAATAAGCAACAGCTCATCATATAAAAAGGTTGTAAATAACAGTGTTTATTAACATATGGTTATTTTCTCATCAAATGTAACGGAGGAAGGACACTGTGTCATGAAATGTTACTGACGAAGGACACCATGTCAGTAAATGTTCAGCAGGAAGGAAACCATGTCAATAAATGATACCGGAGATATCTACTCATCAAATGGTACGGAGGAAATACATTTTGCCATCAAATGTTACGGAGGAAGGACATTGTGCCATCAAATGTTACGGAGGAAGGACATTTTGCCATCAAATGTTACGGAGGAAGGACATTCTGTCATCAAATGTTACGGAGGAAGGACATTCAGCCATAAAATGTTACTGACGAAGGACACCATGTCATTAAATGTTACGGAGGAAGGACATTATGTCATCAAATGTTACGGAGAAAGGACATTATGTCATCATATGCTACAAAGGAAGGACATCTTGTCATCATATTTACTGAGGAAGGACAATATATCATTACATGTTACTGACAAAGGACACCATGTCAGTAAATGTAAAGCAGGAAGGAAACCATGTCAATAAATGATACCGGAGATATCTACTCATCAAATGGTACGGAGAAAATACATTTTGCCATCAAATGTTACGGAGGAAGGACATTGTGCCATCAAATGTTACGGAGGAAGGACATTTTGCCATCAAATGTTACGGAGGAAGGACATTCTGCCATCGAATGTTACGGAGGAAGGACATTCAGCCATCAAATTTACTGACGAAGGACACCATGTCATTAAATGTTACGGAGGAAGGACATTATGTCATCAAATGTTACGGAGGAAGGACATTACGTCATCATATGCTACAAAGGAAGGACATCTTGTCATCATATTTACTGAGGAAGGACAATATATCATGACATGTTAATGACGAAGGATATCATGTCATTAAATGTTAAGGAGGAAGGACACCATATCAATAAATGATACGGAAGATGTTATCATCAAATGTTACAAAGAAAGGACATTATATCATCAACTGTAACGGAGGAAATACATTATGTCATCAAATTTGCTAAAGGAGGACAATATTTCAAGAAATGTTCTCGACGAAGGACACCACATTATGTCATTATAAGCAACAAAGGAAATACATTATGTCATTAAATGTTAAGGAGGAAGGACATCAGTCATTAAATGTTAAGGAGAAAGGAAACTTTGTCATTATGAGCAACAAAGGAAATACATTTTGTCATTAAATGTTAAGGCGGAAGGACATCAGTCATTGAATATAACGGAGGAAGGACATCACGTCATCAAATGTTTCGAAGGAAGGACACCACGTTATGAAATGTTACGAAGGAAAGACATATCAATAAATGTTACAGAGGAAAGACATTATGCTGTTAAATGTTACGGAGGAAGGGCATTATGTCAACAAATATTACGGAGGAAGGGCATCATGTCATTAAACGTTACGGAGGAAGGGGATTATGTCATTAAATGTTACGGAGAAAAGCCATTATGTCATCAAATATAACGGAGGAAGAACATCATATCATCAAATGTTTCGAAGGAAGAAAATGTCATTAAATGTTACTAAAGAAGGACAACACGTTATAAAATATTAGCAGGAAAAAAATCATATCAATAAATGTTACGGAAAAAGGGCATTATGTCATCAAATATTACGGAGGAAGGACATTATCTCATCAACTATGACGGAGGAAGGACATTATGTCATCAAATGTTACGGATGAAGGACATCATGTCCTCAACTATTACGGAGGAAGGACATTACGTCATCAACTATTACGGAGGAAAGACATTACGTCATCAACTATGACGGAGGAAGGACATTATGTCATCAAATGTTACGGATGAAGGACATCATGTCCTCAACTATTACGGAGGAAGGACATTACGTCATCAACTATTACGGAGGAAGGACATTACGTCATCAACTATTACGGAGGAAGGACAGTATGTCATCAAGTATTACGGAAGAAGGACATAATGTCATTAAATGTTACGTAGGAAGGCCATTATGTCATTAAATGTTACTAAGGAATGACAAAACGTAATACAATGTTACAGAAAAAGACAGTTTTTCATCATTATGTCATCAAATGTTAAGGAGGAAGGAAATGATGTCATCAAATGTTACGAAGGATGGATAGTATGTCATCAAAAATTATGGAAGAGAAATATTACGTCATCAAATGTAAAGGATGAAGTACATTATATCATTAAATGCTACGGAGGAAGGACATTTTGGCATCAAATGCTTTGGAAAAAAAATATAATGTCATCAAATGTTACAGAGGAAGGACATTATGTCATCAAATGTAACGGAAGAAGGACATTTTGGCATCAAATGTTACACGGGAGAAGAATATTACGTCATCAAATGTTACAGAGGAAGGACATTTTGTTATCTAATGTGACAGAGATAGGACATTGTGTCATTACATATAACGGAAGGACGGTTTGGCATCAACTATTACGGTGGAGTAATTTTACGTCATCAAATGTTACGAAGGAAGGACATTATGTCATCTAATGTTACTGAAGGAGGACATCATGTCATCTAATGTTAAGGAGGAATGATATTATGCCATCAAATGTTATGGAGGAAGGACATCGTGTCATTAAATATTACAGAGGAAATACGTGATGTCATCAAATGCTACAGAGGAAGGACATTATATCATTAAATCGTCAGGTGGATGTTACGAAGAAGAAACATTATGTAATAAAATGTTAAAGAGGAAAGATATTATTTCACTGAATATTACGGAGGAATGACATCATGTCATCAGATATTACGAAGGAGGAATATTATGTCATTAAATGTTCAGAAAGAAGGATAGTATGTCATCAAATGCTATGGAGGAAAACATTATGTCATCAAATGTAACGGAGGAAAGACATCATGTCAAATGTTAAGAAGAATGACGTTCTGTCATCTCAGGAAGAAAATTATGGCCTTAAATGTTTTTGAGGAAGACAATTTTTAGCAGCAAATGTTACGGAGGAGGAAAATTACGTCATTAAATGTTACGGAGGACGGACATTACGTCATTTAATGTTACACATGAAAGACATTATGTCATCAAATGCTACGGAGAAGGACGTTCTGTCATTAAATGTTACTGAAAAGAAATGTTACGTCATCAAATGTTACGGAGGAAGGATATTATGTCATCAAATATTACGGAGGAAGGACAATATGTCGTCAAATGCTAAAAAGGAAGGATATTATGTCATCAAATGTTACGGAGGAAGGACATTATGTCATCAAATGTACCGGGGGAAGGTCATTATGTCAACAAATGTTAAGAAGGAAGAAAACTATGTCATCAAAGGTTAGAGAAGAAGGACATGATGTCAACAAATGATACGAAGGAAGGTCATTGTGACATCAAATGTTACGGAGGAAAGCCATTGTGTCATGAAATATTACGGATGTAGGGCATTATGTCATTGAATGTTACAGAGGAAGGCCATGGTGTCATGAAATGTTACGGATGTAGGGCATTATATCATTGAATGTTAGGGAAGAAGGACATTATATCATCAAATGCTACGAAGGAAGGTCATTGTGACATCAAATGTTACGGAGGAAAGCCATTGTGTCATGAAATATTACGGATGTAGGGCATTATGTCATTGAATGTTACAGAGGAAGGCCATGGTGTCATGAAATGTTACGGATGTAGGGCATTATATCATTGAATGTTAGGGAAGAAGGACATTATATCATCAAATGCTACGAAGGAAGGTCATTGTGTCATCAAATGTTACGGAGGAAGGCCATTGTGTCATGAAATATTACGGATGTAGGGCATTATGTCATTGAATGTTACAGAGGAAGGCCATGGTGTCATGAAATGTTACGGATGTAGGGCATTATATCATTGAATGTTAGGGAAGAAGGACATTATATCATCAAATGATACGAAGAAAGGTCATTGTGACATCAAATGTTACGGAGGAAGGCCATTGTGTCATGAAATATTACGGATGTAGGGCATTATGTCATTGAATGTTACAGAGGAAGGCCATGGTGTCATGAAATGTTACGGATGTAGGGCATTATATCATTGAATGTTAGGGAAGAAGGACATTATATCATCGAATGCTACGAAGGAAGGTCATTGTGTCATCAATCGTTACGGAGGAAGATCATTAATTCATCAAATGTTACGGAGGTAGGACATTATATCATCAAATGTTACGGAGGGAGATCATTAATTCATCAAATGTTACGGAGGAAGTACATTATGTCATCAAATGTTACGGAGGGAGATCATTATACATCAAATGTTACGGAGGAAGGTCATTATGTCATCAAATAATACGGAGGAAGGACATTATATCATCAAATGTTACGGCGGAAAGACATTATGTCATCAAATGTTACGGAGGAAGATCATTAATTCATTAAATGTTACGGAGGACGTACATTTTGCCATCAAATGTTACGGAAGAAGATCACTCATTCATCAATTGTTACGGAGGAAGTACATTATGCCATCAAATGTTACGGAAGAAGATCACTCATTCATCAATTTTTACGGAGGAAAGACATTATATCATCAAATGTTACGGAGGAAGATCACTAATTCATTAAATGTTACGGAGGAAAGACATTATATCATAAAATGTAAGGTAGGAGGAATATTACGTCATCAAATGTTACGAAGGAAGGACATTATGTCATCAAATGTTATGGAGGAAGGACATTATGTCATCAAATGTTACAGACGAATGACATTATGTCATCAAATGTTACATAGAAATGACATTATGTCGTCAAATGGAAGGTCATTGTACCATCAAATGTTACAAAGGAAGATCATTAATTCATTAAATGTTAGGAAGGAGGAATATTACGTCATAAAATGTGACAGAGGAGGCATATTACGTCATCAAATGTTACGGAGGAAGGTCATTGTGTCATCAAATGTTACGGAGGTAGGGCATTATGCCATTGAATGTTACGGAAGAAGATCATTATTCATCAAATGTTAGGGAGGATGAATATAACATCATCAAATATGATAGAATAAAGACATTCTGTCATCAAATGTTGTGGAAGAAGGACATTATGTCATCAAATATTACGGAAGATGAATGTAACGTCATCAAATGGTACAGAGGAAGGACATTACGTCATAAAATGTTACGGATATAGGACATTATGTCATCAAAAGTTACAGAGGAAGGGCATTATGTCATAAAATATTACGGAGGAAGGACATTATGGCATTGAATGTTACGGAGGTAAGACATTTTGTCATCAAAACTTACGGTGAAAAAAACATTTTGTCATCAAATGTTACAGACGATGGACATTATGTCATCAAATATTACTGAGGATGAATATTACGTAATTAAATGTTACGTAGGAAGGACATTATGTCATAAATTGTAATGGAGGAATGACATTATGTCATCAAATGTTACAGAGGAAGGACATCATGTCATCAAATGTCATGTAAGAAAAACATCATATCATCAAATGTTACGGAGGAAGGACCTTATGTCATCAGATGTTAAGGATAAAGGACATTATGTCATCAAATATTACGGAGGAAGGAAATTATGTCATCAAATAACACAGACAAATATAATAACATTCATGTTATTATTGCCACTATATCTTTTCTGTAAAAAGGGATACATCAAAATACATATTTATTCTTTAGTAAGGTCCTACACCAAGCCAGCCTTTATAAACTTAAGAGAGAAAAATCTCCTGAAGTCCTTAGACAACATAATTTTCTTATACTATCATCTGCTGTGTCTTAATTATATTTTATTTCTGTTTGATTTTTGTTTTAGCTCGAGCTACAGTCTATAATTTGTTGAGACTGGTGTGTCCCTTTAAGACTAATGTATATATGTATATGCGGTGAAAGGAAAAAGAAAGTGTACATACCTATCAACGTCGACAGGTCAAGGAACAATAAATGTATTGCATATAAATTTTGTATATTTATATTTCATCATATTGTTGAATCAAAAAACAAATTTAATTCATTTCAAAGCAAAACAATAAGAAAAAATCAGTTCATTTTCTATCACATGAATAAACCTAGCCAATAATGAAATAATTTAAAAAAAAAAAAATTTATGCTTTCTTTTTCCTTTCAGTATATATATATATATATATGAATGTATGTTACAACTTGACTGAAACAACTATTTGTACGGTTTGTTGAGGGATGGCCCACCCCGACCCTCACAGACCTATTACGGGGTGATTAAATGGATCACTTTTCATTGATTGAAATTAAAAAAAAAAAAAAAAAAAAAAAAAAAAGGAAGGACATTATGTCATCAAATATAACGGAGGAAAGGCGTTATGTAATCAAATGTTGAGGAGGAAAAACATAATTCTATTAAATGTTACGTAAGAATGATAGTATGTCATCAAATGTAACGGACGAAGGACATTGTGTCATTAAATGTTAGGAAAGAAAGACATTATCTTATCAAATGTAACGGAGGAAAAAACATTATGTCATCAAATGTGACGAAGGAAGGATATCATGTCATCAATAATAACGGAAGAAGGACACAATGTCATCAATTGTAAAGGAGGTAGTACATTATGTCATGAAATCTTCAGAAGGAAGAACATTGTCATTAAAGATTACGAGGGAACGACATACTGTCATATAATGTTACGCAGGAAGGATATTATGTCATCAAATGTGACGGAGGAGGCCATTACGTCATCAAATGTTAAGGAGGAAGAATATTACGTCATTAAATGTGACGGAGGAGGCCTATTACGTCATCAAATGTTACGGATGATGAATATAACACCATCAAATGTTACGGAGGAATATTATTATGTCATCAAATGCTACGGAGGATGGATATTATATCATCAAATGTTACGGAGAAAGGACATTATGTCATCTAATGTTACGGAGAAAGGACATTTTGTCATCTAATGTTATGCAAGAAGGACATTATGTCAACTTATGTTACGCAAGAAGGACATTATGTCATCAAATGTTACGGAGGAAGATTATTATGTCATCAAATGCTACGTAGGAATGACATTATATCATCAAACGTTAAGGAGGATGGACATTATGTCATCAAACGTTACGGAGGATGAACATTATGCCATTAAATGTTTTGAGGAAAGACATTATGTCATCAAACGTTACTGAGGAAGGACATTACGTCATCAAATGTTACATAGGAAGGACATTACGTCATCAAATGTTACATAGGAAGGACATTACGTCATTAAATGCTACGGAGGTAGGACATCATGTCATCAAATATTACGGCGGAAAGACATCATGTCATCAAATGTTAAGGATGAACGACATTATGTCATCAAATGGTACGGAGGAAGGTTATTACGTCTTTAAAGGTTTCTGAGGAAGAATAGTACATCAAATTTACATATTACGGAAGAGGAACATTATGTTATTAAATGTTGCGGATGAAGAACATTGTATCATCAAATATTACGGAGGAAGGGCATAATGTCATGAAATGGTACAGAGGAAAGACATTATGTCATCAAATGTTACGTGGGGAGGATATTTTGTCATTAAATGCTACGGAGAAATGACAATGCAATATCTGTCAATCATTATATTGGTGAGTGATATGGAGGAATACATCACGTCATCAAATATCATACATGGAAATGCACATATAACAGAACAGAAATTTCATGTATACCTGAGCATCATATCTTATCTTCATATACCAATATGTTCAATACATGCAATAGCTCTAAATCAATATATTGGAGAAATGTCATGGTTTTAAAAAAAATCATTTTGCAAAATATAATGATAATAATAATTCGTCATGCAATATTACTACGTCCTCACAGGATGTGATATTTATTTTATTATACAGAAAAAAATAATATACATAGTAACATGTATTTGCGGATTTGTGTCTATTACTAATGGAGATTGTTCAGTCAATTTGTTTTTGTATTTTGTGTATACACATAGGGGTTAAATACAGACATTATGTTCGGAAATGAAAATTTTGACAAAGTATTAAATAAAATAATATAATTGCAAATAAATTTATTAACACTCAAAAACTTACAACAGTTAAACCTACACTTGACAACTTCAAAACATATATATCATAAATCTGTATAATACAGAACGTGCAACAATAAATTGTAAAATAAACATTTTTGATATTATTTGGAATGATTATAAGCCACTAATATCTTGATATAACTTTGAAACATTTTACATGTTACTCTTTTAGTTTTAATTAAGTCACATTTGTTTGATTTCAAATACATTTATAATGTGTAGAAATTTAAATATATCAGTCAACATCTTCAGAGTGTTTTTACATTTTTCTCTTTTTTTCTCTCCAATTATAATATTTAGTTTTAATTTAGACACATTTGTTAGACACATTTGTTTGATTTCAAATACATTTATAATGTGTAGACATTTAAGTATATCAGTCAACACCCTCTCCCCAGAGTGTTTTTATATTTTTATTTTATTTTTCTCTCCAATCAAGTATAATATTTAACTGCTCAGTATCATGACTAGACCTGCAAGAAGAAGAATTAATTAACGTTCATGAACTTCAATAAAGCATTTCTGTCTTTTCAAAAAATAAGTTTACAACGTCACATAAAAAATCAATGCAGAATGTTTTTTGACAATAAGATTGCTTTTGTGCGCTTGTTTATTCTAAAATAAAATGAAGTCCGACAAGATGTTTTTAAATGCTAAAACTTCATACTTACTTATTATGTTGCAAGTTATACTTTACCATTTAGTACAGAGGTGTAATGACTGACTGTGGTAATTTAAATGTAAAGTATTTCAAATAATAATTAAAGAATAAACTGAAAAAAAAACATGGTTGAGGAAGTTAGTTTCCTGTTTGATTTTTTTAATATATTACGTTAAACGTTGTGCCTTGAACCACACAAATAAACTATCTTGATTTAGTGAGCACTGGTAGAGAAAATGAGAAACTCAATAGCTTCTGAAAAATTCTAAATGCAAATATGTATAATTGTCATACACTATGTATCAACATGTCTGATTATGGTGTTCTTACAACAGCTAGTTCAAATTATACATATAGGGGTTCTAATGACAGCTAGAGTATATAATATAATAACAGCTAGAGCAGATTTTACATCTAGGGGTTTATATAACAGCTAGAGCAGATTCAACATCTAGGGGTTCTAATAACAGCTAGAGCAGATTCAACATCTAGGGGTTCTAACAACAGCTAGAGTAGATTATACATGAATGGGTTCTAGCAACGGCTAGAGCAGATTATACATGAATGGGTTCTTCCAACAGCTAGAGCAGATTATACATAAACGGGTTCTTACAACAGCTAGAGCAGATTATACATCTAGGATTCTAACAACAGCTAGAGCAGAGTATACATCTTGATCTTTTAACAACAGCTAGAGCAGATTAAACATCTAGGGGTTCTAACAACAGCTCGGTCAGATTATATATTTATAGGGTTTCTAGCAACAGCTATTGCAGATTATACATATATTTATATATATATATATATATATATATATATATATATAACAGCTAGAGCACTTTAACATATAGGGGTTCTAACAACAGCTAGAGCAGAGTATACCGCTTTGTGTTTTAACAACAACTATATCAGATTAAATATCTAAATGGTCTAACAACAGCTAGTGTAGAGTATACATCTAGGGGTTCTATCAACAGCTTGTCTATCCTCAAAAAAATGAAGTCCGACACTCAATTAAGGAAGTCTTGTTGCTTTATAGTTTATACATTATAATAAGTGCAAAGCATTTTGATAGCATTTCTGTTATTAGCAGACCATCAAGGTTGACTCAGCAATGTTTGTTAGACTGTTGAATACTTAAGGATTTCTATGTGAAATTTAGATTTTTTAAGTTGTATAGTATTTGCTCAAGAGTTGACAAAGTTTAAGCTTATATATTATAATATATTTATAGTTTTAAAATATCTTTAATACAAATGAATAACCTGCCAGATGTTTAATGATATGTTATATATGTTCATATAAGGGTTCTAACAACAGCTAGAGCAGATTATACATATAGGAGTTATAAGAACAGATAGAACAACATATACATCTAGAGGTTATAACAACAGCTAGGGCAGATTATACATCTAGGCGTTTTAACAACAGCTAGAGAAGATTAAAAATTTATGGTTCTAACAAAAGCTAGAACACATTATACATCTAGGGTTTCAAACAACAGTTAGATCAGAGTATACATCAATGGGTTCTAACAACAGCTAGAAGACATTATACATCTAGGGGTTCTTACAACAGCTATATCTCATTATACATCTAGTGGTTCTAACAACAGCTATATCAGATCATACATCTAGAGGTTCTAACAAATGCTAGATCATATTATACATCTAGGGATTATAACAACAGCTAGATCACATTATACATCTAGTGGTTTTAACAACAGCTAGATCAGATTATACATCTAGAGGTTCTAACAACAGCTAGAGCAGATTATTTATCTAGAAGTCCTAACAACAGCTAAAGCAGATTATATATCTAATTGTTTTTAACAACAGCTAGAGCAGATTATACATCTAGGGGTTCTAACAACAGCTTTATCAGATTATACAAAAAGAGGTTCTAAAAACAATTAGAGCAGATTGTACATCTAGGGGTTCTAACAACAGCTATATCAGATTATACAGCTAGAGGTTCTAACAACAGCTAAAACGGTTTATACATCTAGGGGTTCTAACAACTACTAGAGCAGATTATACATATAGGTGTTATTACAACAGCTAGAGCAGATAATAATTCTAGGAGTTCTAACAACAGTTAGAGCAGATTATACATCTAGGTTTTCAAACAACTGTTAGAGCAAAGTATACATATAGGGGTTCGAACAATAGCTAGATCAGATTTTACATCTATGGGTTCTGACAACAGCTAGAGCAGATTATACAAATAGGGTTTCTAACAACAGCTAGATCAGAATATATATATAGGTGTTTTAACAACAGCTAGATCAGCGTATACGTCTAGGGGTTCGAAAAACAGCTAGATCAGATTATACATGTAGGGATTCTAACAACAGGTAGAGAAGAGTATACATCTAAGGAATTCTAACAGCAGCTAGAGCAGATTATACATCTAGGGTTTTTAACAACACTAAGAGCAAATTATATATCTAGGTGGTCTAACAACAGATAGAGCAGATTATACATCTAAGGATTCATACAAGAGATAGAGCAGATTATACAATTAGGGTTTATTACAACAGCTAGAGCAGAATATACATCTAGAGATTCTAACAACAGCTAGAGCAGAATGCACATCTAGGGTTTTTTACAACAGCTAGAGGTGATTATTTATCTAGTTGTTCTAACAACAGCTAGAGATGATTATTTATCTAGTTGTTCTAACAACAGCTAGATTAGATTATACATCTAGGGGTTATGACAACAGCTAGAGCAGATTGTACAGCTAGAATTTCTAACAACAGCTAGAGAAAATTATTCATCTAGGGATTCTAACAACAGCTAGAACAGATTATATATCTAGGGTTCTTACAACAGCTAGATCAGATTATATATCTAGAGGTTCTAACAACAGCTAGAGCAGATTATACATCTAGACGTTCTAAAAACAGCTAGAGCAGATTATACATCTATGGGTTCTAACAACAGCCAGAGCAGATTATACATGCAGGGGTTCTTACAACAGCTAGAGTAGAGTATTCATCTAGAGGATCTTACAACAGCTAAAGCAGATTATAAATCTTAGGGATCTTACAACAGCTAAAGCAGATTATACATATAACGGTTTTAACAAACGCTAGAGCAGATTATACATATAGGGGTTCTAACAACAGCTAGAGCAGAGTATACAACTAGAGATTGTTACAACAGAAAGATCAGATTATATATATATATAGGGGTTCTAACAACAGCTAGATCACAGTATACATCTAAGGGTTCGAACCCCATCTAGATCAGATTATACAGCAAGGGGTTCTAATAACAGCTAGAACAGATTATACATATAGGGGTTCTAAAAACAGCTTTAGCAAAGTATATATCTAGAGGTTCTAACAACAGCTAGAACAGAGTATACATCTAGGGGTTCTAACAACAGCTAGAGCAGAGTATACAACAAGAGATTGTTACAACAGAAAGATCAGATTATATATATATATATAGGGGTTTTAACAACAGCTAGATCACAGTATACATCTAAGGGTTCGAACCTCATCTAGATCAGATTATACAGCAAGGGGTTCTAATAACAGCTAGAACAGATTATACATATAGGGGTTCTAAAAACAGCTTGAGCAAAGTATATATCTAGAGGTTTTAACAACAGCTAGAACAGAGTATACATCTAGGGTTTCCAACAACATCTAGAGCAGATTATACAGTTAGAAGTTTTAAAAACAGCTAGATAAGATTATTCATCTATGGGGGTCTTACAACAGCTAGAGCATATTATACGTCTAGGGTTCTATCAACAGCTAAAGAAGATTACACATCTTGGGGCTCTTACAACAGCTAGAGCGGATTATACATCTAGGAATTCTAACAACAGCTAGAGCAGATTATACATCTTGAGATTATAAAAACAGCTAGAGCAGATTATACATCTAGGGGTTCTAACAACAGCTAGATCAGATTATACATCTTTAGGTTCTAACAACAGCTATATCAAATTATACATCTACAGGTTCTAACAACAGCTAGAACGGTTTATATATTTAAGGGATCTAACAACTACTAGAGCAGGTTATATATATAGGGGTTCTACCAACAGCTAGAGCAGACTATCCATCTAGGAGTTCTAACATCAATTAGAGCTGATTATACATCTTGAGATTCTCTAAACAGCTAGAGCAGACTATACATCTAGGGGTTCTAACAACAGCTAGAGTAGATTATTTCATGCCGGATTTCTTACAACAGCAAGAGTAGGGTATACATCTATAGGTTATATCAACAGCTAGAGCAGATTATAAATCTTGGGGATCTTACAACAGCTAGAATAGATTATACATATAGGGGTTCTAACTACCGCTAGAGCAGATTATACATATAGGGGTTCTAACAACGGCTAGAGCAGAGTATACTTCTAGAGATTCTAACAACAGCTTGATCAGATTATATATATAGGTGTTCTAACAACAGCTATAAATGGTTACAACTAGGGGTTCGAACACCATATAGATCAGATTATACATCAAGGGGTTCAAACAACAGCTAGAGCAGATTAAACATATGGGGTGTTCTAACAACAGTTAGAGAAAATTATGCATCTAGTGGTTTAAACAACAGCTAGAGCATATTATACATCTAGGGGTTCTAACAACACATGAGCAGAGTCTATATCAAGAGATTCTAACAACAGCTAGAGGAGATTATACATCTGGGGGTTCTAAGTAAAGCTAGAGAAAATAATACATTGAGGGGTTCAAACAACAGTTAGAGCAGATTATACATCTAGGGATTCTAACCACAGCTAGAGCAGAGTATACATCTAGAGGTTCTAACAACAGCTAGATCAGATTATATATCTAGTGGTTCTAACAAAAGTTATAGCATATTATACATGCAGGGGTTCTTACAACAGCTAGAGCAGATTATACATCTAGAGGTTCTAACATCAGCTAGATCAGATTATATATCTAGTGGTTCAAACAAAAGTTATAGCATATTATAAATATAGTGGTTCTAATAACAGCTAGAACAGATTATACATCTAGAGGTTCTAACAACAGCTAGATCAGAGTATACATCTAGGGATTAGAACAACAGCGAGATCATATTATACATCTAGGGGTTCTAACAACACCTAGGGTAGATTATACATTTAGGGGTTCTAGCAACAGCTAAAGCAGATTATAAATATTGGGGTTCTTACAACAGGTAGAACCGATTATACATATAGTGGTTCTAACAACAGCTAGAGCAGATTATCTCTCTAGGAGTCATAACAACAGCTAGAGCAGATTATACATCTATGTGTTTTAACAACAGCTAGAGCAGATTATACATCTAGGGTTTCTAACAACAGCTAGATATCATTATACATATAGTGGTTCTAACAACAGCTAGATCAGATTATACATCTACAGGTTCTACCAACAGCTAGAACGGTTTACATATTTAGAGGATCTAACAACTACTAGAGCAGGTTATATATCTAGGGGTTCTACCAACAGCTAGAGCAGATTATCCATCTAGTGGTTGTAACAAAAGCTAGAGCATATTATACATCTAGAGGTTCTAACAACAGCTAGAACGGTTAATACATCTAGGGGTTCTAACAAGAGCTAGATCAGATTATACATATAGAGGTTCTAACAACAGCTAAAACGGTTTATACATCTAGGGGTTCTAACAACAGCTAGATCAGATTATACATATAGGGGTTCTAACAACAGCTAAAGCATATTATACATATAGGGGTTCTAAAATAGCTAGATCAGATTATACATCTATATGTTCTAACAACAGCTAGAACAGGTAATACATATTGGGTTTCTAACAACAGCTAGATCAGAATATATATATAAGGGTTTGAACACCAGTTAGGTCAGAGTATAGGTATAGTGGTTCGAAAAACAGCTAGATCAGATTACACATGTTGGGGTTCTAACAACAGCTAGAGCAGATAATACATATAGGTTTCTAAAAATAGCTAGAGCAGAATATATATATAAGGGTTTTAACACCAGCTAGATCAGAGTATACGTCTAGTGGCTAGAAAAACAGCTAGATCAGAATATACATGTAGGGGTTCTAACAATAGCTAGAGCAGATAATACACATAGCGTTACTAACAACAGCTAGAGCATAGTATACATATAGGGGTTCTTACAACGGCTAGAGCAAATTATACAGCTAGAGGTTCTAATACCAGCTGGAGGAGATTATTCATCTAGGGATTATAACAATAGCTAAAGCATATTATAAATCTAGGGGGTCTTACAACAGCCAGAATAAATTATACATCTAGGGGTTCTAACAATAACTAGAGCAGATTATACATCTACGGGTAATTACAACAACTAGAGCATATTATACATCTAGGGTTCTAACAGAAGTTAGAGCAGATTATACATCTAGGGGTTCTTACAACAGCTAGATCAGATTATACATACTGGTGTTCTTACAACAGTTAGAGCAGATTATACATCAAGAGGTTTTAACAACAGCTAGAACAGATTATACATCTAGGGTTTCTAACAACAGCTTGAACCGATTATACAGCTAGAAGTTCTGATAACAGCTAAAGGAGATTATTCATCTAAGTGTACTAACAATAGCTAGAGCAGATTATAAATCAAGGGGTTCTTACAACAGCTAGAGTAGATTATACATCTAGAGGTTCTAACAATAGCTAGATCATATTATACATCTAGGGGTTCTTACAACAGCTAGAGCATATTATTCATCTAGGTGTTCTTACAACAGCTAGAGCAGATTATACATCTAGGGGTTCTAACAACAGCTAGAGAAGATTATAAATCTAGGGGTTCTAACAACAGCTAGAGCCGATTATCCATTTAGGAGTTCTAAGAACAGCTATAGCAGATTTTACATATAGGTATTCTCACAACAGCTACAGCAAATTATACATCTAGGTGTTCTAACAACAGCTAGATCAGAGTATATATTTAGGGTACTAACAACTGCTAGAGCGGATTATATATACTGGAGTTCTTACATCAGCTAGAGTAGATTATACACCTAGGGATTCTAACAACAGCTATAGCAGATTATACATCTAGGGGCCTAACAACAGCTAGAGCAGATTATACATATAGGAGTTCTAACAACATCTAGAGCACAGTATACATTTGGAGGTTATAACAACAGCTAGGGCAGATTATATATCTAGGTGTTCTAACAACAGCTACATCAGAGTATATATCTAGGGAACAAACAACAGCTAGAGCAGAATATACATCTAGGGGTTCTGATAACAGCTAGAGATGAGTATTCATCTAGATGTTCCAACAACAGCTAGAGCAGATTATACATCTAGAGGTTCTATCAACAGCTAGAGTAGATTATACATCTAGGAGTTTTAACAACAGCTAATGTAGATTATACATTTAAAGGTTCTAACAACAGCTAGAGCGGATTATACATATAGAGTTTCTAACAACAGCTTAAGCAGAATATATATCTAGAGGTTCTTTCAACAGCTAGGGAAGAGTATTCACTTAGATGATCTAACAACAGCTAGAGCAGATTATACATCTAGAGGTTCTTACAACAGCTAGAGTAGATTATACATATAATGGTTTTAACAATAACTAGAGCAGATTATACATACAGGGGTTCTTACAACAGTTAGATCAGATAATACATCTAGGGGTTCTTACAACAGCTAGACCATATTATACATCTAATGTTCTAACAACAGCTAGAGCAGATTATACATCTAGGGGTTCTTACAACAGCTAGAGCAGATTATACATCTAGGGGTTCTAACAACAGCTAGAGCCGATTATCTATTTAGGAGTTCTAAAAACAGCTATAGCAGATTTTACATATATGGATTATAACAACAGCTAGAGCATATTATACATCTAGGTGTTCTTACAACAGCTAGATCAGAGTATATATTTAGGGTACTAACAACAGCTAGAGCAGATTTTATATATTGGAGTTCTTACATCAGCTAAAGTAGATTATACATCTAGGAGTTTTAACAACAGCTAATGTAGATTATACATTTAGAGGTTCTAACAACAGCTAGAGCAGATTATACATATAGAGTTTCTAACAACAGCTTAAGCAGAATATATATCTAGGGGTTCTTTCAACAGCTAGGGAAGATTATTCACCTAGATGATCTAACAACAGCTAGAGCAGATTATACATCTAGAGGTTCTTACAACAGCTAGAGTAGATTATACATATAATGTTTCTAACAACAGTTAGAGCAGATTATACCTCTAGGGGTTCTTACAACAGCTAGAGCAGAATATACATCTAGGTGTTCTTACAACAGCTAGATCAGAGTATACATCTAGAGGTTCTTACAACAGCTAGAGCAGATTATACGTCAAGGGGTTCTAACCACAGCTAGAGAAGATTATACATATAGGGGTTCTCAACAACAGCTATATCAGATTATACCTCTAAGGGTTCTAACAACAGATAAATCTCAGTACACATCTAGGGAGTCTTACAACAGCTAGAGCGCGTTACACATCTACGGGTTTTAACAACAGCTAAACAGACTAAACATCTAGGGGTTCTAACAACAGCTAGAGCAAATTATCCATCTAGGAGTTCTAACAACAACGAGAGCAGATTATACATATAGGAGTTCTAACAACAGCGAGAGTAAATTATACATGTACATCTAGGGGGGTTCATACAACAGCTAGAGCAGAATACATATATAGAGGTTCTACAACAGCTTGAGCAGAGTATACATCTAGGAGTTCTAACAACAGCGAAAGCAGATTATACATAAAGAGGTTCTAACAACAGCTAGATCAGATTATACATCTAGGAGTTCTAACAACAGCTAGAGCACATTATACATCTAGGAATTCTTACATAAGCTAGAGCAGATTATACATCTAGGGGTTCTTACAACAACTAGAGCAGATTATACATATAGCGGTTCTAACAACAGCTAGAGCAGATTATACATCTAGGAGTTCTAACAACAGCTAGAGCAGATTATACATCTAGGAGTTCTAACAACAGACAGAGCAGATTATACATATTGAGGTTCTAACAACAGCTAGAACAGATTATACATGCAGGGGTTCCTACAACGGCTAGTGTAGATTATACATCTATGGTTTCTAACAACAGCTAGAGCAGATAATACATCTAGGGGTTCTAACAACAGCTAGAGCAGATCATACATTTTGGGGTTCTTACAACAGCTACAGCAGATTATACATCTTGGGGTTCTTACAACAGCTAGAGCAGATTATACATCTAGGAGTTCTAACAACAGCTAGAGCAGATTATACATCTAGGGGTTCTAACAACAACTAGAGCAGATTATGTTATGGGGTTTGTTTTCGGCGCTATTATATATTATGATAGTCCGAGTCCCGAAGGGTCTATGAGTTCGGATTGTCCATTTCGATAATAAAACTGACTCTATAGTTTGAATTCAATCAGTTTAATACAGTACTTTAATAAACATAACGTAGTATAGTATAGTAGACTGTAACGCATCACACTCTGAAAACAAACAAAGGTTAAAACACAGTCAGTACATGGTCAAACATAGTAAAATCAAATACACAATTCATAATGCACATATTCTCGTAAGCACCGTACATTCGTATTTCGAATATAACAACAAACGCGTCTAGTGGCCAAGTAAGCTATTCGTCCTATAACATCTATAACACTCAGTGACATCTATATTTACACATAACACATTGCACATAACACTTCATGACACTTACCATCTATGGGATGAATGACCTGCTAGAATACCACTGTCTCACATCTCATCACACAACCCAGTGACTGTTACTTTTGATACTGCAACGTTAAAGTTAGCAGTGAATAAAAGAGAAAAATGTGATGGAAGAAATACAGTTGCTATTCTGAAACTCATTGTTTATCAATCATGAAATTCACAATTCCAAAGTTACTTAATTCAAAGTGAACCTAATACAAAGATTCCATGCCTTGCATTACAAACTAGTCAATTAGCAAATACAGGACAAATACAAACCGTTGAAATACAATTTCTTGACCACAAGTAAAACTACATCTTCACACAAAGACTAAAAATGGCTGACTGCACAATTTTTTCAAAGAAGAGGTCACATGTCAACTAAAAATCACAAACCATGACAAACAGGTAACTCTCTGAAGATTAGACATAAACAGGATAAGGTCGACAGAGTTGTCTCCCTTAGACCAATAAAAACGGACCCTGTTACACACTTCCCTGGCCTGAAGAAATGACGTCTCGTCATTTGTCGTGTCATTCTTAGGTCTGTCCATACCTAAGTCTATACATACTTACATCACTACAGTAATCTACTTATTATCTCATAGTATGTATGAAAAAAAACTACATCTGTACTCATAATCTTTTCACTACGTCAATTGCTAACTCATAACATATATGAGAAATACTCTACCCATACAAGTACACAATATTTACAAAATCTATCTGTTAAACAATCTGTAATTGTAAAACATGCTTTCAACTTTTTAACCTCCACTCCCCCTGTTTGAAATGCGACCTCGCATTTAGATATAAAGACAATAACAACATCATGGTATTCAATTAAAATTCATAAAACACATTTTTATTAAAACATTACATTTCAAAATTCAATGTTTGTCATTTAACAACAGTAAAATCATTTCATAATAGCTTGTAATAGTCGATGTGCCACTTCTGTATCCACCTGATTCAATATACCTGATTCCATGAGGACATTCATGGCTTGAATCTTGGAATCATAGGGTCTTGGTGTCATGGCATACATCTGATAATCATCAAGCTTTGCTGGTAGTTTCTTGTCCCTACCTGAGCGTCTTGGTGCTGGTGTAGGAGGTGGCTTTGGTTCTGGCTTGTCTTTAGTCTTTTCTATGTCTCTGGCTATATCTTCAGGCTTCTCTACTTCATCTACCGTCTTATCATCAAGATTTGCATCTGTTGGTTCAGTTTGTTCTTCTACGATATCTTCATTCCTGTCATCTTCTATCTCTGATCGTTCCACATCTGTTTCCTCTCTCTCTATTGTCTCTTCTGCAGTATTGCGTGTATGATCTTCTACTTGTGGTGGTTCTTCTAGAACGCCACTGTCTTCTTTATCTTCTATTCCACTTTCTTCTTCTGTCCGTGGTACTTCTTCTAGAATACCAATTTCTACATCATCTTTTCTATCCGATTCATTAGCAATCTCTTTTCTCTCTGAAGATTTTGATCCAGAAGGAATATAGGCGTCCCCACTTTTATTTGTAATATCTACAAACATATCTTCTTCATCTGAGTCTTCTGTTTCTTCTCCGACGTCGGTTCCTTTCTCTTTCATTTCATGTCTATTGATGGATGCATCCTCCTTATCATGTTCTGTCATATCTGGTTCTTTAATTTATCATCTTTCTCTTCATCTTCATCTTCCTCTACTCTGTGTTTAACAGGGTGAAGATGGTTTCGGTGTAATGTTTTCACTTTCTTTGAGTTCAGTGATCTTAACTTGAAGACGGGAATGTCGATTCTTGGCTGATCAATGACTTCATATATTTCCTCTTCGAACTTGTCAGATATCTTGTGCTTGCCTTCAAATTTCATAATTTTTATCAGAACCTGATCACCAACTTCTACTTTTGCCGCTTTAGCTTTGATGTCATAATATTTCTTCTGTTTAGCACGAGCTTTGTCATTGTGTTCTTTAACTATGTTTCTTGTTTTCTTCATGCAGTCTTTTAAGTCGTCTAAGTATTCTTTCGTGGTCTTTTTTGTATTAACATCTTCAGTTGCCTGTTCAAACATAGTATCTATTGGGAGTTTTGCTTTCCGTCCGAACATCAGTTCGAATGGTGCTACAATTGTTGACTCATGTGGAGTGCAATTGTACGCATACACTAGTGAAGGTACATATCTCTTCCAGTCTTGTTTCTGTGTCGTTTCAAGTGTGCCTAACATATCCAAGAGACTTCTGTTAAAGCGCTCTGGTGTTGAATTTCCCATAGGATGGTATATGGTTGTATGGCTTTTCTTAGTGTTCAAAAGTTGGCAAAGTTCTTTTATGATTTCTGACTCGAAGTTGGCCCCTTGGTCTGAATGTAATCTAGTTGGTATCCCATAGTGTATAATGAAATTGTTGTAAAGAGTTTCTGCAGTTGTTTTTGCCGTTTGGTTTCTGGTTGGAATTGCTAAAGCATATTTTGTAAAGTGGTCTGTTATGACAAGAATATTCGAAAAGCCTCCTTTTGATGGTTCTAGTGTTAGAAAGTCCATGCACACCAACTCTAGAGGGTATGTTGTTGTTACATTCACTAGAGGTGCTCTATTATTAGTGTTGTTCTTTCTTCTCATGCACCTTCCACACTTCTCTATGTATGATTCGACGTCTGTGTACATTCCTGGCCAAAAGTATCGTTCTCTTAGAAGTCGTAACGTTCTCTCTCGACCAGGATGTCCAATATCTGTGTGTAGTCCTTTCAACACGTCTCTTCTATATTTTTCTGGTATGACTAGTTGCTCTTTTGTGTTTTTGCCATCGTCTATTTTCCGATATAAAATGCCCCTTTTCATGGTAAAATTCTTAAAATGTCTTCTCATTACTATGTCTTCTTTCGTGAGATTCTTCGTTGGAATCTTATTGTTTATAACAGCACGCCTCCACCTATCTATAACTATATCTTCTCTTTGACTTTTTCTGATTTCTCTGAATTCTACTTGGGAAATGACTTGACTAGGATCTTCTGTGGCTTCGACGATGTCTATGTTACCACATGGTACAGTTTCTATAAAGGCTGGAATGGTAATGGTGCTACATATAGCTTTGACCGTATCGTTCTCTATCTTTGGGATTTCTGTGTCTTCTGGTTTCCTTTGATCTGTTTCATTGTCAAAAGGATACCTACTGAGACCGTCAGCATCTTTATTATTGATTCCTGCACGATAAAATATGTCGAAGTTGTATTGACCTAATGCTGATGCCCATCGTTGACCTGTCGCATCCAACTTTGCAGAGGTAAGTATGTAGGTTAAAGGGTTGTTATCAGTGAGGACTGTGAAGTGGTTAATCTGTAGGTAATCGGAAAATTTTTCTGTGATGGCCCATTTCAATGCTAGGAATTCAAGTTTGTATGCACTGTAATTTTTCTCTGATTTGGTTAACGATCTGCTTGCATAAGCTACAACACGTTTATCTTGGTATAAAACTGCTCCTAAACCCTTGGTCGAAGCATCTGTATGCAGTTCGAAAGGCTTTGAAAAGCCTTGGTATGCTAGGACTGGAGGTGATGATAAGGTTTTCTTCAAGTTTTCAAACACATGTTGTTCGTTCTCTGTCCAGATCCATTCTTTAGTGTTTTTCTTTGAACCTTTCTTGGTTGAAGTTGGTGGTAGCAGATCAGCTAATGGTCTGGTTATTTTGCTAAAGTCCTTTATGAATCTCCGATAATACCCGGCGAACGCTAAAAAAGATCTCAGTTGGTCCGAATTCGATGGGGTAGGCCAGTTTCTGACCTTTTCTATTTTTTCTGGGTCTGTTTCCACTCCGTCTTCAGAGACAACATGTCCTAAGAAGTTAACTTTTCTTTGAATGAAATAACACTTCTCTGGCGACAGTTTTAGTTTACACTCGTGAAGTCTGGTCAAAATGAGGTCTAATCTTTTAAGATGTTCTTCAAATGTTTCGGCAAACACGATGAGGTCATCAAGGTATATCACACAGATGGTCATATTGTAATCCCCGAGGCATTCCTCCATTAACCTCTGATAAGTTGCTGGGGAGTTGCTGAGACCAAAAGGCATTTTCAAATATTCAAAAAATCCTAGAGGTCCTACAGTAAATGCAGTCCTTTCTTTATGAATCTCTTCAATTTCGACCTGGTGATAACCTGCTTTCATGTCTATGGTGGTAAAAAACTTGCTTCCTTTAAGAATGTCAAACACCTCTTCGATGCGAGGGAGGGCATATGCGTCTTTTACGCTACGGTCGTTTAGCATACGGTAGTCAACGCACATTCGCAATTTGCCGTTCTTTTTCCGTACTAATACGACATTACTAGCCCAAGGTGATTTAGATTTCCTGATAATGTCTGCTGTTAGAAGTTGATCTAAATGCTGTCGGACTTCCTCTATCATAGCTGGTGGAATTCTTCTATGCCTTTGCTTAAATGGTGTTTCATAGCCAGGAAGAAGGTCAATTCTGTGTTTTATTTTGTCGCATTGTCCAATATCAGCATCATCAATTGAGAATATACCTCTGTGTTTTTCAAGGAGTTCTTTAATTTCATGTTTTTGTTGATGGTTAAGGGCATCGCTGGAATCAATATGTATCTTATTTAGAACATCTTCTTTGTTGGTTTCTTCCTGTACTTTTCTCATGCTATTGTGATCTATTGTGACTGGCTGTAGTTCACAAAGTATCGCCTTTGGAGGAATTATAACTGTGTTTGTGGTTACATTTGAAAGGTTTACTGTGATTTCAGAGTTCTGTTTATATTTGTAATTCACAACAGCTGGTGTAATGTCAATGTATGAAGGTAGACTAGATTCGTCGGACTCATGTATGATAGCTGATGTGTCATGGTACTCCATCTCTTTGTCTGCATATGCTTTAACATTAATTGATTCATTTGGTCTTAGTATTATTCTATCAGGAACAGCACTTCTTACGATGGCAATCTTCTGTTTATTTTTCTTTAATTCTCTTTCTCTAGTCACCAAACATCTAAATGCCAAATACCATGGTGTTTTCATACCCTGTCTTTGGGCTTTTTGAAGGAATTGAAGTCCAAGTTTGTCTTTGTAGTCAGAGAGAAGCTGATTTAATATGTTGGTTCCACGTATAACAGGTGTTCTTGCAGAGTAACTAGTGTTTGGACTGATTAGAAATAAGCAGGAGTGTTTGTTGGAATCTGGAAGGTTATCTGCAATGTTAATTTCTAGTTCAATGTAACCTTCATATGGAAGTTTTTGTCTATCTGCACATTCAATGTCAATGAAGTCTTTCAGTGGTTCCAATTCTATGTCCAAAAATTTTTCTTCATACAATGATTTTGATATTACGCTTACACAACTGCCGCTATCAAGTAAAGCTGTCACTTCTATCCCATTTAACGAAATTTTTGATTCATTTGTATCACCTACAAGTTTGGGATCCTTTGAGGTGCTCTTGTCCGATCCCACAACAGGAGCACTTACGCGTTTTTTGGGCAATCCCTTGCTATGTGACCTCTCTGATGGCAGTTGTAACACTCAATACTCATTGTCATGGACCTTAAAGGTCTTCTAGGTCTGTAAACTCCTCGACCTCTTCCTCTGTCATCACCTCTTTCTCTACTTCTTCCCCTATCTCTGTTGTAATTATACCCTTGAGACCATGGTGGTGGGTAATAGTTGTCATGACTTTTCTTTTGATCTTCTTTATCTTTTTCTAAATGGTCTATTCTGTCGTTCAATTTCTTTAGTAGTTCCTTGACCTCTGCCATATCACTATTTTCTTTCTTGTCTATGTTTATTGCTGCATTACACTTCTTTGTCTCTTTCTCTGACTCTTTCATTTCAACTTCTATCTTTCTCAGTTCTATTTTGAATCGGTCGTAGTCTGATATCATGTCATTCTTGTAGGCTGCTTGATGTTTTATTTCAGGTCTGAGTCCTTCATATAATACTCTCTTTAACTGCTCATCATCTGCACTACTGAAACCTTTAAGTGTAACAGCCTGGGAAAATAGTTCTTCTAATCTAGATGTATATGTTGTTATTGATTCATTTTGTTTCTGCTTACATGAAAAAAATTTGCAAAGTATACTTTCTTTGGTTTCTATGTTGCCGAATGTGCTTTCTAATTTATCTATAATTTGTTTCACGGTCACTCCAGTTCCAAGTCTCCTAACAACATCACTGGCATTGCCTTTAAGTGCTCTTCTAATTCCTTGTGATATCTGTTCTTCACTAAATACTTTTTCTACTATCAGTGCTTCCACTTCAAACTTGAATGTAGCCTAACTCACGTCTCCTTTATTTTCCTCTCCATAAAACTAGGCAGTTTAGGGAAGTGATATGATCTTTCATATCTTGGGGCATCACTACCACTGGCTAATGGTCGCTCTGTTACAACACTCCTCTCTCCTGGAGGTGTCTTTAAACTGAATGGTGATGGATTTGTTTCAGTAGTTTCACTAGGTGGTTTGTCTTTTGAGACTCCTAATGCCTTAGCCTGGGCTTTAATTAATGTTTTTAATGCATCTGCATTCTCAACTCCAAGTACTTTCAGTGTTTCTAATAACTGCTCCTCCTCTGGAGTCATTAGTTTTGGTCCTCCTGTGGCAACCTCTGATTTATCTTCTTCTCCTTCCATCTTTATTAAGTATTTCTCTTTCACTAACGTCACTTCAAAGCTATGTAGCACTACTTCACTTTTTGTGTAATTTCTGAGTTCTGAATTCACCACTATAAACACTTTTCAATTCAAAGTATTCATTTTAACCGAAACATTTCGAAAGATTGCGGAAAATAACGCGTTAATTCAGAGCTCTGATTTGCGACACGTAGAAACGTACGGTTAGTTGCAAAAAGAAACTTGATTTAAAATTCTACTGAAGATAAAAACAGTCTCTTCTTCTGAAGATCAGACTGTTATAACCAATTCAAGTTTCAAATGACTTTCAAGTAACTTGAACTTTTATTCTGACTTTATTTACCTAAGTCACAAATGACTTTAATTACCTTTAGTTGTAGATAACTTGAAAATAAATAATGAACTTTGATTATTTGCCCTTCAAGTTAAATAAAATAAGTATTATTTTATATTGACTTGAACTAATTTAGTTCCAAGTGACTTGAACTATTATAGTTACAAATAACTCGAACTATAAGATGTTCATGGACTGCTTAAGTTACAAATGCCTTGAACTATTTCAGTTGCAAGTAACTTGAGCTATTACACTGATCTGAACTTATTTAAGTTATAAGTGACTTGAACTATTTAAGTTACAAGTAACTTTAACTCATTAACTAAACTCAAAATGATTAAGTTAAACAAGTAATGATAACTCAGTTATCAGTAACTTGAACTATTACACCAGTTCGAACTACAATGTACCAAATTTGTAAATTGCCTTGAACTATTCAAGTAACAATTTGATTACACTCATATGAGTTGTAATTGACTTGATCTGTTTCAGTAACAAGTAACTCCAACTATAACACTGGTTTGAACACTTTTAAATTATTTCCAATCTTGAAAAAAAAATATTTTGACAGATTTCTAATGAAAGTAATTTTCTATCTGTCACAATAAATCTAGATAAAATTCTGTATTTTACATTTATTGTTTACAGTAACTGCACTTCTATTCTTCTATGCAGCCCTGTTATACCTGTATCAAACTTAAAATATTCAGAAAACTCTACTACAGCATGTTAATACTATCTGTATATGTCCTAATTTATTTACTATACATTTACTCTAACGTAAACAGAACGCTATTCGATCTGTTATAAATAGTACGGTGTTTTACTGTCTCGTGACTGTCATGTGATGTCTACGTCACCCGTATTTTGATATCGGCCAATGAAATAACAGAACTCAAGACATGTGATAGTCACGTGGTTATATTCCCGGCACCGGAACTAGTTATACGTCACTCGTATCTCAGTGCGCACCAATGAAAACGAGAGGAATCCCAAAGTACCGATGTAAACAAAATAAAAATGAACGGATATAAAAATAAACGACTTGAATCTAAACAACAATTTAAGCACTTCTTCTTAATATTGAATCGGCTACTGGTCCATATCGAAACCAAATTACTGCTATGAAAACTACTATACAAACCGAAAGTAGGTCACTTTGTTTACTTGGTTTTCCAGAAATTTGTTTTGAAAATGAGTTTCAAAATAACAATTATTACACCCTGACAGGTTAAAGTTAAGGTATACTGCTTAATGATGTAGAAAGTATACTGGTCAGTTATTATAGAAAAGAGTGAAGAGAATACCGTCACCACTTAATTAATGAGTTATGTTAAAGTGATTTTCTCTTACATTCCTACAATATCACACTAAAATTTGATATAAATATGTCACAAATTGCAGCCTTTTCAAAACATTCAGTTTCAGAATCTTTATTTACTATTTCTGAATCAGGATTACTTTCAATATCTCAGTATTTAAAGTGATAACTGCAAATTTATGAATATTTATCGATATTTTGTACTCACACTCTGTAGACTGTATATATACTGTACTGTAACTTATCTGACTGGCCACTAGCACAAATATGCACTGGTTTCACAAACACTGTGTCAAGTTAAGCACTAATTTCAAAAACACTGTCAAGTTAAACACTAAATATTTAAAAAACACTGTGTCAAGTTAAGGCACTAATTTCACTGAAAATGTAAATCTTCTTAAAAGTTTATGCACGGTTCTCCTGCCTCCTCCGAAAAATTGCTGTCCTCAGTATTCCTGTGTTCGAATTCCCTCGACATATGGATTTGTGTATACGTATGTGTTTCCTCGACATCCGAATGAGTATTTCTGTGTATCAATTCCCTCAATATCTGAATAAGTTCCTTATGTAAGGTCCATTTACTACGTAACTAAGGAAATGTCCTTAGAAATTAGATTCACAATCACTGTCTATTGTGTGTAATCACAATAGGTGGAAAAGTTCCAGTTGTACAATCCATTGTACAAAATAATTATATATATGTGAACAGATCTCCAGTTAAAACACTATAATGATTGTTATTCAAAAGTCTGTAAAACCACGTTGGGAGCCAGATGTTACGGGGTTTGTTTTCGGCGCTATTATATATTATGATAGTCCGAGTCCCGAAGGGTCTATGAGTTCGGATTGTCCATTTCGATAATAAAACTGACTCTATAGTTTGAATTCAATCAGTTTAATACAGTACTTTAATAAACATAACGTAGTATAGTATAGTAGACTGTAACGCATCACACTCTGAAAACAAACAAAGGTTAAAACACAGTCAGTACATGGTCAAACATAGTAAAATCAAATACACAATTCATAATGCACATATTCTCGTAAGCACCTTACATTCGTATTTCGAATATAACAACAAACGCGTCTAGTGGCCAAGTAAGCTATTCGTCCTATAACATCTATAACACTTAATGACATCTATATTTACACATAACACATTGCACATAACACTTCATGACACTTACCATCTATGGGATGAATGACCTGCTAGAATACCACTGTCTCACATCTCATCACACAACCCAGTGACTGTTACTTTTGATACTGCAACGTTAAAGTTAGCAGTGAATAAAAGAGAAAAATGTGATGGAAGAAATACAGTTGCTATTCTGAAACTCATTGTTTATCAATCATGAAATTCACAATTCCAAAGTTACTTAATTCAAAGTGAACCTAATACAAAGATTCCATGCCTTGCATTACAAACTAGTCAATTAGCAAATACAGGACAAATACAAACCGTTGAAATACAATTTCTTGACCACAAGTAAAACTACATCTTCACACAAAGACTAAAAATGGCTGACTGCACAATTTTTTCAAAGAAGAGGTCACATGTCAACTAAAAATCACAAACCATGACAAACAGGTAACTCTTGGAAGATTAGACATAAGCAGGATGAGGTCGACAGAGTTGTCTCCCTTAGACCAATAAAAACGGACCCTGTTACAATTATACATGCAGGGGTTCATATAACAGCTAGAGCAGATTATACATCTATAGGTTGTAATAACAGCTAGATCAAAATATACATATAGGGGGTTCTTATAACAGCTAGAGCAGATTATACATCAAGAGGTTCTGACAACAGCTTGAGCAGATTATACATCTAGAGGTTCTAATAACAGCTAGAGTAGATTATACATTTAGGTGTTCTAACAACGGCCAGGTCAGAGTATATATCTAGGGTTCTTACAACAGCTTGATCAGAGTATACATCTAGAGGTTATAACAACAGCTAGAGCGGAGTATACATCTAAAGGTTCTAACCACAGCTAGAGCAGATTGTACATCTAGGGTATCTAAAACAGCTAGAGCAGAATTTACATCTATAGGTTCTAACAAAAGCTAGAGCGGATTATACAACTTGGGGTTCTAACAACAGCTACAGCAGATTATACATCTAGGGGTTCATACAACAGCTAGAGCAGATTATACATCTAGGAGTTCTAACAACATCTAGAGCATATTATACATCTTGGGGTTCTAACAACAGATAGAGCAGATTGTACATGCAGGGATTCCTACAACAGATAGAGCAGACTATACATCTAGGAGTTCTAACAACAGCTAGAGCAGATTATACATCTTGGGGTTCTTACATTAACTACAGCAGAGTATACATCTAGGGGTTCATACAACAGCTAGAGCAGATTAAACATCTAGGAGTTCTAATAACAGCTAGAGCAGATTATACATCTAGAAGTTCTAACAGCAGATATAGCAGATTATACATGCAGGGGTTCCTACAACAAATAGTGTAGATTATACATCTAGGGGTTCCTACAACAGCTAGTGTAGATTATACATCTAGGGGTTCTAACAACAGCTAGAGCAGATTATACATCTAGGGGTTCTTACAACAGCTACAGCAGATTATACATCTACGGTTTCATGCAACAGCTAGAGCAGATTATACATCTAGAGGTTGTAATAACATCTACAGCAAAATATACATATAGGGGGTTCTTATAACAGCTAAAGCAGATTATACATCTAGAGGTTCTTTCAACAGCTAGAGCAGATCATACATATAGGGTTTCTAACAACAGCTAGAGTAGATAATACATTAAGTTGTTGTAACAACGGCCAGATCAGAGTGTACATCTAGAGGTTGTAACAACAGCTAGATCTGATTATATATCAAGGGGTTCTAACAACAGCTAGAGCAAATTCACATCTAGAGGTTCTAACAACAGCTTGAGCAGATTATACATATAGGGGTTCTAACAACAGCTAGAGCAGATTATACATCAAGGGGCTCTAACAACAGCTAGAACAGATTATACATCTAGAGGTTCTTACAACAACTAAAGCAGATTGTAGATCTAGGGTTCTAGCAATAGCTAGAGCAGAATTTACATATATAAGTTCTTACAACAGCTAGATCATATTATACATATAGAGGTTCTAACAACAGCTAGAGTAGATTATACATCTAGAGGTTCTAACAACGTCTAGAGCAGATTATACATCTAGAGTTTCTAACAACAGCTAGAACAGTTTATCCTTCTAGGAGTTCTAACAACAGCTAGAGCAGATTATCCATCTAGGATTTCTATTAACAGCTTGAGCAGATTATCTATTTTGGAGTTTTAACAACAGCTAGATCAGATTATACATCTATGAGTTTTAACAACAGCTAGATCAGATAATACATCTAGGAGTTTTAACAACAGCTAGATCAGATTATACATCTAGGTGTTCTAACAACAGCTAGATCAGATAATATATGTAAAGTGGTTCTAACAACAGCTTGAAATATAGGGCGCAATATCGGTGAATTAGATATGCCTCATTACGGTAGTAGATAATGGTTTGATTTTTTACATTTAAAAAAAATCTTCCATGTCAGCATCCACCACGTATGATGAAAAATAAAAATAATCATGCCGAAAGTTTTGTTGATATATATTTTTTTAGCTCTTTTTTTACTGAATATACAGACTTGTAATCTACACTTGAAATATATCAATATTGCACAATGGCCAAGTTTGTTATTTTTCTATAACAAAAAAAAAGATATTGCAAATTGAAGAAATCTGTGTAATCCTTCATAGCAAATGTCTGTATTACTAGTTTAAACTTATTTATTTTACTTCGATTGTGAAACAAGTTCTTACAATGTAAACAAATCACACTCGAAGTCTTCCTGGTTAGAACCAGTACTAAGCATATGCGGAAAACGTGTCTTGCTCAAGGCCGACACACATAGCCGTGGCGGAGGATCGAACTCACGACCCTCCGATTATGCTTTCGTCGCTACCACTGAACCACGCGCTCCACAAATCATTTTATCAATGTATATGGTTTAAATTACTATATTATATGAAAATATTGAATGAAATATATAGATGTTTTAAAAGCAGATACATCATGTATATTTGTTTTTATTGGCTTGCCTAAGTATTAAGATAGGTTTTGATTTCCTGTTAGGTACTCTGTTTAAAATCAAACAAGTCAAAACAACGCAATATGGCCCAGGGTATCATCAAATTCGGGTACATTCTGTATTCTACGCTTTATTTTACAATGCGGTATAGTCTTGACCACCTTCTACGATTTCCTTTCTTAAAGGTACGCTTGTCTCAGTTTATTCAATCACTAAACTTGCTTTTATAAATAGGCCATTATACTGTCTCTTAACATTACAGCGTAGTGTCGGAGATGATCAAGAGTACGAATCGTAATGCGGAATAGTCTGTTTTAATACACAGGTTGTCAACGCTGTACGAGTATAAGCATCTTCCATGTAAGTAGATATAGGGAACCCTGGTATAATCTGTTTTTTTCTCTTTTTGTTTGATTTGTAGGTGCCGATGCTACTTTTGTTGTTTATTTCAAAATACAATTCAATATGCCATGACTGTTGGGAATCAGTCCCCTTTCTTTTTGTACTCGTCTTGCTATTTTCCCCCAAACTGCCAATTTATCTAATAATTATTAATGAGTCCATTTTATAAATGTTGGATACCGTTACTCTAATTTTATTTATTTGGTAACGGATTCATTGGTTTTAAGGTATTATTTAATATGCTTGGGGTAAAACGTTTAAAATATACGCTGATATTTAGTATAAAGGTTATCGTTGAAATGATGTTAGAACGAGTCATTAGTGGGTCACACCGTTTAAAAAACATGAGAGCAAAGGCGTAGCAGTTGGAGCGGAGTGACCCCCACTACAATGATTAGGTTGGGTGAGGTGAGTGGGGTCAGCAGATACGTTGTCCCAACATGTATTTGATGGAAACCTTGACGGTGTAGCTGCAAGATACATTAAACACTGTACATGACACACTTATTATTCCTGGTGGTAGCGAATCCAGTGCTTGTTTTATGGCAGTGATGCGCCGGCGTAGCTACAGGTAAGCAATGCAGGTCCCCATCAAAATGCTGAGTGCCAAGAGCTGGAAAGCTTTTAGTATCATATTTCAAATCTGCGTATTCAAGCAAAATCATGCCGCTCGTTATGATTAAATTTGTCGAAGAATATTTTACAGATTGTAAACAACAACATAATTACTTGAACGTCCGCGTGAAATTTCAATGTTTTAGTTCAAGACCATTTTCAGAATCTTAAAACCGTGATTAAAACATTTCATGCATAACATATCAGCATTTTGTGAATTTGAAATGACTAATTTGCAAATTAATTAATAATCTCGTGTAATTTTATTGACCATAGGCATAGGAACCGGGGGCGGTGTAAGGGGTCGCCTTCCATCCCCCCACCCTGCATGTTCATGTTGGAGGGGCCAGCATTTACTTTGGCCCCCAAATATTTTAATTTCTACTCAGTTTGCTGCCTCCCCCCCCCCCCCCCCCCACACACACACACACACACACTCTCACACACACACACACACAATAATTGAAACGCTCCTACACCCATGATGACGTTTAGTCAAGAGTTAATGCATGTATGTTCGCGCTCCATCTCATTGTTTAAGTCCTGGGTAATTTGCATTCCAATACTGGCGTGTATCTCTTTAACATCATAGTCTGTACTGTAAATGGTATATACGTAATAACGAGACACATTGTACATGTCTGATCAATATGCATCGTACCCCATTCATGTTATTCACATTAACATGACATTTTAAGCATTGTATCATATTGAATACAAGTACAAGTATATACTTATCTGATATAAGTTTAGATTTAAATGAAATTGTATCAAGTAGGGAAGTTGGCTCCAGTATCTGACATTTTATGTGCCGGGGTATGTTATAAGCTGTCACCAAAATTTAAGTGAATTCATTTCCCCGATCAAAAGGTCCATGGACAAAAAAGAAATAACCTATGTATTTAGCAACTTGAGAAACTCGTTATATTGCCTTAAAATGTAATGTTATTGTTTTTCGTTTATGTGAGGGTTGACATAAAGTCACAGCATAGGTTAATTAAAAAGTAAAGCAACAGAGTCTCACAATGGAAATTTGACAATGTCGGTGTGGTGGCTGGAGATGTTACGGTGGAAAATATTAATATAGATACCAAATTCGATTGTATTGCGATATTCCTCTGTGAGGAAAATTGTCTTGTACAATATTTAAGTTTGTCATGTTAACAGTGGCTCTTTTTAAATGAGTCATCAAAACATGCACGACATACAGGTCGAGACAACAACGGATATATTGGACATTCTGAGGCCTAGTTCTTTCTAAAATATCAAGTTATAACTACGTTAACAATATATGTAATATCAGGTATTTTTTCCATATCGTGTCGTGGCATAATAGCGTGACAGTCAGTTCAAAGTTCAGCAGACAGTCAGTTTAATGTTTAGCAAACAGTCACATGATTAAGGTATGTAAATGTTTATTGAATGTGCCTACCATTCAAGTAGCTATGGGACACAACTAAACCTTACTGCGCATTGATCAAATTTTCGCAGAGTGTATATGATTATACATTATTGAATAAGTGTTGTACGTTGAATTGTAAATAAACTGTGTGGTGAAAAAATAAAAGCACGTTCTAAAGATGTTTTTACAGGCAGCATATTATAAAACATAATTAACAATTGATTTAATTTCAACTAGAAAGTATATAGGATAGGGTCATGAGTTAGAATGTATTTTATTAAAAAAAACATATGCAGATCAATGTTTGATTCGTGGAAAACCTGTGTTGGAAAATACGACATACCAACTAAATTAAGCAAATATTTTGCGCTAAATATTAACATATACTATCTCTTTTGCAGACTTTGTGTAATTACATATGTTAACGATCAATAATATTTAGACACACACCGATTAACAGACACAACAATGACAACAAGAGAAACTACACTGTGGGGAAAACGGTGGAGTCGGATCTGAACCCAACTTACAAAGTTGTGTTTTGCCATGTTCAAATTTAATACTCATCCGGACAATGCTATGTCATGTATAATCTGACACTTGGTTTAAACAGTTTTTGTTCAATTAAATTTTACACATAATCAGACATTTTATCTCCATTTTAATACCACTTTTAAGAATTAAAACATCACTATCAGTCAAACCTGTCCTAAGCAGCCAGTCAAGGAAATGAGTAAAGGTGGTCGTTTAAGACAGGTTGTTGCTTAATACAGGTTTATTTGCTATGAAAACATAGGCCACAAAATAGAAAACAAAAGCAAATGTGGCTGCTTAAGACAAATGACTGCTTAATAGAGATGACCGCTTGCACAGGTGTGACTGTATTTTAAAGACTTATCTCTATTTTCAGACTTTTAAGGCAGGTGCTGGGGATACGAGTTCCTATAAATGTCTGAAATTTAAATTTCTTCAAAGCATAAAATTATTTTCCTATGAATGATTCGAAATTTTAAATAAACGTGACAACCACCAACTTCCTCAATAGCAACGGTATTCAATCAGCCTGATGGATTCTAAACAAAATCCCATATTAACCATGCACTGCCTGCCTGACGACCTTCATCGGACACCTTTAATAACATGTAACAAGAAGGAAATGGGTGTAAAGTTAATAGGCAGATGGTAGTTATTACATGTAATAAGATATTCGAATTACCAACTTTTGAATATATGATCATTGTATTAAGGGAACAACAAGGGATTGGTGTTTTTACTATTGTTATAAACTGATTTTCTATTGAAATGTTTTGTTTAATAAATATAAATTAGCAATTTTATAAAATTCCGATTCACCAACTGGTAACTGGCGGGTAGTTGGTGATTCGGCCGAGTCCCAAACTGCAAGTTTTGCATCGCCTTATAGTGAATATATTCATTGTATTGCAGGGACAACGCGTGAATGATGTTTTTATTGGTATGCAATGTTAATTTATTAAATTGTTTCGTTAATTAAATAAAATCAGTGATTTAAAAAAAAGTCTGAGTCTCCAAGTGGCAGCGGGTTGGTAATGATTTAAAACGTCCAGTTGGGGATTCGGCTGAATAGTACCAACCAGTTGCTAGTTTCGGATTCGGATTCTTTTAATTGCTAATTTATTTTCATATTCAAGACAATTCAGTTGAAATAAAAAAAAACATTTTATTTTAAAACAATAAAGAAACACCACCCCCGCGTTGTTTATTCAATACAATGAGCATATTCACCAGAAAGGAATTCAAAACTTAGAGTTGGGGAATCGGATTTTATTTTAAATTGCTGATTTATTTCCATTAGTGAAAAACATTCTATAACAATAAAATAATACCACTCACGCGTTATTCATTCAATACAATAAGCATCTTCGCCAAAAATATATTCAAAACTTCCAGTTGCCAGTTGCATTTTGGGATTCGGATTTTTTAAAATAAATAAACAAACAGTTCCGTGTAATTCCTTATATAAAATAAGTACTCACCAGAAAGCGATTCAAATGTTCCAGTTTGGGATTCGGCCAAATCGCCAACGATCAACCAGTTGTCAGTTGGGATTCGGATATTTTTATTTAAATTGCTGTTTTATTTTCATAAATCAAAGCAATTCAATTAAAAAGCATTTTATAACAATAAAAACACCACTCCCGCGATTTAAACCTTCCAACGATTCAACCAAAAGTACATTATTAATTTAGTTTTAGTTTAATTCCAGTACAATCTAGGCATACTTCTACTTTTGAAACATGTATTACTTCCGTGAGATAGTTGCATAAGAATTTGATTAATAATTTTTGTTTCTTGTTGTTTAAAATTAATTGTCTTTATTTTAACGCTCATTTTTTATCATGGCATTATTGGTTTACTTTGAACATTTTGAAACCGTTGTCATGTTTTAATTGTGAGTTTAGAAAAATATATATGCTTGGAAATTTGTGTATAAATTTGAGTTTTCTGAAGTCTAATTTCACTTTGTCAACAGTGTACAAACTGAACATGATACATGACCCCTGTATTTCTCATCATAATTTGGTAGTGCAGAGGTTGACAAATAATACAATTCCTGCCTGTCTGATTGCCTATCCTCCTACAACAAACAACAGTTTGTAAAAAGTAACCTCTATTAAATCACTTTTCATCAGTATGCTTATATAATGTTACGGGCTTCATCTGACACAAACTTTATTGTTTCATTATATATCATTTCCACATAACAATTTTTTGCCCAGGTGTCGGTATTATTAGCAATTTGATTTGTGTTTGTATGGGTTTCACTAATATTTGTGTTGTTGACTTTGAAACATGGTACATGAAACAGAAATGTGCGACTTAACAACACGTATCGTGGAACAAAACAAGTCAAGTAAACTTACCTTTTTATCCACACAATGAACCATATTTGTGGCATGTGATTTGCTTAACCATTTCAAGATAACTGGAAATCCATGGCAACACGACATCGATGTTTATAATGTATACCTGTTTGTCATAAATTACATACAAAGCCGTCCAAACTAATAAAAAGGAATTTTCAGTGTGTCCGTTTACCGTAAAATAGTTCAAGATATGTTTGATAAAGTAATATCCGTAAATAAATGATTATGTTCGGAAAGGAATATTCCTCTGATTGACATTTGAACCCATCAACGAAAAATCGTCTGTTAACTGTTAAACATTAAAGACGAATGTCCGTCTGTGAACCACTACCACTACATACAAACATTCACTTCGAGTTTTATTATTTCACCAACGAATATTTTTCCATGAATCATAATATAGTACAGACAAACATTTCTATATTATCCACATTTATTCGCATACACTCTATTATAGCCTAATACAAGAGTCGTTAAGCAGATAGATGTTATGTACAGCGATATATCTGCAATGTGAAGTCACACTGTCATTATGTTTATGTCATTCAATTAATTAGCCTTTTGTTCTACGGGTCCATTGTGTTACGTTATACATTAAAGTAGATTTTACACCTGTTCATTCAACAATTCAATATTTAATATACCTTTAACAATGGAGCAATAAAGTCATACATTTAACCTACTGATGTGGAAAGGATAAAGAAAAAAACTTTTGAAACTTGTGTTAATGTGATTTCGTAACATTTATTTTAATTCCAGTATATACTTTATCATATTATTCCGTGCTGGTATCAATTTGGCCAAATATGTAGTAATTGAAATAAAAAGTACAATAATTTATTTAGAATAAAGATATTTCATTGCTTATTTTCTTTATCAGTTCATTCAGTTACAAGGGATAGGTGTTTTTTTATGTTCGTGATGATTGATACAATCATTTCAATAGTAGTTAGTTTTGCTATTTACGATGATGTAGAGACGTGTCGTCATTTTTGTTTAAATAAACACCAACAGTGTAAAATCATGCTCTACTTAATTGTTACGATACTCAATAATTTGATTTTTATTACATACTTTTGCATTGCCATGAAAATCGAATTGTTCTCAGTTAGTAAGCGAGTTCTTTTCCATATAAAAGGTATTTAAGGTTGGAACATGTGGGATTTTTCAGTTGTATAACTGTATCATGTCAGTCTATATATAGAACCTGATATCTCCCATATGAGGTCTTTTAACCCCAATGACAAAAGCAGGGAATTCCATGACTGTCCCAATATTTATAGCAAATGAACAATTACTAAAATATGTTTTTCATTCAAACCTTTCCTAAGCCAACTGACCAATCAACGTGCTCAAATATGTTGCTATTTAACAGACCCAATCGGGAAAGCTTAGTTCGATCGATAGATTTGTATCATGTGGATAAATAATTGTCAGAGAGTGTTATGTAAACAATTTACCCAAAATACCGCGTGATTCTTTAAAGAGGCTTCGCTTAAACATTTTATGTTCACGAAATGATCCAACTGTACAATCTGAAAGAACCCTACGTAACTTGAAGAAATCGGTGCGATTTTCTACACCAACATGTTTTACTTTTTAGAAATATGTGTTTAAAAAGGTCGTCTATAAACAATTGTATTAGTAAATGATATCAGAAATCCGAAGATTTGTTATTGTCAAGTAACATGAAAAATGAAGTGTTTATCGGCACGACGGTCGTGCCCATTATTTTTCTTATCCGCACAACATTATTGTATTTATCCGCACGACGGTCGAGCCCATTATTACCCTTATCCGCACGACGGCAATGTCGATATTGTTTCTTATTTGCAGGACATTTGCTCGACAAGGGCAATAAGTCACGGCAGATAGTCATGGGTGTAAATATATATCAGTGCATTTTCCAGCATTTTCAAAATTATGTTGAGATTGATAGGATCTGATACTCGTCATTTCATACAGAATTTTATTAAACGAGTACGGGAAAAACACTTTTCCTGGACGAGTTCCTTATGAATTGACAGCACATGTCATATTCTATTGATCACAATTCCCACGTACAGATACATATTCATGCTTGTACCTTAGAAAAGGATGCAGACCCTTTTTATAAGCCTAATAACCATAACGAAATGTGTAAGTCTGGCCTAAAAAATCTAACTAAAAAAACACATTTATCGATTTGACTATACATTAATTAAACAACAATATTCATTATAATCGCCAAGCACACTACTTAAAACTGTTCTTGGATGAGTTCAATAAAACTCTGAAGATGGATAAATACGCGAATTAATACAAAGGTCCGGTAAATAGGCATTCAAACAAAGAGGTTCAAGTGTTACACTTGAGTGTTGTAAAATATACGTAATGGTTGCATTACAAAGTAAACAAGTGTTGATATGTAATAACCATGAATAAAAGAAAGATATGAGAAAGAGAATGAGAGAGAGATATAGAGATAGAGTTGGGAAGAGAGAAAGAAAGGGAGAGAGATTGTTGTTGCTTGTTTTGTGCTGTTTCCTTTCTCTTTGTACAGTGTTTCCTACCTTTACTTTCTTCTTCTCTCAAGGCTGGCTCGAGCTTCCACCCGGGTGTTAACAAACTTGTCCTAAAGTAATTTGAACATGTTTGAGGGAGACATAAAAATAGTCACTCATGTAATGAATTTGTCACAAGCATCTGCATAGCTTCGAAATTTGAGGCTTTCTCTACATTGTAATATTATGCACCAATCAGATTTTGTTACAAATTGCGGAAAGCAGGTTTTAAAAATTGCTGCCTACACAACCTAATTGTTTCCATGGAAATACAACTATATATTTTAAAACGTTTACTGTTCACATGATGCTTGTGATATAGTTATTATTCTGTGTTAAAAATGTATGCTCTGAATAAAAGCTTGCATAAGTTTTAGAGGCCTCGTTGTTGTATTTCCATAATTTGTTTCCTATAAAAAACCTAACTGCAGCTGTACAATTTGCCAAAAAGTTATTGCTCTTAATAAAGCGTACGCCAGAGATGTATGACTAAAATCCCTGTTATGCCTTGGACAATTCGTGTTATTCTGGTATCTTCAAATTGCAGCCTTCCTGGTATTGCTAGAGGGGTTGTCTTGTGATGTCTTGTCTGTTGCATTTTGTATTATACTATCTTGTCTTTTGGTATTTTTGTTACATGTATTGTCATGTCTTGTCTATTTTCCTTTTGTTTACTCCTTGTTTTGTCTAATAATAATTCCATCAATTCGTTGTTTCTCTTCATTCATGTGCTATGTAAATTATAATGATTCCGTCGTGTCGATTATTTTCCGTGTGCCAATAGCCTTGTCCTTGATACGTTTTCATTCCGGCCAACTCGCTCGGGAATTATCAGATTTAGAATAGTTTTTGTTGTTAAAAATTATCGCAGGACGCGATTTCATCGAAAAAACATTCTGACTGTAAAACTCGCATTACAGAAGCAGAAAAGAACACATGTTTTGAACAAAAAGTTCATAAAATAACTTTATTTATATGATAGCATTTAAATAATCAGTGTTAATTGTTTTATCCTGAAAATATTGGACCTATAGGTTATGTCTCTTTAAACTACAGTCCATAAAAAATACAGATCGCTGCGTAGATTATCGATTGTTGGAGTAAACCTTTTACATAATGGCTGTGTGTAAATTTTATTTATAATTTAAATATTGAATCAACGTCTTGAGATAAACATATTATATCCACACAAAGTGTGTTATAGTATCCATTAGTCGTGATCGAATAGAAAAGCCATAGCAAACGATAGTTTTCTAATATTTAATCGAATTAAGTCATGTTTAAAGTGAATCATCCCTCAGTATTATTGTACCAACAATTCATCATAGACCAATGCAAATCAAATATGTAGCAAAGTTATTTATTTCAGATCTGACGACTTTAACGTTGGGATCAAGCTCGTGCCGAGGAATTGCAGGTTTCGCAATGTTCTTTAAGATCAGCAAGCATTCATTTGTCAAAATCGAAGCATAAAAGCGTTTTAGCATTTAAGTCGTTTTTTTCAGTAGCATCTTTTCGGTGTTTCCGGATAGACGTAATGTTAAACTGTACTGGGCGAGAAAGTCGATATCAATACTTACCTTTTACGAAATGCATGTTTCACTTCTGATAATGAAAATTCACGGTCAAGTTGTTCGACATTTGTTAAAATATTTTCTTCATAAGCTAACTTAGTCCTAATGTGATTTGTCGTGATGGTATTGTTTGTGTTCAGAATAAGTTTCACATCAATAAATATAACCTCTAGAACTTTTTGCCATTGTGTGTGAGAAAATGTGGGACTAGCCCCCTGGTTGGCACGTTAGAGTGTGGACTGACCAGGGTAAAATAGCTAGACTTCAGGATTAAATGGCTAGACTTCAGGGTGAAATGGCCAGACTTCAGGGTGACATGGCAAGACTTCAAGGTGACATGGCTAGACTTCAGGGTGAAATGGCTAGACTTCAGGGTGACATGGCAAGGCTTCAAAGTGGCATGGCAAGACTTCCGAGTGAAATGGCTAGACTTCAGGGTGACATGGCTAGACTTCAGGGTGAAATGGCTAGACTTTAGGGTGAAATGGCTAGCCTTCAGGGTGAAATGGCTAGCCTTCAGGGTGAAATGGCTATACGTCAGAGTGAAATGGCTAGACTTCAGGGTGAAATGGCTAGACTTCAAGGTGAAATGGCTAGACTTCAGGGTGAAATGGCTAGCCTTCAGAGTGAAATGGCTAGACTTCAGGGAGAAATGGCTAGACTTCAGTGACAAATGGCTAGACTTCAGGGACAAATGCTTAGACTTCAGGATGAAATGGCTAGACTTCAGGGTGAAATGGCTAGACTTCAGAGTTAAATGGCTATATTTCTGGGTAAAATAGCTAGACTTCAGAGTGAAATGGCTAGACTTCAGGGAGAAATGGCTAGACATCAGAGTGAAATAGCTAGACTTCAGGGTTAACTGGCTAGGCTTTAAAGCATTTCATGAAACTGTGATACGGAATTATTAGGCCTCGCCTCGAATTAATCACGATATGATTGATTATATTATCTTATTGTATGTCCCGATGGTCTGCATGTATTATGTTGGTTAGATTTAAATTGTATTTAGATTTCGATTTAATTATGGATTCAATGTATTACTTTACATATCATTGGATATGAATTTACATGTATCATGTAAACGTTGTTACATCATGTTTCTTGTTTAGTTTACATCTAATTGATGTTAAATTGGTAAAATTATTCCTAAAAATTCATGTTATCAATATGCACAACTAACAACGCCTTGTCCCGTTTCTTATTTATACATTTATTTACACAATGTTCTGTTGGTACCCGGCACAAACCCAGTCACGCCTCTTGTACTACCCGTTGCTTTAATGCAAAACGAGGCTGGGCTGATTCAATCCAAACTTGTACATGCATCTAAAATGATCATTTACGGTTAGGCGTTCATTGGAAATCAAAAGTAAAAAATAAAATGATAATGTATGTCACAATGATAACATTATAAAACATAGAAAGAATGGATCATAGTCGCTGTCACACATAGGTGTGAGTCAGATTCTTTATTATTTGTTATTGACCTTTGTAAGAAGAAATGAAGCTTCAACAAAATGGCTACAATCAATGATGTTTTATTGCATGTAATATAATAATATATTGTTCAAGGTAATACACTCTACCACACTAATTCTAAACATATTTGTATCCAAATAGTTATAATGTAGACATTCTCAATATGTTCCGTAATGTTTAAAAATTCACTGAACGTTTTAAAAATGTACAACGATAAAACACCGCTATCATATTCTTCCAGATATAGCTCTTTGCCCGCTATGACTCGTCGTTAAAGTAGGTTTGGCGAGAGATGCTACTCAATATTTTTATTAATCACATCTTTATTACCACACAGGTCTCCATCATGACGACTAAATATTATGCATATATTACTACGATATATAATATTAAATTCAATACGATGTCACATTATATAATCACGTGTACCACTTAGGACGCATTATATTTTACACATAGGTAGACATCTCATATTGTTACCACTCAGGGTTTTCTCTATCATGACGAGAACTTATAATACATATATCACATAGAATGTATAATATTAAATTCAATACGATGTCACATTATATAATCACGTGTACCACTTAGGACGTATTATATTTTTCACATAGGTAGACATCTCATATTGTTACCACACAGGGGTATGCCATGACTTCTTCTCTACATATATATTTATCTATATTGTTGAATCGCCCATAAACCACCTACAAGTATACAAACACACTCTTACAAAAAATGAATATTTAGTACACACTTTCAAGATAGCAACACTTCAGCATTTCAGAAATATAACTTAAACAAATTAACTACTCACAGTATCTCTCCTTTTTGATTCTTTGAATACTATATATCTGCCAACTTCTCTCTATCTGGCCATATCACCGACTGACCACTTACACACTCTCACTGTACATGTCTAATTGGCATGTGCTTTGCTTATTTCACGGGTGAATAGACAAGCTAACAAAGGAATATAAAACCCAATAATACAGGTGCGTATGAAGCAAAGGGTAAAATAAAGAGGTTAAAATCATAAAAATCTGTATTGTGACAGTCGCCGCGATGAGTACATCAGCATATAGCATCACTTATATTTTTACAAAGAAGTTTCTATAGCATGTTGTATTTTACACCACACATCCGTGCATGCTGCCGTATTTGTAGGAATATAATGTCTATTTTGTGACATTGGGTGAGCACAGTTGGGGATACCCGTTTACCAAACGTAGCCCCAGTTGCATTTTTTTTTGGTTTTGACCATTACATGTCTTTTCCTGTTGTATTCAAATTGAATTTGATTCATCTAACCCTGTACTTGATTAATCACAAAACTGATTCACTTTACTTTGTACTTGATCATTTACGTATTATCGATTAACTGATACACTTTACTCTGTACTTGATTATTCACATAACACAAAATTTATTCACTTAACACAGTTCTTTATTATTCACATATCACACAATTGATTCACTTTATTCTGTACTTGATTATTTACAAAACTCATTCAATTAACTCTGTATTCAATTATTCATATAACACAAAACTGATTCACTTAACTCTGTATTCGATTATTCATATAACACAAAACTGATTCACTTAACTCTGTATTCTATTATTCATATAACACAAAAATGATTCACATAACTCTCTACTCGATTATTCACATAACACAAAACTGATTCACGTAAACCTGTATTTGATTATTCACATTACACAAAACTGATTCACGTACTCTGTACTTAATTGTTCTCATAACACAAAACTGATTCACTTATCTCTGTATTTGATTATTCACATAACACAAAACTGATTCACTTTATTCTGTACTTGAATATTTACAATTCACACAACTGATTCACTTTACTCTTATCTAATTATTCGCATAACACAAAATTGATTTACTTAACACTGTATTTGATTAATCACATATCACAAAACTAATTCACTTTACACTGTACTAGATTATTCTCAAAACTGATTCACTTAACTCTGTATTCGATTATTCACATAACACAAAACTGATTCACTTTACTAAGTATTCGATTATTCACATAAGACAAAAATGATTCACATAACTCTGTATTCGATAATTCACATAACAAAAAACTGATTCACTTTACTCGGTACTTGATTATTTACATAACACACAACTGATTCACTTAACTCTTTATTTGATTATTCACATTACACAAAACTGATTCACTTAACTCTGTATTCGATTATTCACGTTACACAAAACTGATTCACGTAATATGTACTTAATTATTCGTATAACACAAAACTTTTTCATTTAACTCTGTATTTGATTATTTGCATAAAACAAAACTGATTCACTTTATTCTGTATTTGATTTTTTACATATCACAAAACTGATAAACAATATTCAGTACTTGATTATTTGCATAACACAAAACTGATTCACTTTACTTGGTAACACAAAACTGATTCACTTAACTCTGTATTTGGTTATTCGCATAACATAAAACTGATTCGCTTTACTCTGTATTTGGTTATTCGCATACCATAAAACTGAATCACTTAACTCTGTATTTGATTATTCACATAACACAAAACTGATTCACTTAACTCTGTATTTGATTATTCACATAACACAAAACTGATTCACTTAACTCTGTATTTGGTTATTCACATAACATAAAACTGATTCGCTTTACTCTGTATTTGGTTATTCGCATACCATAAAACTGATTCACTTAACTCTGTAATTGATTATTCACATAACACAAAACTGATTCACTTAACTCTGTATTTGGTTATTTGCATAACATAAAACTGATTCACTTTACTCGGTACTTGATTATTTACATAACACACAACTGATTCACTTAACTCTGTATTTGATTATTCACATTACACAAAACTGATTCACTTAACTCTGTATTCGATTATTCACGTTACACAAAACTGATTCACGTAATATGTACTTAATTATTCGTATAACACAAACCTTTTTCATTTAACTCTGTATTTGATTATTTGCATAACACAAAACTGATTCACTTTATTCTGTATTTGATTTTTTACATATCACAAAACTGATAAACAATATTCAGTACTTGATTATTTGCATAACACAAAACTGATTCACTTTACTTGGTAACACAAAACTGATTCACTTAACTCTGTATTTGGTTATTCGCATAACATAAAACTGATTCGCTTTACTCTGTATTTGGTTATTCGCATACCATAAAACTGATTCACTTAACTCTGTATTTGATTATTCACATAACACAAAACTGATTCACTTAACATGTATTTGGTTATTTGCATAACATAAAACTGATTCGCTTTACTCTGTATTTGATTATTCTTATAACACAAAACTGATTCATTTAACTCTGTATTTGATTATTAACATAATACAAAACTGATTCACTTAACTCTGTATTTGGTTATTTGCATAACACAAAACTGATTCACTTAACTCTGTACTTATTTATTCGCATAACGCAAAACTAATTCACTTAACTCTGTATTTGATTATTCACATAACACAAAACTGATTCACTTAACTCTGTATTTGGTTATTTGCATAACATAAAACTGATTCGCTTTACTCTGTATTTGATTATTCTTATAACACAAAACTGATTCACTTAACTCTGTATTTGGTTATTCACATAAAACAAAACTGATTCACTTAACTCTGTATTTGATTATTCACATAACACAAAACTGATTCACTTAACTCTGTATTTGGTTATTCGCATAACATAAAACTGATTCGCTTTACTCTGTATTTGATTAATCTCATATCACAAAACTGATTCACTTAACTTTGTATTAGATTATTCACACAACACTAAACTAATTCACTTTAAATTGTGCTTAATTATTTGTATAACACAAAAATGATTCTCTTTATTCTGTACTTGATTATTTACAAATCCCTTAACTGATTCACTTTATTCTGTACTTGATTATCTGCAAATCACAAAACTGGTTCACTTTACTCTATATTTGGTTAATCACAAATCACAAAACTGATTCACTTTACTCAGTACTTGATTATTAGCATAGCTCAAAACTGATTCTCTTTACTCTGTACTTGATTATTTGCATAACACAAAAGTGATTCACTTAACTCTGTATTTGATTATTCACATATTACAAAACTGATTAACTCTACTCTGTACTTTATTATTCACATAGCACAAAACGACTACACATCACTCTGCACTTGATTATTCACATATCATAAAACTTATTCACTTTACTTTGAACTTGTTTATTCACATATCATTATACTGATTCACTTAACTCTGTACTTGATTAGTCACATATCACCAATCTGATTCACTTAACTCTGTACTTGATTATTCGCATAACACAAAACTGATTCACTTAACTCTGTACTTGATTATTTACAAATCACAAAATTGATTAACTCTACTCTGTACATGATTATTCACATATCACAAAACGAATACACATAACTCTGTACTTGATTATTCACATATAATAAAACTTATTCACTTTACTCTGTACTTGTTCATTCACATATCACAATACTGATTCACTTAACTCTGTACTTGATTATTCAAATAACATAAAACTGATTCACTTAAACCTGTATTTGATTATTCACATTACATAAAACTGATTCACGTACTCTGTACTTAATTATTCTCATAACACAAAAATTCACTTATCTCTGTATTTGATTATTCACATAACACAAAACTGATTCACTTTATTCTGTACTTGAATATTTACAATTCGCACAACTGATTCATTTTACCCTTATCTAGTTATTCGCATAACACAAAATTGATTTACTTAACACTGTATTTGATTAATCACATATCACAAAACTAATTCACTTTACACTGTACTAGATTATTCTCAAAACTGATTCACTTAACTCTGCATTCGATTATTCACATAACACAAAACTGATTCTCTTTACTAAGTATTCAATTATTCACATGAGACAAAAATGATTCACATAACTCTGTATTCGATAATTCACATAACAAAAAACTGATTCACTTTACTCGGTACTTGATTATTTGCATAACAAAAAACTGGTTCACTTAACTCTGTATTTGATTATTCACATTACACAAAACTGATTCACTTAACTCTGTATTTGATTGTTCACATTACACAAAACTGATTTACGTAATATGTACTTAGTTATTTGCAAAACACAAAACTTTTTCACTTAACTCTGTATTTGATTATTTTCATAACACAAAACTGATTCACTTTATTCTCTATTTGATTTTTTACATATCACAAAACTGATTCACAATATTCAGTACTTGATTATTTGCATAACACAAAACTGATTCACTTAACTCTGTATTTGGTTATTAGCATAACATAAAACTGATTCGCTTTACTCTGTATTTGATTATTCACATAACACAAAACTGATTCACTTTACTCTATATTTGATTATTCGCATAACATAAAACTGATTCGCTTTACTTTGTATTTGAATAATCTCATATCACAAAACGGATTCACTTAACTTTGTATTAGATTATTCACACAACACTAAACTTATTTACGTTACTCTCTACTTAATTATTTGCATAACACAAAACTGATTCTCTTATTCTGTACTTGATTATTTACAAATCACTAAACTGATTAACTTTATTCTGTACTTGATTATCTACAAATCACAAAACTGGTTCACTTAACTCTATATTTGGTTAATCACATATCACAAAACTGATTCACTTTACTCAGTACTTGATTATTAGCATAACTCAAAACTGATTCTCTTATTCTGTACTTCATTATTTACAAATCACTTAACTGATTAACTTTATTCTGTACTTGATAATCTACAAATCACAAAAATGGTTCACTTAACTCTATATTTGGTTAATCACATATCACAAAACTGATTCACTTTACTCAATATTTGATTATTAGCATAACTCAAAACTGATTCTCTTTACTCTGTACTTGATTATTTGCATAACACAAAAGTGATTCACTTAACTCTGTATTTGATTATTCACATATTTCAAAACTGATTAACTCTACTCTGTACTTGATTATTCACATAGTACAAAACGATTACACATAACTCTGTACTTGATTATTCACATATCATAAAACTGGTCCACTTAACTCTATATTTGGTTAATCACATATCACAAAACTGATTCACTTTACTCAGTACTTGATTATTAGCATAACTCAAAACTGATTACCTTACTCTGTACTTGATTATTTGCATAACACAAAAGTGATTCACTTAACTCTGTATTTGATTATTCACATATTACAAAACTGATTAACTATATTCTGTACTTGATTATTCACATAGCACAAAACGAAAACACATAACTCTGTACTTGATTATTCACATATCATAAAGCTGGTTCACTTAACTCTATATTTGGTTAATCACATATCACAAAACTGATTCACTTTACTCAGTACTTGATTATTAGCATAACTCAAAACTGATTCTCTTTACTTTGTACTTGATTATTTGCATAACACAAAAGTGATTCACTTAACTCTGTATTTGATTATTCACATATTTCAAAACTGATTAACTCTACTCTGTACTTGATTATTCACATAGCACAAAACGAATACACATAACTCTGTACTTGATTATTCACATATAATAAACCTTATTTACTCTCCTCTGTACTTGCTCATTCACATATCACTATACTGATTCACTTTACTCTGTACTTGATTATTCACATAACACAAAACGAATACACATAACTCTGTACTTGATTATTCACATATAATAAAATCTATTCTCTTTACGCTGTACTTGCTCATTCACATATCACTATACTGATTCACTTAACTCTGTACTTGATTATTCACATAACACAAAACTGATTCACTTGACACCGTACTTGATTCGCCAAATTCATAATTAATTCAATGAACATTGTTTTAGCGGCTCCTAATATTGTATTCGAGTATTCATCTAACACCGATTTTAATTAACCAAATACATTATTGATTTATCTTATACGGTATTTTATTCATTTAAACAACTTAAACTGCTTCTTATTATTCATTTAATACGGAATTGATAATTGACTTGCATGTATTTATCATGGATTTAAAGCAAATGAATACGTATACTTGTAATGTTCAACCAAGGTATAGAGCACGAGCAAAGTCTGTATATAAGTGATACATGTGTAGGCCCTCTCCATTCGAGGTCGTTGCATTTGCCGAATAGTTACGTTGTTTACACATGTTTGCATAAGATCCACCCATTCCTACCAAAAAGAGGTCTAGGTAAAATACAAAGAAGAAAAAAATGGTGTTTATGTGGCATTTGGTATAAACTTTCTGTGAGATGTTGGACATTTTTATTGAAGATTTTAATTTATTTTAGTTTGTATATTGACAGATAACCATTGCAGGGCTAGGATGTTTCATTCGAATAAATCCTCCATGGTATCAGCTGTTGCAGATCCTCTTATTATGACAGGATGTTTGACAGATAGCTTTGTGCATCTTTACTGTTAACAATATTTTATATCAATATAACGGCAATGAAAGTGACAATCCTATACAATGTCTTATTCTCTTAAATTCCCTGAGTTTGCTTTGGAAAGAAAACAAATCATTTATTTTCGTTTGAGCTAAGCGAATTAAAAAAATAGTTTAATTGATTCACATATTGATTGATTGAATATTTAGCGTCATTTTCATGCCATCGGGGGCTAACAGACAATCAGTTAATCTAACCACTGTTTCCTGGGATTAACCAGTACTCGAGCACACCCCATCTCCGCAAGTAACTGATAACTTTCCCAATTGAATCAGTGGTGAACTAATCTCTGTTTGAACTAATGTCGAAACATTCTGTAACGAAACATAATCTAACAATCTGAACTTTAATGTTCATATTTGTTAACACTACTTAATTAACAATACATAAGGTAGTATCCAAATATCTCAAGTACGTTCTTATGAAATATGAATAAACAATGTTACTGACAGGTTTGTGCAGAGCTTGATTCGTCGGATCAACATAGGTAGCTATCAAACTGCTGGATGCTTCAAAGCAGCAATTATGTATAACTGAGTAACTTCCAAAAATAACTTTTACGTGGTTTATTGATATAAGCCACTATTTGAAATAGAACATTAAAACTGCATAAAGAATGAACTATTGTTTATATTAGCTGTGTCAGTGCTATACAGCACAAAAGGAAAGTATACTAAATGGATATATCTTAACTAAACCGCAGATATTCATCTGTCATTTCATTCTATAAATGACAATGATCACCTAATTGACCGTGAACTTCTACCCGCTTATTTTCGTAAAAATGTACCCAAAATTCCCATCAACCTTCGCTTGAGATCTTTGTTTTTTATACTATAATTTAACAAATACGTTGCAGAAAGACATACTGACAGACAGGCGGACAGGCAGACGTACAGGCAGACGTACAGCCAGACAGACAGCCAGCCAGCCAGCCAGCCAGCCAGTCAGACAGACAGACAGACAGACAGACAGACAGACAGACAGACAGACAGACAGACAGACAGACAGACAGACAGACAGACAGACAGAAAGACAGACAGACAGACAGACAGACAGACAGACATATTGTTTTCTGTTCTGTCGTAACCACAATAACCTAAAACTAATTTTTAGTTTAGTCAACTTAACAATCAAGGGTCCTCCGTGGCCGAGTGGTCTAAGGCGCCGTCTCAAGATCATTTACCTCTCACCGCTATGGTCGTAGGTTCGAGTCCCGCTCGCTCCTAAAACTTTATGTGAGAAAGTTTCCAGTTACTTGCGGAAGGACGGTGGTTCTACTCAGTCTGACTCAGTCTGACTCAGTCTGAGGTCTTCCTCCACCAGTAAAACTGGATATGCCATATATAACCTGAAATGTGTTGAAAATGGCGTTAAACCCCATTCAAAAAAAAAAAAAAAAAAAAATTAACAATCAAAATACAATTAAATACTTTCCTTGTATTCATACGAGTGCGGCATAATGCAACGATCCACTTATATATGATTGATTGACTGAATATTTAGCGTCATTCTTATGCCATCCAGGGCTAACAGACGATCAGTTAACCTAACCACTGTCTCCTTGGATAAACCAGTACTCGAGCACACCCCATTTCCGCAAGTAACTGATAACTTTCCCACTTGAATCAGTGGTGAGAGACGAATGATAATGAAACACAATGTCGTATATCAATCATCACGGAAACTGTTGCCGGGCGGGGGATTCGAACTCACGACCCCTGGATTGATAGTCAGACGTGTAACCGACTGAACTAATCGGGCCCGGCGATTCACTTATAATATCAAGTATACAACGTCGTGATATAGTCGTAGCCGCTCAATACAACGTAATACAAGTACAATTGCACTGCACACACGTTAAGAAAATATAATCTCTGTACATAACAATGGTATGGTTTTACAAGTATAACCACAACTTCAATGATTATTAAATTCATTGTCGCGCCGAAAACTTTAAAATAGAAGTACCTACAAGAGTCGTTTGAAGTTTATGACCCATGTACATAGTTAATACACCCTGTTTTGTTTATGTTGAAATCCGTCAATATAAAACTTAATGCTATCTTGATGAACGATAACCCGGTTTGTTATTGGATATGCCAAATGTATTATTTAAACCCAACGACAATTGTATGACTCTACCTTGCCGCCTATTTATTGCTAACAAGCACACCGATTTGTGCAAGCGTGTGTCCAAATTACTTCACCATTCAGGAAAGAATTCGAAACGCCGAACTGTTGTCTGCAATATTACTGCTGTAAATCTAGGGATTTTGTAAAAGTTATTATGTGATAAAGCAACTGTTTAAATATATTATTTAAAGATATATTCTTTCGGTAATCGTTTTTTCATGTATCGCTGACTGTAAATAACGAACTTGAAATTAAGCTAAACATTGTGTTTGATAGGATTGTTGATATTATATATACACATTTTGAAATGCCCCCGAGTGTCGTCGGTAATTTAGGACAGTAAGAAATATGATATTTGTCGAGCAAGTAGGGTATTTCCCAACTATGTTTTTCATACTTAATATTAACCTAACACAAATTACATTAAGGTAAAGGTCGGTTATTTACTTCAAATCTTCTAAAGAATGCTTATTTAATAAAATAAAAATACGTCTAAAAATGCACGATAACAACACATAAAGTAAATGAACATAGTATTACTTCAGTTTAGGCTATAGAATTAAACTCGGAGAATGGTGAAATTGTTGTTTTAAATTTATATAGATACCATTGTAGAACCAGTATTAAGTATACGCAAATAACATGTCTTGCTCAAGGTCACATCACCTGGTTGTGATGGCGGGTTGAACGCAAGACCCTCGTAGCATGAATCCGGTACTATAACAAACACTAAACGTGAGATGATGGCCATGCACACGTAACCTTTATTGCAAATAATTAGATTTAATGTGTAAACATAATCATCGTTCCAAAGATCTATCAGGCTAATAAAGGGTACAAGAAACACCATACCACTGCAAATAAATGAGTAAATACCAACACATATGCAATAGGAGACAAATGGACCGTAGAGCAATGTTCATGACCAATCATCACAGAGATAATGAATATGTGGTAATTCGACCTCACTGAATTCACAGCCAGACGCGTCACCGGCGGATCTAGCCTACATATAAATAAAGAGAAACGAGTGTTTCATTTTAGCGATCGTGAGTTGGTCGCCAAATAAAACACACATATAATACTATTAACTACAGTCATTCACCCCTGTACATGTACATAGTGGTACATGTAATAATATTATGATGGCATAGTTTTGTCAGCCTGACAGTCGAATAGCCACTTCATTATGTAAACATCAGGACTGTATAATGTCGAGAGCTCATTCATTATGTTGATAATTTATAATCACCTTTGGTCAGTCACTTTTTCAAATGAATATGGCAATATCAGTGAAGACGCTCGATGTTGACATCAGGATAGTAACGAAGAAGCTGTCGGCAGGACAAACCTGTCGGCAGGACAGTGCATTAACTGACAATAATAAGTGAGATGTCAACTTAACACGTTCCTAATGTCGATTAATGAAGTGATCATGTGAATATCAAGATTTCAGAACTATGTCACCATAGCATAAACATATTGTCAAGATAAAATAATATGTAACTGATAGACGTATTATTGTCTTTATTTCAGTGCAGAAACGATTAGCTTAACTAATGTTCAACAATTTGTTTATTTGAAACCATAGCAAAACCACGTACTCTAATCCCAATAATAACATAATCGACATGTTTACAGACAGAGACAACCATGACCACCAACATTAGCCTTGTTTTTGTTGCAATAACGTCCACGTCTTTCAATGTTGTTTCCTAAGTTTTCATCTAGATATGAATGACTTTGCACATTGTTTTGTTTTATATATATTTCAAAACATATTCACTTCATTAAACATAAAACAAAAAAAAGGAATACCAAGCTTTAGATAATTGCAGTACACTATATTACTAATAAAAAGATATTTGTGAAACTGCTGGGTAATATGTCAGCCATTTAGATTTATAAGCCAACTAAAGTACTTTAAAGGGACACACTGCAAATTTTCATTTTTAAGTATTATGTGAATATGAAGATACATCACAACAGCATAATCATGCTAAGACTACTTTGTTGAAAAAAAAGTGCATAAGTCTTGTAAGTCTAAAGAAAAACATAATAGTATGACAGATCTTCGACAGCAAGTGCAAATCATATATTTTTTCCAGAGTTGAATCGGTTGCATCTGAGTTGTATTGAACACATTCCAAGTATATCATGATTTAAAACAAAATGAATACAGAAGATCTTTGATGGCTCGAACCCGACGGGACTGGATAAAATAGTTCGAACAAAGGGTGCAAAAAATACAGGTAAATATGTTGGCAGGTTTCTAGTTCGACTCTTCCAGCTATCGATGTTCTAGCTATCGGATGTAGAATTATAGAAATTAAGTAGCAATTCGACTGGGACCAGATAAGCGGTTCGAGCCATGTGTGGTGTTATAATGTAAACTTCAACGTAATCATACATCTATGTCAAGACTTATAAAACATGTTATATTTAGTACAATACACTTTATAAATCAAACCATCCCCCAAACAAAAAAGTAACCAACAGCTGAGTTTTTTTTGACCGATGTGGATCTTAAAATAAACTATGTTTTATCTGAATGTGGCAATGACAAATGCTATAATGACATTTTAATCTTCCTGAAATTAATATGCTACTAGTTTTATATCAGTCAAATGAAAAGATGGGCGCACAATGGGGCACGGTAAGACACATTTATATTCGAACGTGGGCTGGAATACATGTCAACTACGGACTACTTTACTTGAATGTACGCTCAACATATCAGAAATATTGTATATTTATGAACTGTGAATTGTAAACTGATATGCATTTAGCACGGCTCAGCAAATACACAATACAATGCAGTTAGTTTGTAATGCAAACAGATTATTTTACCTGTTCACAAAAACTATTAACGGCCATCATATCATACATATAAAATATAAAACGCAGTTAAGTTTACATAACATAATAGATTAAACAGCGCGGTGTATTACTTAACAAAGCTTAATAGAATATGTGTTATTTAAAGTGTAGAACATTGAAAGTAACTTCTTAAGAATTATAAAATATATTTAATTTTGCTAAGGTGCTAATGTAAATCATAGTCGTAACATAATCAAGCCGTTTCATTGTATTGTAGCTATGTCAATTTGCATGGAAGCGACAGTGTGAGCGTCTGCATGCTGTATACCCCTGTGCTAATTTGCATATTCACTTACAATGTAACATCATACACATATCATGTAAACTATTATTCAAAGCCAATAAAAGTTGATGTGATATATCTTCATAGTTTTAAATCCGAACAAACGGTAACACTTTGTCATTTGTTTAACAGCTACAGTCCATGTAGGGACAATACAATTATGTTTATTAACAATTCATAGTAAAAGTGATTCCCCTTATTAACAATATAATATTTGCTAGACTAAGCTTTAATAAGCAATGTTTTAAGGCACAATAATGTTCCATATACGAACTTTTTTTTCATTATTCGATAATACGACGAGAAGAAATGACGTTAAATAATATAAATATCATGTTGTAATGCAATCCCGTAATCAGTTAAATATATACAAACTGCAATTCAGGAATATGCTTGACTCATGTAATTGTTATTAATCTCCTTTCTTTTTTATATTTCAATGACAATAGTTAGTTAATATCAGTCCAATAAATGGTCTGATGTCCGTTTCTAAATTAAAAACTGAGCGTTTTTATTTTGAAAATCAATCAAGTCGAGACTGGAATCGAACAAACGACATTGGACGTGACGGACTAACACTATACCAACTGTACTGCATCCGTCTAAGCATATGAGTCACAGTAGTCATGTGGAAATTATTAGTATATTTGTATATTAATAATACAAATACAATATTAAATATCAATATATTCTTCAGTTGGTCTGAGAGTAAAGTACATTATTTATAGAAGATGACGAAATTCAATTTTCAATGAGGTCCTCTTCAGGGAATAGGCTGTTATAACACTCATTTGAAACGGTTACCAACATTATACATACTTATAATAATAAATCTGCCTAAATTTAAATATTCCAAATGTATTATAATTTTTATTAAGATCTGATTTATTGAAACATTCTAATATTTTATTTCATCAAAATAGAAAATTCATAATAATAAAGAAATCCCATTGGAAACAACAAATATAACTATAGTCTACATTCGTTTTTCTACAATAATTGGTGTGAAATAGGAACAAACTCATACTTTATATATTTTAGAGGGCGGGAAAGGCTTTATCGTTTGAACAAATTTCAAACTTTATATAGAGTATCTAGTTCATAATTTCAAAGGTACAACCAGGTGTTACCAAGCATAAAACACGATGGAAAGAACAATTAACATGAACCAATCGGTAACTAAGGCTCTGTTGACCAATTTCAAAAACTAATGTTATACAAACAAATAAATCAATTTTATGTAGGTATCGATTAAAGAAAGAACAAAATCCTATAATCGAACCGAAATTAAATTGGAGTCAGACTTTCAACATCTTCAGTTGGACTATAAGAAGATATGCACTATTCAAATACAATTCACATGTCATCAAACATTAAGAACGTTCAATGCAAAAACTTGATACGAATAATCTGAACCAACGCATTATCGATGCTACATGTAGTTAATTCAAATTCAATATATAATGGTTAAATTAGTTTGTTCTGTGAATGGTTTCATGTAAAGACATTTTGACATATTTAAGGATATATTTAAGCGATATTAACTTTAATATAGAATATATACAAAAACAGAATTCCCTTTGGAATTATAACAAATAAATTCTAGTATAATTACTTAAATTTATAAAACTTTATTCTTAAATGTACAAACAAATAAAAAAATGAGTTCTAAAATATATTTGTTAATAAATATATGGAAAGAAGAATCGAGATAAATCAAGAAATAACTCTATTAAACATGACAAATTAGAAATGTATGAAACAAAATGGAGACATTATTCCATTAGAATATTAAAAAAAGCTGTGTTTCTTTTTTGTTCAAAACTTGGAAAGCTGTTATTATGTATGATAAATGTTTACGATATTTACATCGGTAAAACTGTTTCAATCTTTCTGTGGTTGTTCGGTAACTATGTTAAACAAATAAATGATAAAAATATTCTGTTTTTATTCTTTGTAAAAAAATACAAATGTTCATCAAACTCTTACTAAAAAAGCGACATTTTACTTATTGGCACAAACATCGAGATGGTGTTATTGAAACTGTGTTGATATATATATATATATATACAATTGCTTAAGTAAAATATACGATACTACTGTAACCATATTCTGTAAATAAACACTAACATGTTTTGTATCGTTTATATATTAATATTGACACATTGTTGAATTACATAAAATACAATATGTATGTTGAATATATATTTTATTTAATATTCGTAATGGTCTATGATATCAATAATCTTTAACATGCATTGTACAAGAGAGACAATTCAGGTGGACACTATCTATGTCATGCTATTTTATAGTAAAATCACTGTTAACAACGAATTTTAATCCGCATGTAACGAAACAAATGATAACACCATCAGGCGAAACTTGGGGCTATGTGTATGGGTGCAGCAATTGTAGTTCATTGTCAAGGCGGTAAACATATCATGTACGACAGTGGCTCTGATCCAAGCCATGCCTTATAGGTTGGTCTTGCAAACTTGATTATGCCAGGTTTACGTAGATGTTTTTTCATCGAAACATCGCAATATTGGCCAAACAACTTTGGGGGAAAAACGAAACGATGTTAAAAAATGATACCGTGCCATATTACATGATACTGTTTGTAGTCAATTATTACTGATATGTTGTATATTATGTTGTATTGAACATGAATATTCCATACACATATTTACATGCATATAAGATAAAAACAGTATAACATGAACATATGCAATTACAAATGGATTACATGAATACAATTATAAAGAAAATGATGCACATTTTCTTATTCCAAATGGTCAATAAATGTGTTTCATATATGATCGATTCTTATTAAATCAGGATATCTTTTAACATATTTTTTTATAACGTCTTTATAACATTAATATATGTTTTT
>CM055904.1:58099397-58379397 GCA_029582155.1 Panopea generosa | reverse complement strand
TAAATAAGGTTTAGGATATCGGTTAAAGTACATATATTTAAAGTGTAACGATAAAACACATTTTATAATCTAGGTATTCTATTTTACTGGTCCACAGATGTAAAGAGTTCTTTTATACTGGAACGGGTAAGCTCAATTTGCGACATTGTCGTATACATCCCTTTAAATTGGTATGGCCCCGAGACATTGATGTATACTGATAATTAAAATACACATATATCCATAATCAAGTTATCATTTACGAGGATGCTCTTAAAATCTGATAGTGCTTGTGAAAAACTATAAAAAGGAAGAAAATACTAAATATATTTCATAAAAAAAATATACTCAGAAATTAAGACAATTTGTAATTAACTTGCGCAGAAATACAATTCTTTATTAAATGTGTTTAGTTCTAGTCTGGTCGATCCGGTGTCAGTATAATGTGACTGAAAGGGTTTCATGCCATGTGTGACAGCGCTCAGAAAAGTGTCTTAAGTAATCTAGAATAGACACCATCGCTATATCATTTGTTTTGTTCAAAACTACGCTAAACCCTATACAACAACATTTATCGTTCCAGTATATATGTAGTTTATAAAATAACTCATTTTACCCCGTTAATGAAACCTTCACACATCAACAAATTATTTATATCAAATTTATCAATTAGAATTACAAAAAATATAGCATACATCAGGTCATAAAACATGTCTTATAGTGTAACTTATGGGGATACTGGGATTAGAATAACATACCACATGCTAACAACATATATTGGGGCCATATTTTGTTGTTAACACTCTCGCATCAGGGGGAGGGGGGTCTTTGGTTAATAGAACATGTGACAGTTTATATCGGTGGCTTAATTACAAATGGTATGTCCATGTATATATTAAACAACTATATTCTCTGAAACTGTTAATTAACACGCAAACATTCTTTGATTCTTTAAATCGTAAAAGAAAAAGTTCTAAAACTACAATTAATCAATATCTTATACTAAAATCTCAAAAATCGTTGGGTTCCTTCACGATGAGTTTTGAAAATATTTAATCTATAACTACTACTACTACTACTATGTACTACTATGTACTACTCCTACTACTACTACTACTACTACTATTACTGCTACTGCTAGAGTCACCATCACCACCACTACTATTACTGCTACTACTACTACTACTACTACTACTATTACTACTAATTATATTAATAATGACAATATTAATTACGAGATAACTCATTTGAACTACTCAATTGACAAATAGGCGTTAGTGATTATTGAACGATCAATCCACCTTATGTGACCTGTTATCAATCAGTAGTAATAAACAAGTTCTATTTACTGTTTTATTTATCTTAAATTTCATAAAGTAAAACAATAAAGCGAAACAAAATACCGGAAACTGTCGACATGTTACGAAAGTCTTGGCGAGTATCACTCGGTATATTCCGGACATTTCTGATAGTGATTACCTGTAGCAGACAAAATATAGATTTTTAAGCAGACGATCTGCGCAAAGAGTTATAACTATTCGTTTCGCTATTTATAGCGTATCGACGGTTTCCGTATACATCTCTGTCTATCTCGTTTTTTATAAGTTTATTTTGTTCAATCATACGTAAAATCTTGGAGCCCAGAAGAAATTTGACTTCAAAGGAGATAGATAAATATAAAGTATTAGTCTTGGTATTAGTAACATAGACGTAAACAGAGATAAGAGTGACTGCAGTTTCTTATTTCAATTTCGAATGCCACATTTGGCTTTTTTCAAATATTAGAAACAACTCTTCCTGGAGCAATAAACATAATTTGAGGCATTTTTTAATATTTTAGGGGGATAATTTTCTCATTTTAGTCCATTTCTGAAGAAAAGAATAGTATTTGTAGCAGTATCAGTAGCAGCAGCAGCAGCAGTAGTAGAGGCAGTAGTCGCAATATTTGTAGTAATAGTAGTAGTATATGTAGTAGTAGTATATGTAGTAGCAGTTGCGGTAGCAGTAGTAGCAGAAGCGGTAGTGGTAGTGGTAGTAACAATAGCAGTAGTAGTATTTGTAGTATTTGTAGTAGTAGTAGTAGTAGTAATAGTAGTGGTAGCAGCAGCAGCAGCAGCAGCAGTAGTAGTAGTAGTAGTAGTAGTAGCAGCAGTAGTAGTAGTAGTAGTAGTAGTAGTAGCAGCAGTAGTAGTAGTAGTAGTAGTAGTAGTAGTAGTAGTAGTAGTAGTAGTAGTGGTCGTTGTGGTGGTGGTGGTGGCGGAACGTTAACCGTCTTCGTAGTGACTCTGATATATGACTTCGAGAAACGGCTGATTGTGTAACATAGTTCTGACAGTGTGTCACTTCACTCTGTATTGACGGACAAATGGCAAAGGACCGTAGTGATGTATATAACCACAAGAATGTGTGTGTGTGTGTGTGTGTGTGTGTGTGTGTGTGATACAATCAGGCGTCAATAAAATAAATTTGAAGCAAAGATGCATAAATGATTCAATACTTTCATGTTTTAGTTTAGGACTTCAATATTGATATTGAATTTTATTTATAGGATTTTATTTTAAACTTGCAGATTAATGTGCAACATTCAGTCCATAGAAATGATAGTGTAATATTTTCAATGTAAGACCGAGGTTTGTAGTGTTACATTTAATACATTTATTTGTAGCGATATACCTTATATTGATAAATGTAATGTTATACATAATACATATGATTGTAGTGTTATATCTAATACCGATGATTGGAGTGTTATATCTAATACCGATGATTGTAGTTTATACCTAATATCGATGATTGTAATGTTAAACCTAATACCGATTATTATAGTTATACAAGTGTTATACCTAATACAGATGACTGTAGTGTAATATCTAATATCGATGATTGAAATGTTATATATAAAACCGATGGTTGAAGTGTTATATCTAATACCGATGATTATAGTGTTATACCTAATACCGATGATTGTGGTGTTATACCTTATACCGATGAGTGTGTAATTATACCTTATAAGGGTGATTGTATTGTTATTTTTAATACCGATGATTGTGGTGTCAATATTAAGTATCGATGATTGTAGAGTTTATATTTAATACCGATGATTGTGGTGTCAATATTAAGTACCGATGATTGTAGAGTTTATATTTTATACCGACGAGTGTAGACTTATATTTAATACCGACGAGTGTAGTGTTATATTTAACACCGGTGATTGTAGTGTGATATCTAATACCGATGATTGTAGTTTATACCTAATACTAATGATTGTGGTGTTATAGTAAATACCGATAATTGTAGATTATACCTAATACCGATGATTTAAGTGCCATATTTAATACCAATGATTGCAGTGTGATATCTAATACCGATGATTGTAGTTTATACCTAATACCGATGAATGTGGTGTTATATTAAATAGTGCCATATTTAATACCAATGATTGTAGTGTTATATCTAATACCGATGATTGTAGTTTATACCTAATACCGATGATTATAGTGTTACATTTAATACCGATGAATGTATTTTTATTTCTTAAGTTTTTGTATAATGACGAAACTGCAAAAAGTAAATATAGCTATAAAATTGAGCGTACGTTAAATATTGAAAATATTGTTTTCGTTTATGGGCATACTTGTAATATTTATAATGAAGAAATGGACTAAAATAGTTTAATTGTTAACGATAATTGTATTGTTATATATTTAATACCGATTATTGTCGCATTATATCTAATTCCGATGCTTGTGGCGTGATATATCAAATACTGATGAATGAAGTGGTATACCATATACCTATGATTGTATCATTGTATCTAATACCGATGATTGTAGTGCTATATTTTGAAACGATGGGTGTAGTATTATAGTGTTTTATATTGTTATTGTATTCATGCTATATTTAATGATGTATATTTTATATAAGATATTTTAAGTTCGAAAATGTTATTATTCACATTCTTCTATTAAACATAAATACACATGGGTTCCTCCATCGTCGAGTGGTCTTTACCGCTCACCGTTAAGGTCGTAGGTTTGAGTCCAGAAAACTTTATGTGAGAATATGTGCCAGTTATTTGCGAAAGGATGGTGGTTTTACTCCTATTCACGCTGAGATCCTCCTCAACCACTAAATCTGGATATGCCATATATAACCTGAAATGTGTTGAAAATGGTGTCAAACCCCAAATAGAATAGATACACACGTGGTGTTCTATCAATTCATTTCAGATAAGCAAATCAAGGTTGTTTGAAATAAACTACAAGCGTAGTGATAATATTTTAGCAGTTATTGAGTAATACGTACTCTGATATAAATGTACATAAATACAATTAAATATGAAGGTATATGATTTTTTTACAGGAAATAAAAAAACGACAAACAGACATTCTGAAACAACGTTAAAATAACTCTGCACCGAACACGTTTTCGATGTTTGTATAAAACAACACGCAACGACTGGAGACAACTGCACGGCTACACGTGCTTTTCAAGGGACACCATGACGGCTGAAGATACCTCGCGTTGCTTTAACTTTAGGTTCGCCGATGTTGTGTTCCTTCCTACAATATCAGTTAATTCAAAGATGGTGATGTTAAGCCTTCTAAGTGTCGTCATGGCAATGACGTTACTATGCAACGTTATTGTGACGTGACGATTAAACTCACACAAAAGTCGAAACATAAACTGTTCACGAAATATTTCTTGTTTTCACTGGCGTGTGCCGATTTTTCAGTCGGGGTAGTTATCATGCCATTCAGTATTGCTTCTATCTTTTATGACACACGCTGGTTGCTAGGCGAAATATCGTGTGACATATTAAACAGTTTAGACGTCATGATGTCGTCATCGTCGATTTTACATTTGCTTATCCAGACATTCGAACGATTTATCGCAATATGCTACCCATTTTCATACAGAAGATTATGCAATCGAAAAACAATGATATTATTGTCAGTAACATGTTGGGCAACTATGCTCGCGATGTCATTTGGCATGATTTAGCAAGACTTCAGTTCGTCTGGTATAGAACACGTTGAAAGACGCTTTTTTATTTTGAATAAATTGTACGCAGTCATTCCATCCTGTTTAACATTCCATGAATTTGTATGGTGCTGTTTAACATACAGCTGTTGCAAACCGTTTGGCAGCGGAAATTGATACAAGGTAACCTGCGAAATGGAAGAGAAGCGCGTAGCTTACGAGTCGCGAGAACAATTGCAACACTCACTGGATGTTTCCTTTTCTGCTGGACACCTTTTTGTTTCTGCAATATATTGGACGTTTTCATTGGCTATTTAATTCCCGACTACATTTCATTCACAGTCACGTGGTTAGGTTACGTGAATTCAGCAGCGAATCCGATACTTTATTTATTATTGGAAGTTAAAACCTGTATTGGCAGAAGATGATACATAAATCTATGTTTGTCGAGTTGGAAGAAAAATCTCACCTCAATAAGTTGGCAAAAGAAATTAAGCTTTGGTGCATAGACAGAAATATCGTACTAAGCTGTGTCCATATACAGACAGATCACATATCAAGGAGATTAAATAATGACAAGGAATGGTTTCTGGTAAATAGTGTATTCCAAACTTTAAACTGTAAATATTTTGTCCATTTGAAATAGTTATTTTTCCACTTTCGACTAACTATTAATGTTAACGCTTTGCTTCATTCACATCTGATCGTAAGGTGCAATGGCAATTAATGCATTTTCTCTGAACTGGAGTGATTATCATTTACAATGTGTTAGTAGTGGAGGTATTTCGTGAAATAATATTGTGCTATTTTTCATAAAAGCACCAAACTTAGCACAAACACATAACAATGACTGACTATTTAGACACCCAGACACACTTTCAAAATTGCGGAAACTCCAAGATGGCTGCCAAATTTTACAAAATCCATATCTATCTTTATATTTACAGTAGATAATGATATTTGTTATCTAAATGTTATCAAAACAAATTAATATTTGTTGATTTTAATGCTTTTATTGTGAAAGAACATTTTAAAATATAAAAATTATGTTAAGATATAAAAATATGCAAAAGTATAGGCTAAAAATCTTGAAAGATAATAATAATGTCTATAATTCAAACATAGGGCCTGTACTACAAAAAGTGATTCAATATTCAGCGGTAATAGTATTAATAGCGTCAGTATTCGCGACACAACCTTGGTTTCTTCGGCTTGTTAGTCTGATGAGCACCCAGTCTTTCATACTACCACAAGGCTTCTGTTTTACCAACATTTTACTTAGATACTTAAAAACTTAACTACATTTTGACTGGTTAGTTATCTTATTTATAATCAATATCAATAAACAATATGCGGTTTTACTGGAACGAGTCTAAAATCATGATCACCTGACTGCTCTTCTTAAATTAAATACCACCAACTCATCAAATACTCATTCAGAAGACAAACCCAAACCAACATCCATTGACGAAATGACATAGGATATTTTTCCGGGTCTCCGGTAATCTGTTATCAATGTCGGACTATCATAGTCATCTACCAATGTCATCTTGCCGTCATGGAAACAGTACGAAGGAACAATATGGAACATATTTAAAAAGTGATGTCAATTTTGTAGTCGGGAAAAGATTGATCAGTTTAGCCCATCTCTAGTTAATGTTGTTCAGTTTTTTAAACAGTTCTTCATGCAGCAGATTTAGGTTATAGTGCAATTAATACTGCATTATCTAGTTTTGTCTTATAAATTAATACATCAAATCAACAACTAGGAAATCATGTGCGTAATAAAAGGTTTTAAAGAGTATATTTGAGATAAAAATCTACATTACCTAAATATAATTGTGAAAATGTCTTAAAATATTGACTGGTTTGTTTTAATTCAAACTGGATGAACTTGTATCTAAATTTAAAAGTCATGTTATTTTGTACATGGTGACTGTATATACAATGTATTTAAAGATTTGAAAGACTAGACATGCTACACATGGATAAGAATTATATAATTAACTTAAATTGGTTTTATGTTTTCGTTCGAGTTATTGTAATTAGTATTAATAAGTTAAAATTAATATACTTGATAAACAGTTTATTGTGTAATGATCCATAGGTGTTTGGAAGACTTATAATGCAGACAATGTAAAGTGAAGTTCAATTACACTTCTGGTGCAACTGGACTTCAGAGTTATGTGCCCAACCGCTTTACTCCAACCCGGTTTGGTATTTGTTTTCTAAGTCTGCATTGTTATGCTTATTACTCTGATATTTGAGGCTGTGGTCACGTGACTGGCCACGTGTTCATCTCACATAACCATGTGGTTCAGTAGTCTGACATGACGTTCAAAATTTCAAAATCAGTAGGATAAAAATGTTCATTTGTCATTAATCTCTATATACCAGCGATGATCATGTGTGACAACAACAATCTCCTTGGAACGGCCATAAACCAACTTCCCTAGATTGGCCATATGTTTTGTCTCTCAACAATTACTTCCCTAGAATGGCCACCATTATTGTTTATACTACTACCTTTCAAGAACGGCAATAAATTTTTGTCTCTTAACATCTTCCTTCCTACAACTACCATGATTTCTGTATCTCAACAAATGCCTCTCTTTAACGGCCATATTTAATGTATCTCGATGAATACCTCCCTACAACGGTCATACTTTCTGTATCTCAACAAATGCACCCCTACAACGGCCATGGTTTCTGTATATCAACAAATCCCTCACTACAACGGCCATGATTTTGGTATCTCAACAAACACCTCCCTACAACGGCTATTATTTCTGTATCTCAGCAAATACCTTTTTTCGGATAGCTATAATGTTTTTGCATCTTAACAGCCTCCCTAGAACGGTCACAGTGTTTGTCTCGAAATAAATACCTCCCAAATGAAACGTGTGTTTTTTTTTTCAGAAAGACACTTTGTAGATAAACTTTTACACGTGTACAAAATTTAATTTAAGTTTACAAGTTATATAATATGAATCAACCAATATCAAATGATCAAACCTAAATATCATGGTGTAAGCTACGGATAGCAAGTCACAGTACCACATCCTTGACTGAACGGGTTTTGACAATTGATAACAGACACGTGACCAGCAGAAATGTGACCATATAGTGTATAATTGATAACAGACACGATGACAGGTAGTAGAAGGGTAACGGCAGATATGCAACCATAAAGTGTATAATTGATAACAGACACGATGACAGGTAGTAGCGGGTATCAGCAGATATGTGACCATATAGTGTATAAATGATAACAGCCAGAATGACAGGTAGTAGCGGGTACCAGTAGATATGTGACCATATAGTGTATAATTGATAACAGCCAGAATGACAGGTAGTAGCGGGTACCAGCAGATATGTGACCATATAGTGTATAATTGATAACAGCCAGAATGACAGGTAGTAGCGGGTACCAGCAGATATGTGACCATATAGTGTATAATTGATAACAGCCAGGATGACAGGTAGTAGCGGGTACCAGCAGATATGTGACCATATAGTGTATAATTGATAACAGCCATGATAACAGGTAGTAGCGGGTACCAGTATACATGTGACCATATAATGTATAATTGATAACAGCCAGGATGACAGGTAGTAGCGGGGTACCAGCAGATATGTGACAATATACTGTATAATTGATAACAGCCAGGATGACAGGTAGTAGCGGGTAGCAGCAGATATGTGACCATATAGTGTATAATTGATAGCAGCAGATATGTGACCATATAGTGTATAATTGATAACAGCCAGGATGACAGGTAGTAGCTGGTATCAGCAGATATGCGACCATATAGTGTATAGTTGATAACAGCCAGGATGACAGGTTGTAGCGGGTACCAGCAGATATGTGACCATATAGTGTATAATTGATAACAGCCAGGACGACAGGCAGTAGCGGGTAGCAGCAGATATGTGACCATATAGTGTATAATTGATAACAGCCAGGATAACAGGTAGTAGCGGGTACAAGCAGATATGTGACCATATAGTGTATAATTGATAACAGTAAGGATGACAGGTAGTAGTGGGTACCAGCAGATATGTGACCATAAAGTGTATAATTGATAACAGCCAGGATGACAGGTAGTAGCGGGTACCAGCAGATATGTGACAATATAGTGTTTAGATGATAACAGACACGATGACAGGTAGTAGCGGGTACCAGCAGAAATGCGAGCATATAGTGTATAACTGATAACAGCAAGGATGACAGGTCATAGCGGGTACCAGCAGATATGCGACCATATAGTGTATAATGTATAACAGCCAGGATGACAGGTAGTAGCGGGTACCAGCAGATATGCAACCATATAGTGTGTAATTGATAACAGACACGATGACAGGTAGTAGCGGGGTACCAGTAGATATGCGACCATATAGTGTATAATTGATAACAGCCAGGATGACAGGTAGTAGCGGGGTACCAGCAGATATGTGACCATATAGTGTATAATTGATTACAGCCAGGATGACAGGTAGTAGCGTGCTACCAGCAGATATGTGACCATATAGTGTATAATTGTCCTGATGCGGACTCTCAGTCCAACAAGTTGATGATCCAATCAGCAGTCGATATCGGATGCTACTCTGCAGTTTTCCTTAGTCAACCTACATCGCATTGAATTTACTTGGACATCAGGCGGCCAGTGGACAGAGCGATAGTTGTTCTCGCGTCTGGTTCATTTTGCTGCATCGCATCCTTCTTTCCAAAGGGAAATAACCCAACTCATGAATTGTGTTTTCTACGTGTCTTGTTAATTCCCTTATTTCTTTGCAAAATTAATATTCCTATCAAAAATATAAAGTCATGTCGGCTAATACCACCTAATTCTTCGACGTCTGTGATAAATAACGATATAGCGACTGAAGTTATGCGTTATATAGGTAACTGGGCCAAATATGGCTATCATATGAGAATTAAATGAAACATTTTTGAAAAAGAAATATCTATAACTAAATTTGCTTTATAAATATGTTATCACATTACATCCGGTGCAGGAGTGTAATAAACCAATGACATATTTTTTTTTATATTAACCTAGTGTAATATTACTAACGATTCACTACACCGATGTATTCATACGCGATGTAAAGAGATCAAAACAAACATTGTTGACCTAATTATCCAAGTCGGTAATTCAGTGAAAATTGATGGGACAGACATGGGCGTTGTGACTGAAATAGCGCCGATTCGCTACCTTTGGTCAAACTATGTGATACGGACATAGACATGGAGTTTGAATAGGAGAGACTGACAATTAATTGTACCAGAGCTGGTGACAATCAGAAAAATGTTCGTCTCGTCCGACCTTTGGGCAAACATAGCAGATTCTTTCAAATATCCTATGCGTGTATACAATGTATATAGTTAGAAGAAACCAATGAATTATTCAAAGTCGACACACCCATTCTATATATCACTGCTACAACTAAGCACTTACATTGTTCTCTGGATGAATGATTCGTGAGTAAGTGAAGAATGCCGTCGGGGTAAATTAGCTTCATCATCTAGGATGACTCGCATCACAACAGACAAGTAACTGACAAACCTCAGTACCAGAAAATATTATATATCACAACAATGCTTTTGTAAAATCATCCGATAACTAATGTGAATAATTAGATCTGCTGTCACACCAACGGAAATCTAACATTTTACACTCAAACGACACAAACTTGCTCCAAATGTTCAGCAGCACACATATGTACTATTCACAGGTCAACTCTAACTCAATGAACACGCTGAGAACCATATCGTTTCACCTAACGGGTTTCATGAATTCAATATGAAAAAGGTACTCATGTGGGAGACGCTATTCCATCTGAAGACAAGACTAATGACATTTATCACATAATTCCAGGTGCAGAAGTTTAATAAACCCATGACATATGTTAGATATAAACCTAGTGTGATATCACTTCCGATTCATCGTTCTGTTATTTCCGTATAACTTGGCTTTCGTACGGAAAGTGCCGAACTACGTTCAGACTTTTCCGAACATATAAATGATGTCGATTGATCATGGTAAAATGACGTTATTTTGTGACATTACGTCATACGTCGAATGACGGAAACAAATATGCCAAACTTTTTCCTATTCTTTGTAAACATGATATGTTAAATAAAATGGAAAATGTACTTTTTTCTGAGTGATTTGATAAAAAAATCATTTATCATGTAATTTATTAAACTTGTTGGTAAAAGTGATATAACGCTCGGTAGAACCTCGCATTATATATTTTTGCAAGCTCGTTTAATAAATTCGATAATTAATGAGCACTCATGTAAGATCCCCTATTTATGATAGTACGACGGGGGAAGAGCTAGGTTGGGTAAATACATTAACCAGGTTTAAGCTCCCAAGTGGCTGGTTTCGTTACTGATCGTCCCAAGGCGGTTGCCCTGTATGTATGTAATGTACTTAGTATGGTTAATTCATGTATTTGTTCCTGTATGTTCCTGTATGTTCTCTCCCCAGTGGTGGTTCTGTTACTGACCGTACCACGGCGTTACCGTTGTTGTCACTCTTCTGTATGTATGTACTGTACTTAATATGGTTAATTCATGTATTTGTTTCTTTATGTCCAGTCCCCAGTATTGGTTCTGCTTCTGACCGTTCCACGACGGTTACCGTTATTGTCACTTCTTCTGTATGTATGTACTGTACTTAGTATGGTTTATTCATTTATTTGTTTCTGTATGTTCACTCCCCAGTGGTGGTTCTGCTACTGACCGTTCCACGGCGGTTACCGTTGTTGTCATTTCTTCTCTATCTTTGTACTGTACTTAGTATGGTTAATTCATGTATCTGTTCATGTATGTTCGCTCCCCAGTGGTGGTTCTGCTACTGACCGTTCCAGGGCGGTCATTGTTGTTGTCACTTCTTCTGTATAAATGTACTGTACTTAGTATGGTTAATTCATGTATTTGTTTCTGTATGTTCGCTCCCCAGTGGTGGTTCTTCTACTGACCGTACCACGGCGGTTACCGTTGTTGTCACTTCTTCTGTATGTATGTACTGTACTTAGTACGCTTAATTCATGTATTTGTTCCTGTATGTTCTCTCCCCAGTGGTGGTTCTGTTACTGACCGTATCACGGCGGTTACCGTTATTGTCACTTCCTCTGTATGTATGTAGATTACTTAGTATGGTTAATTCATGTATTTATTCCTGTTTGTTCGCTCACCAGTGGTGGTTCTGCTACTGACCGTTCCACGGCGGTTACCGTTGTTGTCACTTTTCTGTATGTATGTACTGTACTTAGTATTGTTAATTCATGTATTTGTTCCTGTATGTCCAGTCCCCAGTGGCTGTTCTGCTACTGACCGTTCCACGACGGTTACCGTTGTTGTCACTTCTTCTGTATGTATGTACTGTACTTAGTATGGTTAATTCATGTATTTGTTCCTGTATATTCGTTCCCTAGTGGTGTTTCTTCTACTGACCGTACCATGGCGGTTACCGTTGTTGTCACTTTTTCTGTATGTATGTACAGATATATCTATTATATTTTAAAAACTGATGATTTAAATATAGTACAAACAAACATAATCCATTCACACAAGCCAATTTACTCGTCAATTAAACTACACTGAATGTATTTATCAATATGTCAAACAAGACCCTACAGCACAGTTGATTGTTAAAAGTGAAATAGATAAATATATCAAACTAACTTGTATTACCTATTTGTAACCCCCTCCTGTTACATTTCAACAGCTGCTCTCAACATGTTAGCCTTTTCAATATTAAGGTTTTGGTTTCCAAAAGCCTGGTTTATATGTATCATAAGACATTCACTAAAACATGTAATTAAATAAACCAAGTGTTTACAGAAGAAGGATGGATTGACGCACGGGCTCATACTCCTCGAATGCCTAGAACATGTAAACAAGGCTAAATTTATTATCCTGAAGGATGTGTAATTCTAATTTGCACACCTGTTAATCTGTAGCATAAGACATTCACTAGTTAAAACACGTAATAGAATAAACCAAGTGTTTACAGTAGAAGAATGGATCGACGCATGCGCTCATACGCCTCGAATGCCTAGAACATGTAAACAAGGCTAAATTTGTTATTCTGACGGATGTGTAATTCTAATTTGCACTTCTGTTAATCTGTATCATAAGACATTCACTAATTAAAACATGTGATAAAATAAACCAACTGTTTACAGAAGTACGATGGATCACCGCATGTGCTCATACGTCTCGTATGCGTACATAAACGTACATACGTTCATATGAATTATTTGTCAGTCATGGTACCGGTAGAATATATATTTACTATCCTTATACATTTTAACAATAATTCAAATCAATTCAATTTAATTATAACAAAGCAAATAGCACATCTCAGAAACTCTTCAATTAGGTTTTATGAATTTTCAAAAACATGTTATTTAATAATAAATACATGTACTTTTTTTTTTTAAGTTTAAACGTTTCTTTCCACCTAAAGAACATACAAATGTATGACTTACCTTATATACAATACCATATTTAAATTATGCATATCTCAGACGGCTTAATGGAACTAAAATGTGTTCCACGGTCGACTACTCTTTTAATATTGTGTGTATTTATAGTACTTATTGTCTCCTATTTACTATTATTTGTTACAATAGTAACATGGTATTGTGCACCACGCCTCTTTAATGTCTCATACTAGATATCGAGCATTAAACATCTATACAAAATAAATATTAGGATTTTCACATTTGAAACTGTTACAGTAAAATTTTAGTAATTAATTATAATGTCCCACCTTCAAGTAATTATAACCATACAGAATAGAAGACGTAATCACGAAGCGAGATTGGGTTACTGACTTGGAAATGTCAGTGCACAATTGCCTCTGTATTGGATAACCTGGTTTATGGTTGAACCAACCTCGCTCTATTCCCTGTTATCACATCATAAATAGAAACGTAAACACTTAAGTCATGCATTTAATAACAATGAACATATCTTTGAAATACCATTTTCATTTCATGTAGATATGTTTATTGTTGTAACACGCCATATTCAAAGTATCGCCTATTACGCCTGTTAACACTGAGTGACAACATTGGGCAAATTCATAGCACAAAAGTGCCAGATGAACTCAGACGTCGTTAGTGCTCGAACTTCTTACAAATAGAACCCTTGATTGAATATATGTCTTATATTTGATAAAAATGAACACTTGAAGTGTATTGGTGTTTTACCCGAACAATCTGTTTTCCTCCCACATTGAGTTTATTTTAAGTGATTAAATTTATTAATGATAAATGGTCCTTTGGTATGTATATATGATACGGCCAGGATCTAGCTGAACAATGTTTGTTTGTATAACTTCATGTCACAAGATAATTTGATTGGCGCAGTCGTTACTGATATACCTTCAAACAAAATGTTCGAATTTCGGCCTTCAGGTTGATAAAATTGAACTGTGGTCGTTCATGGTGAGGATATTCTGTTTTCATCCCGCTCTGATGCCATATAAACGTCACATCAGCTACAACATTAGAGTTAGGAGATAACCATCGATGTTCAACAAATAAAACATTTTATTTAATATAATCTTAAACTGCTTTGATGCAACGTGTGGTTAGTTTGAGTTGTGTCCCTTTAATTTTTCATGCATGGATACTTTTATTTTGTCATCAATATGCACACAACTTTAGTTTGTACATATAATTACCAACGCAACGTCGTTCCAGTACCATTTCAATAAAATATATGTCAACATTCTACAACATATAATTACGTATAGACTTAGTATCAATACCACTGACCTCTCACCGCTATCATCGGCGGGAGAGAGGTCTATGACTCAGCCTTAATGCCACTGAGCTCTCACCGCTTTCATGTCGTTAGCTTGAGTCAAAATCTGTACGAACTAAGATATTTTGAAATGGTTTGCCAGTTACTTGCGTTAAGACGGTGGTTATATCCACCCTAAAAATAGACCAAACTTAATTCCTAATTCAAATGGCAGACGAATAAGGGAATAATACAAATACTATATTTTTTATATTCCTGCTTACATTGCCTGTTTACAAAATTTTAAATTTAATTACTTTGATTTATTTGATAATGACATATGTTATAACAGTACTTGAGGTTACACAAGTAAACGTAGAATGTGTACATGTTATTACAGTACTTGATGTTACACAAGTTAACGTAGAATGTGTACATGTTATAACAGTACTTGATGTTACACAGGAAAACGTAGATGTGTACATGTTATAACAGTACTTGATGTTACACAGGTAAACGTAGAATGTGTACATGTAATAACAGAACTTTGATGTTACACAAGTAAACGTATAGTGTGTACATGTTTAAACAGTACTTAGTGTTACAACAGTAAACGTAAAATGTGTACATGTTATAACAGTACTTCATGTTACACAAGTAAATATAGAACGTGTACATGTCATAACAGTACTTGATGTTACACAAGTAACTGTAGAATGTGTACATGTTAAAATAGTACTTGATTTTACACAAGTAAACGTAGAATGTGTACATGTTATAACAATACTTTTTGTTACACAGGTAAACGTAGTATGTGTACATGATAAAACAGTACTTGATATTACACAAGTAAACGTAGAATATATACATGTTAAAATAGTACTTGATGTTAAGAGGTAAACGTAGAATGTGTACATGTTATAACAGTACTTGATGTTACACAAGTAAACGGAGAATATGTACATGTTATAACAGTACTTGGTGTTACACAGGTAAACGTAGAATGTGTACATGTTATAACAGAACTTTGATTATACACAAGTAAACGTAGAATATATATATGTTATAACAGTACTTAATGTTTCACAAGTAACTGTAGAATGTGTACATGTTAAAACAGTACTTGACTTTACACAAGTAAACGTAGAATCTGTACATGTTTATACAATACTTGTTGTTACACAGTTAAACGTAGAATGTGAACATGTTATAACAGTACTTGATGTTACACAGGTAAACGTAGAATGTGTACATGTTATAACAGTACTTTATGTTACACTGGTAAACGTAAAATGTGCACATATTATAACAGTACTTGATTTTACACAAGTAAACGTAGAATATATATATGTGAAAGAGTACTTAATGTTACAGAAGTAAACGTAGAATGTGTACATGTTATAACAGTATTTGATGTTACAGAAGTAAACGTAGAATATATATATGTGAAAGAGTACTTAATGTTACAGAAGTAAACGTAGAATGTGTACATGTTATAACAGTATTTGATGTTACAGAAGTAAACGTAGAATGTGTACATGTTAAAACAGTACTTGATTTTACACAAGTAAACGGAGAATATATATATGTTAAAACAGTACTTGATGTTACACAAGTAACTTTAGAATGTGTACATGTTATAACAGTACTTGATGTTACACAAGTAGACGTATAATGTGTACATGTTATAACAGTACTTGATTTCACACAAGTAAACGTAGAATATATATATGTTAAAACAGTACTTGATGTTACACAAGTAACTTTAGAATGTGTACATGTTATAACAGTACTTGATGTTACACAAGTAGACGTATAATGTGTACATGTTATAACAGTACTTGATTTCACACAAGTAAACGTAGAATATATATATGTTAAAACAGTACTTGATGTTACACAAGTAACTGTAGAATGTGTACAAGTTAAAACAGTACTTAATTTTACACAAGTAACTGTATAATGTTTACATGTTAAAACAGTACTTGACTTTACAAAAGTATACGTAGAATCTGTACATGCTAATACAATACTTGTTGTTACACAGTTAAACGTAGACCGTGTACATGTTAAAACAGTACTTTATGTTACACAGGTAAACGAAGAATGTGTACATGTCATAACAGTACTAAATGTTATACAAGAAACTGTAGTTTGTGTACATGTTATAACAGTACTTGATGTTACACAAGAAACTGTAGACTGTGTACATGTTATAACAGTACTTGATGTTACACAAGTAACTGTATAATGTGTACATGTTATAATAGTATTTGATGCTATACAAGTAAACGTAGAAGGTGTACATGTTATATAAGTACTTGATGTTACACAAGTAACTGTAAAATGTGTACATGTTATATAAGTACTTGATGTTACACAAGAAAACGAAGAATGTGTACATGTTATATAAGTACTTGATGTTACACAAGTAACTGTAGAATGTGTACATGTTATAACAGTACTTGATGTTACACAAGTAAACGTAGAATGTGTACATATCATAACAGTACTTGATGATGAACAAGTAACTGTAGAATGTGTACATGTTAAAACAGTACTTGATTTTACACAAGTAAACGTAGAATGTGTACATGTTATAAAAATACTTGTTGTTACACAGGTAAACGTAGTATTTGTACATGTTAAAACAGTACTTGATGTTACACAAGTAAACGTAGAATATATACATGTTAAAACAATACTTGATGTTACACATGTAAACGTAAAATGTGTACATGTTATAACAGTACTTGATGTTACACAGGTAAACGTAGAATATGTACATGTTATAACAGTACTTGATGTTACACAGGTAAACGTATAATGTGTACATGTTATAACAGTTCTTGATGTTACACAAGTAAACGTAGAATTAGAAAACGAGGTGTTATCCAGAAGTTCGTGGACAAGTTTAATAAAATCCATATTCATGCAAGTACATCGCTATATTTTGCACAGCTTAAGTATTGGTGTATTTTTTTATCAATGTTCAGTATTTTAGTGCATTTCTTACGTTAATAATAATGTTATGGTCTTCATAGCAACATGCATACATGGTTAGTGCCGCAGCTCAAATTGTTGAACAATTTGACAGTTAAATATGTGAAAAATAACAATGATTTTCCTGTAAAACTCGCGGTAAATCATATATTATTGATGACACGTCATCAATGTCGACATGGGTCATTCTAGTAATAGTATGGCACACAAGTGTTAGGAGTTTAAACAAACTTACATAAAAAAGGCAAACTTGTTAATAAGCAAAACTTCCGTCCGAGAAAAAGGTGAAACAACGAGCGGAATTACATTTTTGTGTCAAAATAAGCAAAACACTGATCCAGGCGATATATATGCTTAGTAAAGCTCTGAGAAAGTTATTTGTAGTGTGTTTTGTAGTTTATAAATGGCACAAATGGGGCAGTGAGAAACAGGAGACAATAATGGAAGATAACATGTGTGGTCGCCCTGTGTCAAAATCGCATCAACGTCACGACGACGCGGTAAAAGGTGCCTCAGTAAGAATCGCCATAATACAATTCATGATCTATGCTGTGAACTAAGTATAGGTTACGGTACAGTGCACATGCTAATTAAGAATGAATAACATGCAATTTCCTTTGAGTGATCACAGGGTTCCTCGCTTGATAAAATGTATGACCGGTAAGAGCAGGGAAATTACTTGTGAAATAAATTGACGTCGCAACAACGTAACGTAAATCCGACCTGCGGCAGATAAGCGTACATGACATGTTTGAAATACATGTAGCTATTTTATTTTAATATATATTTTCTTCATATTTTGCGTCGGTTTGAAGTTATATTGAATATAATACATGTAAAACTCCAAATAAATCCGACATGCCATCTTCATATTATGAGATTTGTCCACGAACTTCTGGATAACCCCTCGTACTTGATGTTATACAGGTAAACGTAAAATGTGCACATATTATAACAGTACTTGATGCTACACAAGTAAACGTAGAATGTGTACATGTTATAACAGTACTTGATGCTACACAAGTAAACGTAGAGTGTGTACATGTTATTAGAGTACTTGATGTTACACAAGTAAACGTAGTATGTGCACATGTTATAACAATACTTAATGTTACACAAGTAAACGTAGAGTGTGTACATGTTATTAGAGTACTTGATGTTACACAAGTAAACGTAGAATGTGTACATGTTATAACAGTACTTGACTTTACACTAGTAATCGTAGAATGTGTACATGTTATAACAGTACTTGATGTTACACAAGTAAACGGAGAATGTGTATATGATATAGCAGTACTTGATGTTACACAGGTAAACGTAGAATGTGTATATGTTATAACAGAACTTTGGTGTTACACAAGTAAACGTAAAATGTGTTCATGTTAAAACAGTACTCAATGTTACAGAAGTAAACGTAGAATGTGTACATCTTATAACAGTACTTGATGTTGTAGAAGTAAACGTAGAATGTGTACATGTAATAACAGTACTTGATTTTACACAAGTAAACGTAGAATATATATATGTTAAAACAGTACTTGATGTTACACAAGTAACTGTAGAATGTGTACATGTTATAACAGTACTTGATGTTACACAAGTAAACGTATAATGTGTACATGTTATAACAGTACTTGATGTTACACAAGTAAAGGTATAATGTGTACATGTTATAACACTACTTGGTGTTACACAAGTAAAGGTATAATGTGTACATGTTATAACAGTACTTGACTTTACACAAGTAAACGTAGAATATATATATGTTAAAACAGTACTTGATGTTACACAAGTAACTGTAGAATGTTTACAAGTTAAAACAGTACTTGATTTTACACAAGTAAATGTAGAATGTGTACATGTTATAACAGTACTTGATTTTACACAAGTAAACGTAGAATATATATATTTTAAAACAGTACTTGATGTTACACAAGTAACTGTAGAATGTGTACATGTTAAAACAGTACTTGACTTTACACAAGTAAACGTAGAATCTGTACATGCTAATACAATACTTGTTGTTACACAGTTAAACGTAGACTGTGTACATGTTAAAACAGTACTTGATGTTACACAGGTAAACGAAGAATGTGTACATGTCATAACAGTACTAAATGTTATACAAGAAACTGTAGTTTGTGTACATGTTATAACAGTACTTGATGTTACACAAGAAACTGTAGACTGTGTACATGTTATAACAGTACTTGATGTTACACAAGTAACTGTAGAATGTGTACATGTTATAATAGTATTTGATGTTACACATGTAAACGTAGAATATATGCATGTAAAAAGAGTACTTGATGCTACACAAGTAAACGTAGAATGTGTACATGTTATAAAAGTACTTGATGTTACACAAGTAAACGTAGAGTGTGTACATGTTATAACAGTACTTGATTTTACACAAATAAATGTAGAATATATACATGTTATAACAGAACTTGTTGTTAAACAAGTAAACGTAGAATGTGTTCATGCTATAACAATACTTGTTGTTACACAGGTTAACGTAGATTGTGTACATGTTATAACAATACCTGACTGATGTTACACGGGTATATGCTTAATGTCTAAATAATGTAACAATACTTGATGCTACACAGTTCAACGTAATATGTGTACATGTTATGACAGTATTTGATGTTTTACTGATACTGTTTACAAAATATAACAATGACGATTAGTTTGATTGATTAAATTATTTACATTAATTATCATTGTCAATGTTTGCAGCAGGTTACATAATTGATTGATTTGGAAGTTTGCAATAATTACAGTAAATTTATTTGCATGTTTGTAATAATTTACGAAAATAATTAGTATGCATGTTTGTAATACTTTAAGGTTATAATTATAATACCTGTTTGCAACAATTTACGGTAATAATCATTATGCTTTTTTGTCACAATTTCCCGCGGTTGATAATTGTTATGCATGTTTGTTATTACTTACTGTAACGAGTTTTATGTATTTTTGTAATAATTCACCGTGACTAATAATTATTATGCATGTTTGTAATGTTGTATTGTAAAAATTATCATGCATGTTATAATCTACGGTAATAATTATTATACATTTTTGTGATAACGGTAATAATTATTATATATATTTATATATACTTTTGCATGTGTGTAGAAACGGAGAGTAATATTTGTTTTGCATGTTTGTAGCGTGTTACAATAATAATCATTTTGAATGTTTGCAATTGCTTACAATAAACAACATAATAATATCTTATCAGCGTCATCACTCTCTCTCTCTCTCTCTCTCTCTCTCTCTCTCTCTCTCTCTCTCTCTCAATATATGTATATATTTGTGAATAAACAGACATTATGTATAGACCAGACTACGGCGAGCGGGCCAAGATACAATGCAAATCACAGGCACAATATCAAGACATCTATTTATAACACAATAAAGAAATAAATATCTGCATTTAGCTCAAACTCTCTATTACACCTACGTCACTTAACAACCACATGTTCATAAATATAAATAAAATATACACTTTAAAGCGAAAACATATGAAATCACAATATACAGAGATAAAGTCCGCGTAGCCCTCCTATTCATTGAATATATTTTAAAGCGGTGCGTTTGGGCATTTTGTTGTTGTAGTTTTGTGTTGTTGTTGTTGTTGTTGTTGTTGTTGTTTTTCTTGTTGGGTATCGTCTGAGAATAAAGGAAGTTTATATTAGAAATATACTCCAAATAAAATTAAATGAACTTTTTATTTTGTTTAAGATTCTTATTGAAAGACAGAAATAGACTGCCGAAAAAGAATCACTTGGAGTTTATATTCCCTAATCTCAGTTCAGTGAACAAAAAATCGTGGCCCCGGACTGGCAATTAGGGGTAGGCTAACGATCATTGCGCATGCTATTACGCAGCTTACCTTTAGGGATTTTATCTTCGAGCAAGTTGTGTCATGGAAATGGCCGAAAAAAGAAACCCGTAAATTGGAAATCGCATTAAAAATATGGGTGCGAATTAGTTCCCTTTTTATCAAAGAGCTAACGGCATACTTATCATTACTAGCAAAGAGACCAGATGTTGTCTTTGAAATCAAAGACATATTTATAATCGTCTTGTTATTTTTAATGGTGAAAAGTGTCTCGATATAGTTGAAATCGGAACAATAAAGAAAATTATGTTTTAAAGTTCAAAATATATATATATATATATCATGAAAATGATGTCGCAATATAATCGAAAAAATAACATAAAGAAAAATACAATTTAAAGTACGTTAAAAAAATATATATATCACCAAAATGACCAAAATTTAGCCCTATAATACATATACCATAAACATGTTGCCATCGGCGGATTCAATACTTCATGTTAGGGGGAGGAGGGTTATGTTATATGTAAGTTGTTAACTACTTTGGGAGGTTGGGGCATAATTTATGTTTGAAACTTTTATGGGTGTGCATGTGTACATGAGCGAGACACCAGTTCTAATGCGTCTGGCTGTCAGTCAGTTTAACTTTATTTGACAATTTTTAGGCCATGGATTCGCTAGTCCCACCCCTGGATCGGCTTTTGTGTTTTGACCCCGACGCATTATCTATGTCCTTATTACATGTATTGACAGCAGTTACTGTAGTACGACCCATAGTGGATCGTTGTAAATTTAAATGGTAACTTTTCGGAAATGTGTTCATCACCCCTGGGTCCGCTAATAATTACTTGGCCCCATTATGCCCCATTATGCGTTCTTCTTTAATAAATGGTGTTTAATTTTCAGCTTGTTTTTATTGTATTTCGATAGTGAAACAAGTTATTAGAACTTATGCAAATTTCCGCTAGAAGTATCCCCGGTTCTAACCAGCACTAAGCATATGCGGAAAAGTGTCTTGATCAAGAACACCATATATGGCCTTGGGGAGAACGAACCCACGACCTTCCTATCCTGGGTTTGATGTTCTACCACTGGACAACGCGCTCCACAAACAGTATATCATGTCGGCAACATTAATACTCTAATATCGGCACGTTGCCAAACATAATCGACAAGTATTAATACATGCCGTCAATATCTGACAATGCAAAAACTCAGTGATAAATAATTAAATGGGTTGATATATCCCGCTATATCCTACTTACTTGACATTTATAGAAATTAAAGCGTTTGCAGAATATATACGGAAGTTTATCTTGCTGGGTCGTTATAACATCAATATTCAAAGAACATTATGAAAATGAATTTATAATAAAACAAATGATTTAACCAGGTAAGTAATTTGATCAATCCATGCAGCATCAAATATGATATCAAATAATAAATAAAAAAGAGAGTTTCACGATCAAGTTCCGTTTTGCACGAGATTGTCTTTATCTGTTGTCCCGCAATCCTGTCAATATACTGAGGTTAACTGTTTACTGTCTCTCCATCCTGTCAATACACTGTTGTTAATTGTTTATTGTCCCGTTATCCTGTCAATACACTGTTGTTAACTGTTTATGTCAAATAATAAATAAAAAAGAGTTTACGATCAAGTTCCGTTTTGCACTAGGATGCCTTTATCTGTTCATTGTCCCGCGACCCTGTCAATATACTGTTGTTTACTGTATATTGTCCCGCGATCCTGTCATTACTCTGTTGCGAACTGTTTATTGTCCCGCGATCCTGTCAGTATACCGTTGTTAACTGTTTATTGTCCCGTGATCATGTCAATACACTTGTGTTAACTGTTTATTGTCCTGCGATCCTGTTTATTGTCCCGCGATCCTGTCAATACACCGTTGTTAACTGTTTATTGTCCTGTGATCCTGTCAATACACTGTTGTTTATTGTTTATTGTCCCGCGATCTTATCAATATACCGTTGAACAGTTTATTGTCCCGCAATCCTGTCAATAAAATGTTGATACGTGTTAAGAATATTATCAAAATCATTGATATTAAATCATTTAAAATTTATTAAACCATTTCTTATGACGTTTTTCGTGTTTCCCAATGTGTGCTTTTTCTATAACAATACTAATTAACACATTTTTAAAACAACCCTTTGACATTTGCGTCGTGCCCATTTGACACTGTTCATTTGCTTAAATGATGACATTTTATATAGAAATCAACGTTGATGACGGCACTCTGCTCAGGCGCGGATCTAGGAAGTATATAAAAACCGATAAATCAGCCCCTTGTACTTAAACTAATTATTTTAGCTTGATTTTTTTTTTTTACAACAACTGCGTTACACTCACACAAATACATGCTTATAATGTCAATTGTTGTTTAGGTGGATGTCTCCCTATATTGATATTAGTCTATATTCGTCAATGTTTTCGTTCATTGTAAGCGTGTCTACTTTTAATACGTAATTTTATATGTATATTTCTTAACCGTTATTTATACATAAATTCACTATTGTAAAGTGTCTTTGTTCACAGTGATCGTTGTTATATTTTCATGTCGGAACCAAATCTAACACCGTGATGTTGCTGCATAAGCTGGTAACAATCATCCTGGAGTGTGATCTATCATAACACACTGATATAGGATAACCAATACCATGCGATTTGTTGGCTATCACACCAAGTTTATTCCCACTCGGTCCAATCTGTATAACGTTCTTTGAGTGATTGCCACATACCAGCACACACCCACACCCATCTATACATACTCCCCGCGCTCCCTTTAACACTAGATCAAAGAACCATGACAGTACTCTCCCCTGCCTATCAAGGGTGACGACACCTTTGCTGTAATCTGCGACATAAACAGTGTTGCCATCATCACTTATAGCGATATGTCTGCTGCCCGAGAATATATCTTCACCTGATGGATCCTTACTGATCGTTCTTAATAGTGTCCCTGATGTATCATGTACATAAACATGATTGTTACCATCTGATACAAACATCTCACTGCGACTGAATGCCAGGCCGTAACACTTATGATTCGTCTGTATCGTCCTAGTCAGCGTCATCTTAGTCCCGATGGAGATGACCTGAATGGTGTTGTTGTTCAGGGTCACGGCGGCTTCCTGTGGACCTATCTCACATACTGCTCCAGGCCTAGCAGGCAGATCACACTGATCTATCACTTTGTACGTTGTACCGTGAAGTTGCTTCAGCTTCTCGTTTTCCTCATCTGACAGTAAAATATTACCTGACGTCATGATACAGGAACCACGTATATCACAGTTAGATTTGTCACTGCGGATCTTTACATTATGATTGTTTGTATGTGTAACTTTGTACGGTGAAGACTGTTTAGCCACTTGTTGCAGGTTACTATTTGACTTTTCAATAAGTTTTCCAAGTGTGTTCAGCTTGTTCAGAAATACTTCTATTGAGCGATCTTCTTCAAACTTGATTTTTACAATTTGCGACGATTTTGCTTCATTTCTGCCTAGTTTTTCTGTCTCGGACAGTTTCTGCTGACCTTTCTTCAAGTAAACGAACTGTTGTGACTGATTCTTCTCTGCTGATTCAAGCTGTTGTTGACATGACTCAACGTCTTTAAACGCGGTGCTCATTGCTTCTATAGCTGCCCTCGCATTTTCCTTCATACATTTAATCTTTGATTCAAATACAACAACCGTTGCATTCTCCATTTGATCAAATGTTATGTTAATTTTTTGTCTTAAATCTTTGATTTTGCCCATAGGGACGACTCTGTCATTTTCGATATGTTCGGGGTCGTTTTGACGCGTTTTAATGCTTTCTTTTAAATTAAGTTTGACTTGTGTAAGATCTGTCAATACCTGGGTAAGATCACCTTCCGTAAGTAGGTTACATATTTCTTCAGGAATATAGAGCACATCTATACAAGACCTGAAAATGTTAATAGTAAAATATACTGATATGGTATAATGTTGTACTGTCGCCCGTTACACGTTCTTTTTAAATCAATATCCAAGTAAGTCACATTGTGCAGTATATAAATAAAAGAGATTAAAATGGCGTGTTTTTTTTAGATTTTCATATATCATTATTATTTATATCCATTTGTTAATACATTAAACTACGTAACTAAGGCAATTCATTTATCAATATTTAATAGTAATGTTATGATTCATGTTTATAATTAAACTATAATCAATATCTTCATAAAATACAAATTGATTTTTACATGTATTTTTGTTTTGCAAACTAATGAAATTAAATTTATTGAACACTTTTGTCAAAGATGACCACAACTGTGCTAAAAGGATTGATTTCTACCATTTACTGAAGTTATAAGGGCCTATGGAAGATTGACTTGTTCACATGAGTTCTCTCGTTAAATAAAGACTTTATTATTAACTAAATTTTCATTGTATTTGAAATATAACCGGAGCCGCAATTCGCCTTCCACCGTGTGCTTATCCGACATTAAAAGGAAGCAGTAGATAGTTTATTAATTAGTAATGAATGCTTTCTTTTATAAATTGATTTAATCTTTAAACAATCAAATCTTATTATAATTATTATTCCCCTTTTCCGAATAGAAAATGATATAAGTGTCTGCACACATGCAACAATATTTTATATTTTCATATTTGCATAACATAGATAATTGTATCAATTGAAACTGTAATCAAAATTACCGTGCGCAACTTTAAATATTTTGTATTTATCGAACATTATATTATTATTAAGCCGGTCAAATACGTTATCTATCTATCAAGTTTAACAATTACAATCGCCCGTTGTCAGCAGTACTTCATTTGAACAAAATATATTCGTGTGAAGTCTTAATAATTGTAGAGTAATTCATATATTGTATTTACATACCTCTGTTAAATGGGTTACAATATTAAATCAATATTTACAAATATGAACGTAAAATCATGAGGTGATAGTATTACTGAATAAAGTTTTAATGATAAGTGTACCAATAAAAACAGAGGGTTACATTTTCTGTCATACATGTAGGTGACATCAAAGTTCTAAACTTAATTCCTTTCTACCAATTACCAGATGTATATCCCTTTATCAAAATACAAACAAATGTATAGGTCCCCAGATATAGCTTTGCTGATATATGGCCTCAGATATAATTCCGCAGATAAAGGTCTGCATATATAGGATCGGAGATGTAGATCAAATATAGACATGCAGATATAGTTCCGCAGAAATAGGTCCGTAGGATTGGAACTGCAGATATAGGTCGGAACATATAAATCTGTAGATATATGTGCTCTGAGGTTAACATATATAAATGCAGATATAGGTCTGCAGTTATATGTCCAAAGATATAGGTTTGCAGATATAAGGCGGCAGATATTTGTCCGCATATATAGGTCTGCAGATGTAGGTCTGCAGATATAGGCCCGCAGATGTAGGTCTGTAGATATATGTCCGCAGATGTAGGTCCGCAGATATAGATCGCAGATATAGGTCCGCATAAATAGGTCCGCGGATATAGGTCTGCAGATATAGACTCGCAGATAAAAGGCCTCAGATATCATTACGCAGATATAGGTCTGCACTCAAAGGACCGGAGATATAGGTCAGATATAGGTTTGCATATATAGATCGGCGGAAATAGGTCCGTAGATATAGGACTGCAGATATAGATCTGAATATATAGATTCGCAGACATAGGTCCGAAGATATAGATCTGCAGATATAGGTCTGCAGTTATAGGTCCGCATATATAGGTCCAAAAATATAGGTTTGCAGATATTGGGCGGCATATATAGTTCTGCTTTGTCTGCATGTATAGGTCTGCAGATATAGGTCCGCAGACAGAGATCTCCAGATTTAGGCCCTCATATATAAGTCAACAGATATAGGCCTGCAGATATAGCCCTGCAGATATATGTCCACTGATATAGATTCGCAGATAAAGGTCCCAGATACAGGTCCACAGATATAGGTCCGCAGATATAGATCACAGATAAAAGACTGCAGATATAGATCTACAAATATAGGTCCGCAGATATAGGTCCGCCGATATAAGACCGCAGATATAGGTCCACAGATATAGGCCCGCAGATATAGACCCGCTGCACATATATGACCGCAGATTCATGTCCACATATATATGTCCGCAGATATAGATTTGCAGACAACAGATCCGCATATGTAGGTCAGCTGATATACGTCTACAGATATAGGTCCGCAGATGTAGGTCCGCATATGTAGTTCTGCAGGTGTAAGTCCGCAGGTGTAGGTCCGCAGATATAAGCCCGCAGATATAGGTCCGCAGATATAGGTCCGTAAATGTAGGTCCGCAGATGTGGGTCCACAGAATTGGGTCTGCAGATATACGTCCGCAGATATACGTCCGCTGATGTAGGTCCGCAGATATAGGTCCGCAGATGTAGGCCAGCAGATGAAGTTCCGCAGATGTGGGTCCGCAGATGTAGGTCATCAGATGTAGGTCCGCAGATGTATGTCCGTAGATGAAGGTCCGCATATATAGGTCAGCAGATGTAGGTCCGCAGATGTAGGCCCTCAGATGTAGGTCCGCAGATGTATGTCCGTAGATGAAGGTCCGCATATATAGGTCAGCAGATGTAGGTCCGCAGATGTAGGTCCGCAGATATAGGTCAGCAGATAAAGGTCCGCTGATGCAGGTCCGCAGATGTATGTCCGCAGGTGTAGGTCCGCAGATGTAGGTCCGCAGCTATATGTTCGCAGATATAGGTCCGCAGATGTAGGTCTGCAGATATAGGTCCGCAGATATAGGCCCGCAGATAAAGGAACTCAGATATGGGTCCACAGATATGGGTCCGTATATATGGATCCGCAGGTATGGGTCCGCAGATGGATCCGCATATATAGCCGTTTTCGAATAATACACTTGCGTTGTTTGGATGAAATTATTTAAGAAAAAAAGTTCAGCGAAACCTTCCCGTGTACACCTTTTACTTTCACGCTTTTAGAAGTAGTGAGCAGGTACCAAAGTCACTGACAATGCAAAATCACTGATCTACGAATTGTCCTACACAGGCCTTGTAGTCAGAGGGCATAAGAAACCGGGCCCCACAATAATCAGGTTGGTGGGCTGAATAAACTTGCCCCCTCCCACTCCCAAATATTTACATAAACATTTTCGAAAGTCATAACAATATCAGATATCTGGATTAAATGACCACCATATGTGTTATTCTAATAACTAACTTCAATGCAGCCTTTGGTGTATTTAAAACATGTAGTTTTAAAAATATCCAGGAAATACTCCTATATCGCCATTAGCCCCCTCCCACATTCTCTCTCCCTTTTTGGCTCACTATGCATGTGACACTACGTTGGCATTCCAATGAAGTTTCACTTTTCTTAATATAACTGATAGTAGTTGTTTTTTCTAATTATTCATGTGTGTAAAAACAATTAAAGTATAGGAGTAAACAAGAACCATTTCTACCTAAAACTTACTAGTATACATCATCTGTTATTAAAGTATTGAAATTGTCCAATGGCCTGCCCCCACCAGCTCCGATTCTCTACAGTCCAAATGCACCACACACCCTCCCCCACACCTGTCTGCCATGACCCATAGTGCATGAGGTTCCAGATTTAAAACTCAATGGAAGATCTTTTTGAAAATTTCTTAAAGCTGATTTTTTTTTTAATAAAAACGTTTAAAATTCACAAAAATATGACAGTAAATATCAACCATTTCCCCCTAAAACTAAAAGTACACAGCATTTATGTTTTTTAATATCGAAACAAATTCCGTTTGAGACCCCCGAAACCTCCCCAGCAAGCACAGAGTCTCCCATAATTCCCACAGCTTTTGCCCGATACATGAATAATTGGGTTTAAAATCCGATGGAAGTTTCTTTATACACAGCACATTTTTTTATGAAAAAACAATTAAAACCCAAAAATATTTGGAGTTAATAATAACAATATTTTTATTTAAACAAAAATTAGCTAGACTGCAGTATTTGGTTTTTAGATATGAAAGTGTTCCGAAACAGACGGACCGTAACCCCACTAGAGGTAGGGGGTATTGAGGAAGATACCCCTCCCACTCTCTCCTCCCAGATTTCCACCACAGTAATAACAAGGATCCTGCGCCCATGTCCTATGTACTGACATATTCGTACATGTATTTATTGATATATTTATAAGTAATTCGGGTAGCCAGTCTATTAACTCGGTTAAGTTAGTAGAATAGCAAAATAGCAAAATGAACAAATTACGTTTCGCCAGCAAATTAGCAGTAAAACAGAATGAAAATAGGACCAAAAATGAAGTTTTCTTTTTTTATAATTTATTTTAGTGCAGTTACATTTATGAATATACCGGAACGCTTGAGAAATGTTTTTACAAACAGTCACTACCTCGAAATTTAAAGGGAATTTTTTTTTTTCATTTCACCAAAATGAAAGTTCTCATTGCTTTTCAAACAATTAACGTTTGAACTAATATTGATTAGCCGGATCCACCTCTCCGAATCGTTTTACATATTTTTTATCAATTATTTTGTTCAGCTTAAGTTACATATAAAAATTGCACAACCTGCTCCAGCGAAAGGAATATATGAGTTTTTTCATAGTTTCATAGCGAATTCGAAATTGAAAATATTTTGCCAGACGTATTTTGCTAACAAATTACTTTATTCATTTCGGTTCATTGTGCCATTAGCAGAAACTATTTTTAAAAAATATTGAACAGATTATCACCCAACCCTCCCTCTATCCAAACTTCACAAGTTGCCCCATCCCCTCCTCTCCCCTTCCAAAATAATTGAAACGCTTCTGCGACCATGAAATATATAAAACACTCATTAACAGTACCTGTGTTTAACGGCCATACAGACGTGACATCCAATTTCGTCATCATTCCGACAGTACATGTCAAGTAGTTTCTTTGGATGAAGTGGACACATGTCCGTCGGCTCAGTCATCAAACTCTTCGATAAATTTGTTGGGAACTCTGCCTTTTCCACTATAGCGTGACCTTTCATGAACGGCACTTTCCGATGAACAGCGACACACGTGCCACAATAATAATCCTTGCAATGTACACAAAATTTTGTAGCTTCTCTATTCCTGTTATCAATTTTACAGATCGAGCAAACAAAATCAAATATTTCATCTGATTCGCACTGAATTTTACGCCCCGTACTTCCTGATGCCGCCATATTGCTTGCCTTGGTTTCAATAACAAACCTTTAACATTATCGTAAACAAGATTGACCTGGTAAGCATTTCCCGTAAATGGAAACGAAAGTAGACCGTACAACATTATATCAGTGTAAACTTAAATGGATTATATTGGCATATTACCGTCAATTCCTTGTCCTAAATACATGCACCCAGCATGAAGATACACTTATAACTTAGAGATATACGCGTCTAAAGTGTCTAATTGCATAACCTCTTTATTACAAACATCGGGTTTCTGAAGCCACATTTTTGTTTTTGTTTACATTCGCCATTTTCAACGAACCGCTTTAGGGTTTCCGATCAATCATCGTATAACATCGTGAAGACTCGTTCCCGATCTCGTTTTCGAGGCTTTGTTCGGGAAGCTTACGGAGTTCAATGTAAACATTGCGCAATACTTTATTACGGTACGTATTAAAGTTTTGGCCAATATTCAATTACTGTTAATTTGATAACTTTCAAATAAATAAGGTTATACGTCAAAACATAAGCATTATTTTGTACACATTGCATACAGAAAAAGTCTGGATTAACAGCGTGTTTGTGTTACTTGCCAATATAATCCCATTAAACTTGAATATTGTAGAGTGAATACATGCATATAGATAACACCAAGTGTACATTAAGATTAATCAATATGTTTTTTTTGTACGATTTAAAGATATCAAGTTGAAGCGGTACAAATTATAGACAGCTATAGTTGACTGTAAGACATACACTAAAAACCAGCAAAAGTTGGTGTTGTTGTTATTGTAGAGTGTTTTTTGTTGTGTTTAAAGTAAAATGTTAAGTTGTTGTTGTTAAGACAGAGTGTTTATTTGTTGTGTTTAGAGTAAAGTGTTTAGTTGTTGTGGTTACGGTAGATTGTTTAGTTGTTGTTACAGTAGAGTGTGTAGTTGTTTTGGTTGTGGTAGAGTGTTTAGTTGTTGTCGTCATGGTAGAGTGTTCAGTTGTTGTGGTTATGGTAGAGTGTTTAGTTGTTGCGGTTTTATTAGAGTGTTTAGTTGTTTTGGTTATGGTAGAGTGTTTAGTTGTTTTGGTTACGGTAGAGTGTTTAGTTACTGTGGTTACGGTAGAGTGTTTAGTTTTTGTTGTTACGGTAGAATGTTTAGTTGTTGTGTTTACGGTAGAGTGTTTAGTTATTGTTGTTACGGTAAAGTGTTTAGTTGTTGTGGTTACGGTAGAGTGTTAAGTTGTTGTGGTTACAGTAAAGTGTTTACAAATGTAGTTGTTGTGGTTACGGTAGATTGTTTAGTTGTTGTTACAGTAGAGTGTGTAGTTGTTTTGGTTGTGGTAGAGTGTTTAGTTGTTGTCGTCATGGTAGAGTGTTCAGTTGTTGTGGTTATGGTAGAGTGTTTAGTTGTTGCGGTTTTATTAGAGTGTTTAGTTGTTTTGGTTATGGTAGAGTGTTTAGTTGTTTTGGTTACGGTAGAGTGTTTAGTTACTGTGGTTACGGTAAAGTGTTTACAAATGTAGTTGTCGTGGTTACGGTAGAGTCTTTAGTTGTTGTGGTTATGGTAGTGTGTTTAGTTGTTGTGGTTACGGCAGTAGATATGATTACGGTAGAGCGTTTAATTGTTGTTGTTACGGTAGAGTGTTTAGTTGTTGTTGTTACGGTTGAATGTTTAGTTGTTGTGGTTACGGTAGAGTGTTTAGTTGTTGTGGTTACGGTAGAGTGTTTAGTTGTTGTGGTTATGATACAGTGTTTAGTTGTTGTGGTTATGGTAGTGTGTTTAGCTGTTGTGGTTATGGTAGAGTGTTTAGTTGTTGTGGTTATGGTAGTGTGTTTAGTTGTTGTTGTTATTATAGAGTGTTTAGGTGTTGTGCTTACGGTAGTGTGTTTAGTTGTTGTAGTAGCGATAGAGTGTTTAGTCGTTCTGGTTGTTGTAGAGTGTTTTGTTTTTGTGGTACGGCTAGAGTGTTTAGTTCTTGTAGATATTATAGAGTGTTTAGTTGTTGTGGTTACGGTATAGTCTTTCGTTGTTGTGGTTATGGTAGAGTGTTTAGTTGCTGTGGTTATAGCAGTGTGTTTAGTTGCTGTGGTTATGGTTGAGTGTTTAGGTGCTGTGGTTATGTTTCGTTGTTTTGGTTATGATAGAGTATTTAGTTGCTATGGTTGTGGTAGAGTGTTTAATTGCTGTGGTTATGCTAGAGTGTTTAGTTGCTGTGGTTATGGAAAAGTGTATAGTTGCTGTGGTTATGGTAGAGTGTGTAGTTGTTGTGGATATGGTAGAGTTTTATTTGTTGTAGTTATGATAGAATGTTTAGTGTTGTTATTATGGCAGAGTGTTTAGTTGCTCTGGTTATGGTAGAGTGTTTATTTGCTGTGGTTATGGTAGAGGGTTTAGTTGCTGTGATTATGGTAGAGTGTTTAGTTGCTCTGGTTACGGTAGAGTGTTTAGTTGCTGTGGTTATGATATAGTGTTTATTTGTTGTGGTTATGATAAAGTGTTTAATTGCTGTGGTTATGGAAAAGTGTTTAGTTGCTGTGGTTATGGTAGTGTGTTTAGTTATTATGGTTATAGTAGAGTGTTTATTTGGTGTGGTTATGGTAGTGTGTTTAGTTGTTGTTGTTATGGTAGAGTGTTTATTTGTTGTGGTTACGGTAAAGTGTTTATTTGCTTTGGTAAGTGAAGAGTGTTTCGTTGTTGTGTTCATGGTAGAGTGTTTAGTGGTTGTGGTTATGGTAGAGTGTTTATTTGTTGTGGTTATTGTAGAGTGTTAAGTTGTTGTTGTTACGGCAGAGTGTGTATTTGTTTCGTTTAGTGTAAAATGTTAAGTTGCTGTTGTTGTTATGATAGATTTTGTATTTGTTGTATTTAGAGTAAAATGTTTAGTTATTGGGATTATGGTAGAGGGTTTAACTGCTGTGAATATGGGAGAGTGTATAGTTGTTCTGATTATGGTGGAGTGTTTAGTTTTTTTTTTGTTATGGTAGAGTGTTTAGTTGTTATGGTTATGGTAGAGTGTGTAGTTGTTGTGGTTATGGTAGAATGTTTAGTTGCTGTGGTTATGGTAAAGTGTTTATTTGCTGTGGTTATCGTAGAGTGTTTCGTTGTTGTGTTCATGGTAGAGTGTTTAGTTGTTGTGTTCATGGTAGAGTGTTACGTTGTTGTTGTTACGGTAGAGTGTTTATTTGTTGTGTTTAAAGTAGAATGTTAAGTTGTTGTTGTTAAGACAGAATGTTTATTTGTTGTATTTAGAGTAGAATGTTTAGTTATTGAGATTATGGTAGAGGGTTTAACTGCTGTGAATATGGGAGAGTGTATAGTTGTTCTGATTATGGTGGAGTGTTTAGTTTTTTTTTTGTTATGGTAGAGTGTTTAGTTGTTATGGTTATGGTAGAGTGTGTAGTTGTTGTGGTTATGGTAGAATGTTTAGTTGCTGTGGTTATGGTAAAGTGTTTATTTGCTGTGGTTATCGTAGAGTGTTTCGTTGTTGTGTTCATGGTAGAGTGTTTAGTTGTTGTGTTCATGGTAGAGTGTTACGTTGTTGTTGTTACGGTAGAGTGTTTATTTGTTGTGTTTAAAGTAGAATGTTAAGTTGTTGTTGTTAAGACAGAATGTTTATTTGTTGTACAGACCCTAAACCACTCAAGTACCCCATAATTGCACTCCGTTTGCGCTCAGTTTGCACTCCGTTCGCGCTCCGTTCGCGCTTAGTTCGCGCTCCGTTCGCGCTCCGTTTGAGTGCACTCGATTAAACGCGGTTAATTTTATGCACTCACAAACGCAAGTATTCGCTCACGAGCGCTGTATAGCTGAGTGCTCTATTTAATACTCCTCTTAGCGTTCGCTTCGTTCAGCGTTCACTCAACGTTCAGTTCGCTCAGCTCGGTTTCCGGCCCATAACCAATCGCAACATCTCAACTCTTTAAAATGATTCTATATTGACTTTTTAATTTAATCTGTTCCAATGGAGCAATAAAATGTATCCATGGGATTTAGTCAAGGTAAATTAATTCATAATCCGATTGTTTGTCTATATATTATGTCACCCGCTGTGCGAAAGGTTGAACTAGTATCGATAGTAGGCATGTTTAACGGAAGTGTCTATGTTTTGATATGTGATCAGTGGTCTGGGTGATCAAAGAATATCGCACGTTATACCGGCTTCTGTTATCCAGACCGACATGTGTTTGCGTCAGTATCTTCTTTGATATACCGTTAGCCGTTTGTTACAGGAAATCAATTAAGTTTGTCCACAAAATTTACATAAACATCATCAACATAAACTAAATATATTGTTATTAATGATTAAATTTAATTAATAATACCATACTGTTGATACCTCGTTGGCCTTAAAATAATCCATAAATCTGCTCAGTGTAAGCAGTGACTTAACAACATGTGGATATATCACTGGTTTTGTTAATGTTCAAACTAAAATAAGCTTTATAATCAATAATATGCACTGCATGGGTGATAGAAAATTTATTATAATCCGTGCGATGCAATTCGACATTATAATAAATGATTTTTGAAAAATAATAATCTTGTAGTGTTTTTCTCGATTTGGGTCCAAATGTAGCTTCACTAAACTTAGAAAAGATATTCTGATATTTTAAGTTTTATAATTATTTTCGTTATCATTATGTATATAAATATACTTGCAATGAACTTTTTTTCAGTGGGTTTCTCAAATTATTCTTTTACTGATAGTATGCCTTATGTTAATACATTATTTAAAATGACAAACTATAATAAACTTGTTTGAAACTAAACCCACTGTGCTATACCGCTAATTATATGACACGCAGCAACACACCTGTGGTGTTAATTACGTTATGTCACATGCCAGTGAGAGCCGTGTCAATTAAGTTATATGCTAAAGCGGTGACTTATCGGTCTATTGACCACGGAAGATATGTATGATTTCATTTTGATTGTAATTCGTGACATATGGATGAATCTTAATTGAGCCAACATTATGTGATTGAAAAGAAATGATAAAAAAGAAAAACTGCTAGCCAATAAACAACAAATAAAAAAATCATTTAAGATATTGGTTATTCGAAGTTTCAGAACGCTTAAGTATGTAAATATCATGATGTTAATATCATTAAATTAACGAACCGAAAACCCCACGCCAGTTCTGAATGACTGGTAGAAAGTGTGACATACACGTATTAAGGGATGTATATTCAGGGCTGTCATTTTACCACAGCTGCCATAGCGATTTCTTATAAAAAACAGATCAGAATTGTTAATTTACAAAATAAAACAATCCTACAATTTTAAAACTAATAAAAATTAAAGACATGTCTCTAAATAATTCCTTGTAAAAATGTAGTATTTTATTTGTATTATTTTTTACTTTCATTATTTGTTTTATTTTTTTAAATATTATTATCATTGGAGCTATTATTATAATATACATATTGACTTATTGATTTGTCACAGCTTTTATATTGGATACGTGCGTACGTGCATCTGGTCAGACGTTCACAATTAATAAAACAATTTAATTACTATTATGAAGGCAGAGTTGCATTGCAATCATCAAAACAGATACCCTTGGTGAGAACCACATGTGTGTCAATAAATAGTTAATTGGTGATTTATCGGTCCATTGATCACGAAGAACCCTGCCGGTGTGTAATTTTCATTTTGATTATAATTTGTGCCCGATGAATAAATCTTTATTTAACCCGCGGCATGTGATTGGATAAGAAATATATAGTCACAATCAATACTTAAATATGCAGATTTTTTATAATATTATTATTATCCTCATTATTATTAATAACTATTATATATTTTATTATTATTGATAACTATTATTATTAATATTAGTGTTATAATTGCTATATTACTTTATTATTATATTATTATATTATTATATTATTATTATCTGGGTATTTTTTTTTCTTTATTATTATTGTTGTCATTTCTTACTTGTTGCGCCTTTCACAGCTTTTATGATGGCTTAATTGTTACGTACTTACGTGCACGTGATCAGGCGTATCGATTTTGTAGGAAAGCGGGAAAATAATATATTTACTATTTTATAGGCAGTGAATACATGTTCTTTTTTGTTTATTTAAACCTTCCTCATGATCAAAAGCTGTTCTTTAGTCAATATAAAATCACAACCTCAAAAAGGTCACCTAGAAATTTACGTTTACTAGTTTTTATTTCCTGTGTCTAATGTGTTATTTCGGTCTGTCGTGTTAATTTGGCATACAAACATTTATTTTACATTAATTTAATTTAGCTTGATTGTGAAGTAAGCTCGGAGCTTATGCATTCTCCAGTGCATTCCCTTATTAGGTCTGGTACTGAATTGTGTTTGGAGAGGTCGGGTAGAGCCTGGGTCAAACTCGCGACCTCTGCCGTCTGAAGCCAGCACCCTATCCGCTATACTACTGACCCACTTTATATTTTAGAATACAATTAATTTATTACTATTTTTTTAATGAGATGTACACGAGTAAAATGTTTCCACTTTAATTGCAATATAACAGTTTTGCGTAGATTTGTTCACAACTAAGCACAAACTCAGTGTAACTATGTTTGGGGAAAATATAAAACTAAAGTTCAAATTAAATTGAAAATTGGTAATTTTTATTTTGCCGAAATACCCAAACAAACAGAATCATAATCATATAATTTTCCGCATATCTATGTTTTGTTTGATCAGCTAAATATTGATATTTATGTTATAATTGATAAAGTGTTGACCAAAATAAGTTTTATCATGCGTTTTACAATAAAACATTTATATAAACTACATGGTTTATATTTATGTAAAAAAAATGTCTTTGTTATCTCGATTTTAAGTATCGACTTCACGATCAAATAATAAAAAAGAGTGTTTCCGAATGAACGAGTGCACTCAGTAGCGCATGAATAGTTCTGTTATCAGTTATCTTACAGTGTCTAGCGTATACTGCATATACTGCGCATCTGAGTGCACTCAGCGTATCTGAGTGCATTCAGCGTGTCTGAGTGCACTCGATCTATTTCATGCGTTCAGGAGTGCGTTTATTATTCAAAATCCAGCGTTTGCTTACGGTCCAGGTCCGCTCCGTCAGCGCTCAATCTGCGCTCCGTTCGCGCTCCGTCTGCGCTACGCTCGCGCTCCGCTTACGCTCTGAGTGCACTCCGTTTGCGTGCAATTGGGGTACTTGAGCGGTTTAGGGTCTGTATTTAGAGTAGAATGTTTAGTTATTGGGATTATGGTAGAGGGTTTAACTGCTGTGAATATGGGAGAGTGTATAGTTGTTCTGATTATGGTGGAGTGTTTAGTTTTTTTTTTGTTATGGTAGAGTGTTTAGTTGTTATGGTTATGGTAGAGTGTGTAGTTGTTGTGGTTATGGTAGAATGTTTAGTTGCTGTGGTTATGGTAAAGTGTTTATTTGCTGTGGTTATCGTAGAGTGTTTCGTTGTTGTGTTCATGGTAGAGTGTTTAGTTGTTGTGTTCATGGTAGAGTGTTACGTTGTTGTTGTTACGGTAGAGTGTTTATTTGTTGTGTTTAGAGTAGAGTGTATAGTTGTTGTGATTATGGTAGAAGGTTTAACTGCTGTTGATATGGGAGAGTGTGTAGGTGTTGTGATTATGGTGGAGTGTTTAGTTGTTTTGTTATGATAGAGTGTTTAGTTGTTGTGATTATGTATTTATTGTAGAGTGTTTAGTTGTTGTGGTTATGGTAGAGAGTTTAGTTGTTGTTGTTACGGTAGAGTGTTTATTTGTTGCGTTTTGAGTAAAATGTTAAGTTGTTGTTATGATATATTGTTTATTTGTTGTGTTTAGAGTAGAATGTTTAGTGGTTGTGGTTATGACAGAGGGTTTATTTGTTGTGTTTAGAGTAGAGTGTATAGTTTTTGGGATTATGGTAGAGGATTTAACTTCTGTGAATATGGGAGAGTGTGTAGTTGTTATGACTATGGTGGAGTTTTTAAGTGTTTTTGTTATGGTAGAGTGTTTCGTTGTTATGGTTATGGTAGAGTGTTTAGTTGTTGTGGTTATGGTAGAATGTTTAGTTGCTGTCGTTATGGTAAAGTGTTTATTTGCTGTGGTAATCGTACAGTGTTTCGTTGTTGTGTTCATGGTAGAGTGTTTAGTTTTTGTGGTTATGGTAGAGTGTATATTTGTTGTGGTTATAGTAGAGTGTTAAGTTGTTGTTGTTACGGTAGAGTGTTTATTTGTTGTGTTTAGAGTAGAATGTTAAGTTTTTTTTGTTAATATAGAATGTTTATTTGTTGTGTTTAGATTAGATGGTTTAACTGCTGTTGATATGGGAGAGTGTGTAGTTGTTGTGATTATTATGGGGTGTTTAGTTGTTTTTGTTATGATAGAGTGTTTAGTTGTTGTGATTATGTGGTTATTGTAGAGAGTTTAGTTGTTGTGGTTATGGTATAAAGTTTAGTTGTTGTTGTTACGGTAGAGTGTTTAGTTGTTGTTATGGTAGAGTATGTAGTTGTTGTGGTTATGGTAGAGCGTTTAGTTGCTGTATTTATTGAAGAGTGTTTAGTTGTTGTGGTTATGGTAGAGTGTTTAGTTGTTGTTATGGTAGTGTATTTAGTTGTTGTGGTTATGATATATTGTTTATTTGTTGTGGTTATGGTAGAGTGTTTAATTGCTGTACTTATTGAAGAGTGTTTAATTGTTGTGGTTATAGTAGTGTGTTTAGTAGTTGTGATTATGGTAGAGTGTTTAGTTGCTGTAGTTATTGAAGAGTGTTTAGTTGTTGTGGTTATTGTAGAGTGTTTAGTTGTTGTTATGGTAGAGTATTTATTTGTTGTGGTTATAGTAGAGTATTTAGTTGTTGTGGTTATGGTGGTGTGTTTAATTATTGTTGTTATGGTAGTGTGTTTAATTGTATTGGTTATGGTAGTGTGGTTATCGTCGTTTTCAACAATTATTTAATCATATCGTGATGATGTCTACTTGAGACTGTATTCTGAGCGCTGCCACACTGGGGTTTCATGCTGCAGACACTTGGTATCACGGTGTCTACTTGAGACAGTATTCGGATCGCTGCCACACTGGGGTATCATGCTGCAGACACTTGGTATCACGGTGTCTACTTAAGACATAATTCGGATCGCTGCCACACTGGGGTATCATGCTGCAGACACTTGGTATGACGGTGTCTCCTTAAGACAGTATTCGGAGCGCTGCCACACTGGGGTATTATGCTGCAGACACACGATATGACGCTGTCTACTTGAGACAGTATTCGGAGCGCTGCCACACTTGGGTATCATGCTGCAGACACATGGTATGACGGTGTCAACTTGAGACAGTATTCTGAATGCTGCCACACTGGAATATCATGCCGCAGACACATTGTATTACAGCCCACCACGTCACATCAAACTGATACTGGGAAGACTGGACCTAGAACTATTCTCTAAATTCTGAACGCCAAGCGAGCAATTTTCTAGTTCTATTTTTTTTATAAGTTTCTGGTATGATCCGGTTGGTGATCGAGTCCAGGACCTTTACAGGCGAGTCTGACGCTCTACGACTACGCCACCGCTGTGGTGTAACTGGCAATAGATACAGAAAGTTCAGGTACGAAATAGTTTGATTTTCTATTTAAAAGTACACACGGCAGTTTTGATAAAGGTTCAAGTACAGACAAACACGGTTATCCTGGCGTAGAAGTTAAATCAAGTTCACATGTGAATCCTGTCCTTACACCTATACACACATCACCATATGGAGATATCAAACTTAAAGTGTTAATGGCTGATGAGCCATATTTAAGAACAATTTAACATTTATTATAAAACATGATTGGTCTCGACAGTTTTGAAAATATCAACGGACGTGAAATCAACTACACCATAGGGTCCGTCATAATAACAGTTACATTATATTCCGGAACTAGAAATTGTCAAACAGGGTACCATTAGTTTATATCAGGGGCGGAGCTTGGCTGAAAACGATGTGTAGGCACAGTTGTAAGGGGTCCGGATCCTTTTTTCTAGCTAGACCGTCTTAGCTGTGTTTAGGCGTATATTTCTTATGCTTTTAGGTTATCCTTAATATTAATCTTGAATTCACTGTTTTATAACCAAAAACATTGATAAAATGATGTTAAATATCAGGATCATATTAAATGATGTTTTTGTTGCGAATTTCTAGTTTACCCCACTAGGTGTCCGATATTTTTATTATATATTTCTTAAAAATGTGTAGGCACGTGCTTACAGTGCCTATAGGGAGCTACGCCACTGTATGTTGACAACTGTTTAACGAATTATTTCTCTGAGGCGACCCAATAAATTAAAGAAACAAGATAACAAAAACAAGATACAGATTGGTTTTCTGATTAGACAAGAAGTTATCGTCAGGTACCGTGGTGAAGTGGTAATCTCGTCCACTTCAAACGTGGAAGGTCCCGAGTTCAAAACTCGGCGGAAAATGTCAATTATTTGCTTGTGTGTTTTATTTTTATTGATAATACTGTAAATTCTGTCCTCTCCGTACAGTTTAAGTTTAACAAATAACATTAATTATAAAGTATAGCATTTGACATGTTCCGTCGAGGATTGAACTCAGGCGTGCTAACTACTACACCAAAATATCCGTTAAAACCGATTCCTCTTTTGGTTGTGTTCTGTCCTTCAAATGATCCTTTTTATACGATATTAATTAATGAATTAGTGTCATTTTCCCTTACTTATAGTAATACAAATTATAATAAGAGAAAATATTGCCTTAATGTAACACGGTATGACAACAATCAAGTATAAAATAATTGACAGGTTCCGCCGAGCATTGAACTCGGGACCTTCGGCGTGTTAAGCGGACATGCTAACCACTACACCAAGGAACCTATCACAATATCAATGACATGCACGTTACAACTTAGTTTTGTCAAACAGGGTACAATTACCTTCTGTAGATTAAATCAATAACAAAAAAGAAATTCCCAATGACAATCTGGTCTTGTGGCATGTATTATTTAAACATAAGCTCACATGTTCCGCCGAAGATTCAACTCAAGTCCTTCGGCGTGTTCGTCAAAGGTGAAAGCTACTACATCACGGAACCTGTCAAAATAACGATGATGGACAAAGTCCAACTTTATAGTTTTGTCAAACAGGGTACAATTACGTTCTGTATGTTAAATGAATAACAACAAAGAGATTCCTAATGTTATCTTGGTCTCTTGCCATGAATTGTTTAAAACAAGTTTACGCCGAGAATTGAACTAGTGACCTTCCGTGTGTTAAGTGGGCTTGATAATCACTGTCAACACAGAGCCCGTTATAGTAACATTAACGTTTATGTTCCGAAGTATAGGTTGTCAAACAGGGTACATCTAGTTTCTGTCTATAACTGTTCAAACAATTATCCCACTGAGGTGGCCTTATAGATTTAAAAATACACGAACAAACACGGAAACTTAACCCAATGTAAAAGATAGAAGAACACGTCAACTACTGAGTCTACTGAGTATACCAATAGATATTAACGAACGTCACGTCTATATATAGGCTGTAGCATATTGGCACATTGTAAATTTATTTTAAGGTATCTTTAACAACACTATGTTTACTGATTTTTAGACAATACAATAAGAGTAATCTCTCTTGTTGATACCATTTTTAATGATTTTGTTGATTAATTGGATTTGAAGATAGTTTTATTACTGCTGCTTTTGAATGCAGGAGACATGGAAAGCAATGCTGGACCCACAGACGATGAATATGTTTTATCGGTTTTACATTGTAATATAAGAAGTATAAGAAATAAGATGAATTTTATTTCTGAAAACCTTTGAGATCATGATATTCTTTGTTTTACTGAAACTCACCTTGATAACCAGATACTAAATGGCAGTTTAATACTTAATGAGAATATTTATATATTTTATAGAAAGGACCGTTTTATTCGTGAAATGGGGATACGTGTTTAGGTTTCAAATGGTACTATTCATACCATGCTAAGTGACTCGCAAATATTTTGCAACAAATCACAAAATCAAAACTGAAAATATACTATTAGATGTGTTCTATAGTCCCCAACTGCAGATACAACGTTTGTTTTCATAACCTAAATGCAAGTATGGAGAAGATCAATGAAATATGTAAAGATATCGTCTTGTTAGGTGATTTTAATGAAAACTTTCGTCTTTCCATAACCTGAATGATATATAATATTACCATTCCAATACGGATAGTTGTTGGTCTTTATGAATATGACAGATCCTTATATTGTTCTGTAAATTTTGCCCAACATCATAAACTATAATATTTATATCTAAATGATGTAAAAAATGCCTGGTGCTACTTTAAGCAATAATGGTAATTGTTTGAAAAAAATATTACTTTCTGTTTCCAAGATAATACGCATTAAAAGACAGTTAAAATTCCATATTGGAACAAATGCACTCAATCAAATGTATATATCGTACAGGCGCCCAATTCTAGAGTATTCTTCATTGGTCTGGGATGGTTGCACAGTGCACCTCACAGACTCAATAGAAAAAATACAAGACGAAGCAGCTCAAATTGTCACATAATTCACAAGATCAGTGTCTATTAAAGATCTGTGTAATGAATGTGCATGGTAACCACTTCAAAAGAGAAGAGAAATTCAGAATTATTATCTTATGCAAAATGTTTACAATTCTAATATTCCTAGTTACATCAATTATCCTTTCCCAACTCTAGTTGGTGTAACAACTGAATACCCATTTAAAAAGAGAGAATTATACTACCCCGTATTGTAGAACAAATATAAAGCGAAAACCATGCAGTCCCTCTTCCATTATTTTTTGGAATGAGTTTGATGACAATATTAAAGCAGCGCCTTTCAATATTTAATAATATATTACACCATTATACTAAAACACCACAATATTATTCTCACGGCAAACGATGTGTCTCAGTTTATCATGCAAGATTTAGAGACGACTGCAAAAACTAAAGGCTGATTGATGTATGTAGAAATCATTTGCATCCATCACCGTTCTGTGAGTGCCAATAGTTTATCGAAGATGTTGAAAACTACTTTTTTAAATATCGTAGATATAGCAATCAAATACTAGACTTATTTCAAACAACACCAGAGTTATCTCTCTATTATTGAGTGGTAAAGAAATTATATCAATAGAAGATACCATAACTATTGTGGATACTGTCCATAATTGTATTTAATATACGCATAGATTCGGATATAGTTATTATTAATAATAATAATATTTTATTAAAAAAATGAATAGAAAACAAAATATAAATAAAAAAATAAAAACTGTTACAATTTGGTTGATTAGCTAAATTATAATAAAAAAATGTAATCAAATGTCGTTTGACGCCTACTTAAATAGAGATTATTTATATGAACGTTTGCCTTTAAATATAGTGTATATTAAGATGAATATGTACACCCATGTGTGTACTAGTGTGTTCTGTCCAAATGCGAGTACAAAGTTATGCCATCTGGGAATGCTTATTATAAGGAAAGACAAGAAAACTTAATCATAATTATACTTCTTTCTTTTTTTTGTCTGCTAATAACCTCTCTCTCTCTCTCTCTCTCTCTCTCTCCCTCTCATTCTTTCTTTCTCCCACGTAATCACCTTCTGTATGCTTATTATTGTTTATTATCGTCGGCTACGACGCAAGGTAAGCCCATAGGCGGAGAAGTTTCTGAAGCTTTTGATCTTTTAGGAGATTTAAAAAACGAAATAGCAAATAACAATGTCTAAAGACAGAGACAATTTCAAGAACATTTCACATAAGTATCAGTTTGTCTTTAACTCGGGGATAAAATTAGGATTAGAGAATATTGTGCCACGTGCTGCAGACACAAATTTTGTCAGACAGACGTCTTTGGATTTAGTTAAGAAAATTAATTACAGGAATAAGATTATTAAGGTAGCTGATAAATCCCCTGGTGGGCTAGCCCACAGTTAGAGAGTACGAGACCCGCTCTCTTCGAAGTGATAGTGAAGACGAGAAAAAGTTGAAAAGTGCAGAATTCAGAGCCGTCAAAAAACTTAAAACTTCTCACACTAAACAATATGCATCCTCACACTCTTTTTCTGATTTCATACGGGTTTCTTTGTATTGCGGCAAGACGGCACCTGTCGGGAACAACTCTTCATACTCGTCACGTGGTCAATCAGTTCCCGCCAATCCTGGGAATTCAAGAGAGTATCCCTTTCGTCCGAAACGTACAGCAAATCCAAGAGACGTCTGCTTCAGCTGTGAAAGGAAAGGGCATTTCAGAGCAGACTGCACGTTTTCAAACAGCAAGACAATATTCACTATGCCATCATCGGAAAGCAGAAAAGCTTCAATTCACTCGAGTGCCAATAAATGATAACATAATTTGACTTTGTTTGAACATGATCAGTTCTTTGAATTATAAGAAACGAAATAGTCTATGTCTTCAGATTCAGGACAATCAAATGCTAATGGGAAACTGAAAAGTAAAATTAGTTTCTGGGAACATATCGAAGCAAATTCGGATATTTTAGATGCTATAAGGTTCAGGTACAAAATATCTTTTCTTTCTACTCCTTAAAGCTCTTTTTTCTAAAAATAACAAATCTGCAGAAGAAAATATAGATTTCGTAGAAAGCTCTATAACTGAAATGTAACAGTGTCAGTATATTATTGAAACGCCTTTCAAACCACACAGTGTAAGTTTCTGATTGTATCACTTAATAAATAGGGAAAGAAAATGCTTATTTTAGATTTATGCATTGTAAAAAAAAACATATTTGGAAAGAAAAACATACATTTGATGACTGGAAGACAGCACTCGTCTATTTTGAAGAAAATTCTTATTGTTTCAAGTTTGACCTATCTAAAGGATATTACCATATAGACATTTTCCCGCCGCATCAAACATTCCGCGGGTTCTCCGTAAAGGGGAAATACTTCTGTTATACTGTAGTCCCTTTTGGTTTGAGTTATGCCCCTTTTATTTTTACAAGTGTTGAAAGAGATGGTTAAGTACTGGCGTTTTAACGGCATATAAATGTTTATGTTCTAGATGACTGATGGGGTACAAATTCAAATTATGAAATTACGCTTTTAGATGCTAAATTTATAAGAAATAGTTTAGAATCTGCAGGTTTTGTAATTAATGTTGAAAAATCTATTTGGTCGCTAGTAAAAAATATAATGGATTAGTATCATTGGGGAATCTGAGGGGTTTTGTATCTTTAGTACTAAGAATGGTAGACAGTCTGAAACAGTCATTATACAGTGTATTTGACAATCTTTCTTTCGTATCAGCTAAACAATTAGATGTATGCGCAGGTAAAATGGTGTCCATGATGCCAGTTATTAAAAACGTGGTAAGTTTATTAACAATGTTTCTGTATATGGAAATCGAAAGATTGTTTTCTTGGGATTTCGGATATAAGCTTTCGGTAGATGATTTGTGTATATCTGAGTTAAAATTCTGCCAAGAAAATATTGAAAGCATCAATTGTAGGTTTCTCAAAAAATACACACCTACTCTAACAATTGTCTATTCTGCTGCTAGCAATGTTGCTTGTTCAGCTTATATAGAAAATACAAGACCTACATACCGAGTCTTATGAAATATTCAAATTGTGTGTGTATCATCATATCGATCTAAAAATTCAAACGGTACTGAGAAATGAAAATCAGATAGCAGATAATGTAAGTAAATTTCATGATACTGATGAATAGGAGGTAACCCCAGATTTCTTCAATTTTATGAAGTCACTGTGGGGACCTTATGAAATTTATGGGTTTGCTAGTTCAGAAAATTGCAAGTTTTTTCAGATACAATTCATAATTCTATGATTTTAAAACTGAAGCTGTAGACTGTTTCACGCAAAATTGGAAAAGTGCTAATAATTGGCTCGTTCCACCAATGAATGTCGTTCAATGTCTGGTACTTCAATCTTTAGTTCTAGAATATTTTCTAGTAAGGTACTTGCAGTCAGATACTAGCATTTTGTTAATGCACAGTGGTGCAGTTTAGTCCAACTGGGGCTTTCAAATATGTTTATATTTTTGCACAGTGGTGCGTTTTAGTCCCAGCGGCACTTTTAAATCAGTTTATGGTGTAGTTTATATTTATGCATAGTGGTGCAGTTTAGTCTAAGTGGGACAGCTTAATCTGTATATATTTATGCAAAGTGGTGCAGTTTTAGTCTCAGTGGGACAGTAACAACAGTTGATATTTATGGACAGTGGTGCAGTTTAGTCCCAGTGGGACAGTTACAACAGTTGATATTTATGCACAGTGGTGCAGTTTAGTCCCAGTGGGACAGTAACAACAGTTGATATTTATGGACAGTGGTGCAGTTTAGTCCCAGTGGGACAGTTACAACAGTTGATATTTATGCAAAGTGGTGCAGTTTAGTCCCAGTGGGACAGTAACAACAGTTGATATTTATGCACAGTGGTGCAGTTTAGTCCCAGTGGGACAGTAACAACAGTTGATAATTATGCACAGTGGTGCAGTTTAGTCCTAGTGGGACAGTTACAACAGTTGATATTTATGCAAAGTGGTGCAGTTTATAATTATGCACAGTGGTGCAGTTTAGTCCATGTGGGACAGTTACAAAAGTTAATATTCATGCAAAGTGGTGCAGTTTATAATTATGCACAGTGGTGTAGTTTAGTCCATGTGGGACAGTTACAACAGTTAATATTCATGCAAAGTGGTGCAGTTTATAATTATGCACAGTGGTGCAGTTTAGTCCCAGTGGGACAGTTACAACAGTTGATATTTATGCAAAGTGGTACAGTTTAGTCCCAGTGGGACAGTTACAACAGTTGATATTGATGCAAAGTGGTGCTGTTTATTATTATGCACAGTGGTGCAGTTCAGTCCCAGTGGGTCAGTTACAACAGTTGATATTTATGCAAAGTGGTACAGTTTAGTCCCAATGGGACTGTTACAACAGTTGATATTGATGCAAAGTGGTGCAGTTTATAATTATGCACAGTGGTGCAGTTTAGTTTCAGTGGGACAGTTTAATGTGTATATATTTATGCACAGCGGTGCAGTTTACTCCCAGTGAGACAGTTAAATACGTTTATATTTATGCACAGAGGTGCACTTTAGTCCCAGTGGGACAGTTAAATACGTTTATATTTATGCACAGAGGTGCAGTATTGTTCAAGTTGAACTTGCTTATATAAAATCATAGTAAACGATATCATTCTGTCCATGTTTATAATTATACACACACTTGAAGGTGAATGGAATCAAGTCTGGCAGAGAAAAAGAGTTAAAATAAGTGCAAATATATTTGTAAATATTCTATATAGGTTATTTAGCGCTTTCATTGCTCTTTAATATATATCAAGAATTGTGTCTACCGGCAGTATTCTATTTTTGTTTGACAAAACTTTATCTTTTCCTTTCTATATTTTACGTCTGACAGATACATTTAAAGCACCACGCTGGCAACAAATATATTCTGAGAATGTACCCCTAGATTTACATATGTACAAAGAGAAACTCAAAGATTTAGTTAAACATTCAAAGTCTGAGAACACTTATAAAACTTACGGTTGTTATTTCAAATCATTTTGTAATTGGTGTAATAAGTATAAATTTTGTCCACTTCCAGCATCTGAATTTCACGTTGCTTTGCATTTAACAATTGTGAAAGATTCGGAACTTTCCGGCTAAAAAATTAACGCTTTTATAGATAGTATTTCATGGGCTCATATGACAGCTGGCATTCAAGATCCTTGTAATTCAACTTTTATAAATCAGTTAAAGAGGGAATTTTACGTACAACAGTGAAACCTTAACAACAAAAGAAACATTATTTCTGTTGAAGATATTACAAAATTAGTGGACAAATTTTGGTATTTTTCTAATCTTGCCAGTTGAATGTTCATTACAACGTGTTTAATCAGGTTTGCAGGATTTCTGCGGTTTAATAAGTTGGTCAGTATCATAAAAAGTGACATTAGTTATAGTCATGACCATAGTCAAATTGAACTTAACATAGTGTCAAGCAAAACAGATCAAAGGAAAAAAGGAAGTAAAGTAGTCATTGCTAGAACGGGGAGGAACACTTGTTATTATGTATTTAGATGAATATCTTGAGTTAGGGGACTTATGTCACGCCTCAAATAAATATCTCTTTAGAAATGTAATTTATTTTCTAAGAAGCTAGGAAAACATGTTTTAATGAAAGGAAAACACACATTTCATATTCAAAATCTAGAGAAATTCTCTTACAAATTTTATCGTTGTGAGGTTACGATAAAACCTTGTATGGCTTACATTCATTTAGATCAGTGGGCGCCACAAGTGCAGCTTGTGCAGGTTTTCCTGACCGTTTATTTAAAAACACGGTAGGTGGATGTCGGATAGTGCTAAAGATAGATATGTATGAGAATCAAACGAAGTAAAAGCAAGTGTTTCCCTAAACTTGGGAATATAATCTTACATCATATGTGATAGCCAACTGGTTATCTAATCAACCCGTTCTTTTTCTGTGGTAGTTGTTATATAGAGGTCACGGTTATTGATTGAACTAAAATGCTCAGTCAAGCAGATAGGCGGGAAAAATTTGATCGTGCGTTTCAACTGACTTGAAATTATCTAGCGTCATTCGACAGTTCGACAAGGCAGAGTACACATCAATTTGTAACAAGTACCAACCAACCCAGCCATTTTGAGAAATGAGAATTGTAATAAATGTATGTGTTATTAATCATATTTTTGAATTGTTACAGAAATGACGATTTTCTATTGCCATAGGAACGTGAGACACGATAAACGAGTGTATTCAGAATGTTAGGGACAGTGGTGTTGGACAATGGAACATAAGATCTTTATTTCTTTTTTCAATGAAAGTGTTATGTGGCATAGATGCCATTGTATTATAATGGCAATATATTTTATTTCTCGACCACTGTTCATGTGTGAATAAAAATGTGTATAACTAAATTTAATATATCTTTGCCTTGTCGGTACTACTCCTATAATGTGTCTGTTATTTAATCAACTAACTTGAAATAAGATGATAAATGCTTTATAATTGGATGGAATGAAATGAAAGTAAAACATAAATAACTATATCATTCTGTTTTTCCCACTTCCAAAAAGGCCTCGAGCACTTTTCCCTGATTGGTCAGCTCGGTACTACATGGCTGCAGGTCAATTTCTTAATTACTGAGTCCATATTAAACACGCCCATCTCTTATTCCAAACACGCCCTTTCATCCTTACATGGTAATAAGGCTATATTTTGTTTGACATCATCTCCAGCTGCCTGTCATCATTGACATACAGTGACCTTTGATGTTAATGACTCTCTACACAATTTCGTAAACCACCGTCACACTAGCTTAAAATCAGTTTATAAATTTTATGCATCATAAAACATTTTAACTACCTTAATATAACAGTGGCACCGTCAGGTTTCGTGGTGTAGTGGTTATCACGTACGCTCCACACGCGGAAGGCCCGAGTTCAATCCTCGGCGGAACCTGCCATTTCCATTCTTGTGAAGTTTTCCATGGTAATTGGTTTAAACATATTTTATTTCTATTGATAACACAGAAATGGAGTTGGGAAACAATTTCTGACATGATAACAACTATACCACGGAATAATATCTTATTCTTTTTTATAATATTTTTTTCTTAGATTAGATTTGGTCTGTTACAGTTGAAGAAATATCATGAATTATAAAATAGTTAAACAATTATATAAATTAGAATTATAAGTGAAAACAAAGAGTTAATACGATACCCACTACATCACGAAACCTGACCTTGAGATATATTATTAATATATTCAATATGTTAAAATGTGTATACAGTGAAACCTGTATAAGTGATCATCTCTATTAAGCAGCAACTTGTCTTAAGCAGCCACATTCTCTATTTTCTATGTATATGTTTTCAGAGCAAATTACCAGTATCAAGCAACAACTTGTCTTAAAAGGTCACTTTTGCTCATTCCCTTGATTGACTGCTTAAGATGGGTTTGATTGTATATTTTTCTAACCCAATACTTCATAGAATACCGGTGAGTCGGTTCTTTGTAGATTGAAGGGAGTGGCAAGTTCCATTTATCCCCATCGACAGATCCAGTAAAACCGATTCTCCTATTTTTTTTTCTTTGGTTGTGTTTTAGTCTTCAAACGGGCCCTTTTTATCCGACATAAACTATAAAGTTAACGTTCATTGACCTTACCGATGCTTAAACAACTACTAATCAGAAATAGTATTGCATATGATTATCATGTTATGTCATGACCACAACAAGTTATAAAAACAATAGTCAGGTTCGGCCGAGGATTGAACTCGGGACATTCCGCTTGTTCAGCGGACGTGATAACCACTACACCACGGAACCTGACGTTATTATATAAAAAGTTATATCATCAATGCTTTCTATATGTCCTTTTAAAGATTTGGTATACATTTTCCTACCACAATATTTGACAGAATACCGATTAAGTCTGTTGTTCTATGTAACATAATTGATTAACCCTCCATAACAGACACATTTACACTTACTCTGCTATTTTCTTCTTTTCGTTAAGTCCTGCCAGGTATAAAAAGATAACTTCAGGTTCCACAGAGGATTGAACTCGGGACTTTCCAAGTGTTAAGCGGACGTGATGACCACTACAGCCTGTTAAGACAGCGGTAACAGATACGTGATAATCGATAAACTATTATAACAGTGACATTTATAGGTTGTCAAACGGAGTACAACTGGTTTCTGTCTACAACTGTTCTGTATTTAATCTCCCCGAGGCGACCCAATAATTCTTTAAAAAAAACGTACAACAATAATTACACAGAAACTTAATCAATTTTGGAAAAAAACAAAAACAATGTTGTATTTTCTGAATATACCAGTAAGTGTATATCAGGTTTCGTGGTGCAGTGGTTATCACGTCCGCTTCACACGCGGAAGGTCCCGAGTTCAATCCTCGGCGGAACCTGTCAGTATTTTCTTGTGTCATGCAACCTTGGTTGGTATAATTTTCTGGACACTGGCTTATTCTCGTTGTTATTTGAATGCCTTGTCAAAAACTTTTACATTGGGCTTTGGAATATGACTTATTGAACAGCGTGTTTTCTCCAACCCGCCCTATCCCTAGTGGTTCTCTTTTGGCTAATAGTTCTTCGGGTTTTTTTCTTGTTACACCCAGAACTTACATAGACTACAGATGTGCGCCCAAAAGATGAACCAAGAGGATAGTGTTATAAAATTGTAGCACGTAGTACGTGATAATTTTAGGGAATCAGGCATTAGATGTATCTGCTGTTTAACGATGCTGAACGCAGCCCAGGTTGAAACTAGAATTATGCATGCCGGCACAAATACCTCCATTTTTGTTACGGAATCTGATTATCACAATATTAATATATATTTTCTGTAAGGCAAATCAAATTATATCAAATTTTCATAATGTTAACATGGCTGAGTATTCGACTCACGCAATCAGTGATATTTCAACTATTGATACTTCAAAACCATCTAAGGAAACATAATTTAATAAGAATTATAGGACACTATAATAAGCGCAACGAGACACTGTCCCTGCCAGACTTTCTCTTAAAAAACCGGCATAATGCAAAAATGTATAGTGTACAATAAAAAAAAGCTAAGGAACATTATCATATAAAATAATAAATAAGTGATGCGCAGATGTGCTCGATGAATTTGTTAAAGGTGAAGTAGCAAAAGCATAATAATTTAGTGTACTGCAAGATAACCCTAACTCTAACCTCCTTCCGTTTAAGACTTTAGGATAAAATCGCCATCATCGAGTCTCCAGTTATTCCGATCGTTGCACAATTTAAGAAGATCTTGTTTTCAGTTAAATCGCGACGGTTTTTACTTGAGACAGTATTCCGAACGGTGTCACACTGGAGTATCATGCCGCAGATACGTGGTACGATACCCCACCCAGTCAAATTATACATACACAGGGACTACCAGACCTAGAACTATCCTCTAAATACTGAGCGCCAAGTGAGAATAAATCTACTACCATTTTCAAGTTTAAAAATCACCCTTAAAAAACATAATAAGAATTACAAATTATTAAAAGAATTACCTAGAGAGTTTTAAATCATAAAACAACAATGTTTTATCAGTATCAATGGTTTAAACGCCAAATGACTTTATTTAAAGACAAATTCAAAGCGTATTAATATAAAAGGTTAGACAATATATGTACATATTTTGTAGGAACTATTATAGAAGCAAACTGACCATTATTAAGAGTTGTACATAACGGAAATGAGGATAAGCCATCTGCTCTATCACGTCTCACATCACAATTAAATTTCCCATAGGGCTCTATTGTAACATTATTGTTAACAACACTGTGAAAAATCCAAATCTGCAGCATGTGTCTGGGCTCAAATTCTTGACTGGTTATAAACAAAAAAAATATAATTAGTTGACCATGTCGGGTTTTATTAAATTCAAAGATTTTGCAGGACCCGTCAATTTCCAGAGAAATACTATGCTAACAATTCACCATTCGACCAATCAAATCTAAAATGACTAAGAATTGTCTAAAAATCCAGATTTAGCATCAAATTTTCAGTGGTGATTTCTTAAATATTAACCATTAAACACATCATAAGAATAAATAAATAACTGCAATGCAAAGTTCTGAAAATAGATGAAAAAGGGAACTATATTTTTAATACTACCTCCTTCATCTGTGGGTCCGGAGTAGTGGTTTGAGTCCCCCATCGTTTACAGACATAGGAGGAACTCACCATCGACATGTAGTATTTGAATACCTAAAGATGAAAACGCGAATATTTTCAAAAATAAACACCAAATTAAATATTGAACGAAATATTTATATTTTATTGAAGATATATTGATAAACTAGATACAAGTTGAACATTCTGTTGTTATTTTAAATTAAAACAACCGGTGACTTTGTTTTAAACAAAACAAGTAAATATGATGATGTTTATGAATTGCTATGAGAACAGATAATGTTGTGGATATTGTGTTTAGTTCAAATTTATTTATTTTACTTCGATTTTGAAAGTTTTTACAACTTAGACAAATCATGTTCGTGGTTAGAACCAGTACTAAGCATATGCGGAAAACTTGTCTTGCTTAAGGACACCACACATAGCCATGGTGGAAGATCAAACACAATACCCTCCGATCATGGGTTCGGTGGTCTGCCTCGGGACCATGCGCTCCACAGTGTAGATCAATATCTCATTGAACTTGATATAACACCTTTTAGTACATGCATCCGCATTCGCATTATAACGGATGTCTATGTCATTGCATTAATTACCTGCTATTCAATAATTCAAATTATTTATGTATATAAATGATACTGGAACTAGAAAGCGTTCCAGTATATACCCTCCTGTGACGGTACACGGTTGTTTGTATGTACACAATACGCCATGTTTCATTTTAACCTCTTTAGACAATAATAAAGTTAAGAAATGCATAATCAACTATTGATTAAGTATTCATGTTTTGAGGGCCGTTTTAAAACACCTTGAAAAAATATTTGTCTGATATTTATATCAATATTTATCATAATAGCATGCATTGTTTAGCTTAATAAAGTGGTTTACAGGCCAAGGCTTATTAGGCAGGTTATGAAATAAACTTTCAGTTGACATCTGTTGGTTTTCATCCTTCAAAATAACATCCAGGATATTGCGTTTGAAAACTGCACGATTATATTTTAGTAAAGCTGAATGAAAATACTAGGTTAGTACATTTCTTTGCAGCGTTTACTGGACTCGAGACAAAATTGCAACCATGGTTCGACAGACCTTACCTTGTTGTGTTTCTTAGCCTCATCTAATACGGAAAGACATTTAATCAATGAGTTGGGAGAACCGCATTTAGAATTAGTCATAGTATAGGCGGGTCTTGAAGCACTCCACAAATGGTGCTAACGTTTGCTGGTCTGATAACTGGTTTCAGTATATCACTGTACTTATAAAAATGATATTCTTTGAGGGTAAGTTTTACCGCGTTTAACAACAAAACATCGCTTGGTTTTGTTAGACAAATTGTCCACAATATTTAAGAGTTAATTTAGCATCTTATTTTAACATATTAGTAACATGTTCTTAAGAACTTTTTTTTAATGATAAAAAGAAAATCTATTTCAATAAAAGCTATTGTATTTAAATGTCCAAGCCATCACAACATTAGCAATATATAGCCATAGAATAATCTCTGCCCTGTTTAACAACCAATTGCGAGCTTAACCCGTTTAAACGTATTCACCCAACCTCGCTCTTAACCGCCACATCATAAAACATGACGTTGTAACTCGGGGTAACGAGACACTTATTGTTAGCATATTCTTATGTGGTTCCTTTCTATTCACAATAAATACACGTGGTGATGACCGGATAAAATTATGGACGACCCTCGTTGTTCCGAATTACGCCTGACATGAAACGATGTTCTATATCTAATGTAAACCGTCTGATTTCACTTTAAGTAGTGAGCATGATTGGTTAAACGAGTCAGTTTTGTAATTAATCTCCGAAAAGACAGATGCCTGTCAGCCATTTTGGAACATACCATATGAGGTAAGAAATAATGTTGTAATGGCGTAAAACAAGTTTGCGAATTTGATTTGTCTGTGCAATTTATTTCATCGATAAGAACAAAGTACAACCGAATTCATCATGTAATACGTGTAGCCTAAAAATAATTTGTAACTACTAAATATGAAACTACCAAATAAATATTGATAGCATGTTTTATCCGTCAAGGTAAAGACATTAGCTATATGGAAATAATGCTAAATGCTATTCTAAGACATTGTTTCTATTCTTTTGAATTTCATTTACGGACAAAATATGTTGATAAAATTTTATGAAAATACTTTTGTTAACAATTTAAAAGTAGTATATATATATATAAATGTGTCAAACACATATAAGTATAAGAAGATAACTTCATGCAAAAAAAAACATCTTAAAATTGAACAAAATTAAAATAACGTAAAAGTATGTTCACTTTTTATATACACGATACCGATGTCCACTATCGATTTGGTTATCTATTTTTTTAACTTGAATTTCGTAATTTAAATCGCAGATAAAAGACACGTGACACTATTTGACCAATCATGAAACCTAACTCTCCGTATGGTGATACAACCGAACCATTGCACATTCAAAATGGTGGACACGTTACCGAGCAGGAAGAAGAACCGGAAACAATGTGCGGCGTCGGAGGTTTCCGACCGCGTTGTCTTCAGGTACATTCTTTTTTTTAATAACAATAATAATAAGAATAATGATAATAATAATAGTAATAACATTACTTATAACAATTATTCCTTATTTATAGAACATTATGACATACTACTATTGAATTCTAGGTACAAACATTATTTTCAATATGGCCTTCTGCAACAACATTTAAAACATTACAATATAAAAGTAACAATTTCAATTGTGATAATACAACTATTCTTGTGACGAACATTCAATTTAATAAGGCATCCATCTACCATTTATACATATGTACATTTATACTATTTTTATACAAACAATAACAAAAATCATTTATTATGTGATTTGAGAAGGTAACTTCTATATTGACATCTAAATGAGTGAATATTTGAAAGATGTCTTATAGATACTGGTATAGCGCTCTTTCTTTTAATATTTGGTGCAAGCCGTTGTGATTATTCTATATTTCTATTGTGTATGTGCGGTTGTGGTAGCTGTCCTATTCAAATTTCGCGTCACCTGTTTGGAATGGCTTATTTTGATATCTGTCTAAACTGTTAAACAACATCCACCATTAATTGTTGATGTTGAATATGCTGTCATGTATATTTCAGGTTTTAGCACGTATTGTTGATGTTGAATATGCTGTCATGTATATTTCAGGTTTTTGCACGTATTGTTGATGTTGAATATGCTGTCATGTATATTTCAGGTGTTTGCACGTATTGTTGATGTTGAATATGCTGTCATGTATATTTCAGGTGTTTGCACGTATTGCTGATGTTGAATATGCTGCCATGTATATTTCAGTTTTTTGCACGTGTTGTTGATGTTGAATATGCTGTCATGTATATTTCAGGTGTTTGCACGCATTGGTGCCTTCATTGGAATATACAGCGCATCTGGACTATTAACCTCCACTCTGACCGTCTATGTGAATTCACAGGTATAATTTTGAAATGCATAAAGACGAAATTGACGAATATTCGACTGATATATCGTTTTAAACTTATATTTTTTGAATTAATGAAAACAAAACATGCATGCGTAGTGTTAAGTGTATATACGGCGCTGATAAATCGATCAGCAGCTGTTCGTACAAACGATTGATTGATTGGTTGAATATTTAGCGTCATTTTTATGCCATCGAGGGCTAACAGACGATCAGTTAACCTAACCGCTGTTTCCTGGGATTAACCAGTACTCGAGCACACACCTTCTCCGCAAGTAACTGATAACTTTCCAACTTGAATCAAACGAGAGCATTATTCGACTAAGCGGCGTATTTGATTGCCGTTCATTTCTTAGATGTCGTTAGCGCGACTGACCGTCAATACAGGGGTCGTGAGTTCGAATCTCCGCTTGGCATCAATCTCCGTGATGTTTGATATACGACAATGACGCTAAATGGTCAGTCAATCAATCAATTAATCAATCAATCAATCAATCAATCATTACTGAGGGCAAAGTGATTAGGTTGGACATTGTGTGTGAGTAAACTGGTGCAATAAAGCAGGGAGCTACGCAACATTATATCAGACAGGCTTTTAAAACGTCAAGACAACCTTGACTTGGATTGTCATTTTCATCTCACTAAATAAAATTGGCTGTTCAAAAGCGGCATGTAGTATTTGTTTCTTGCGGAAGGACGACGAGTCTGTCTTGATTCGTTTTCTGAGATCTTCTCCCATCAACAAAATTCGAAGTACTATATATAGAGAATACAATGTAAGTGTCTGATATTATCAATTTTATCAGGTGAGACTTAGAAAACCAAATGGACGAGGCTCTGCCGGGTCCTTGTTTTTTTCATGCCGAACCTGACGGAGTTGATAATATCTGACATTTACATGGTATTCTATTCATCATGTCAATATTTCTAATTTTTTTATTCATTTTAAGTAAGGTAAAAGTAGTTCCGTCCAGGTCAAATTGTACAAGTATACATAATGACGTCAAGTGCCTCATAATTTTGCATGACATCATAAACCTATGTTTATCAGGCAGGCAGTTTATGAACAGAAATAAATGCATTGACATGATAAAACCTGTATAGCGTTAAAACTTAAAATCCCCATTTCTAACTACCATCTTATCTTTCATTTTTCTTTATATATTATATAAAATACGAGTACATGCCCAAATACTGCATTACATATTTTCAAACAGGCAAAACAAATGCTGATATATAAGTATAAAAATACTAGTATTGCATACGTTTCTTTGTAAAATGGTATAACCCCCCCCCCCCCCCCCCCCACCACCCCCTCTTGTTGTTACTTTTTGTTTACTAGTATTTGTAAATGCTTTCTTGTAAGTTAGTGCAACCACTTCAGGACTCACATCTCACATCACTATTATCTCCCTTGAGTACTCCGGACGAGATGATGAAGGTAGAAATAAAACTTTAGTTCTCTTTTCCCTCTTTTTTAGGACTTTGTACTGCAGTGATTTATTATTTCCTTCAATGTTTTAAATGGTCAGTATGTTAGAAATCATCACTGAAATTCTGATGCTGATACCAGGTGTCTGAGTGTTTCTGTATCATTTCAGAATTATTTGTTTGAACCGCATCGTGAGTGACTATTATTACTATGGAAAATGATAGGTATCACAAAAGCATTGATTTTTTTAAAAAAACAGCCTGGTCAAGTTATACATTTTCCTTTATAATTGCATATCTTGAATCAGTGGAGAATTTGAATCCAGAAACCTGCTATTGTTTTGTTGTTTTTTTTCACTGGGTTTCGGACATAAATGTTACAATGGAGCCTTATGGGAACTGTAACAGTGGTGTGAAACAGTAATGGTTATATTGTGTTCGTGTTTGTGTTATTGTGATAATGATTTATCTTTATGGTTACCACGACTCCTGTTGCCCTGTATTTTACTTTAAGCCCACTATACTGTTTATTCCACACAGGTATCCATGCTGGAGAAGCAGTTTGGCTTCAGCAGTGCTGAGACGGGTTTATTAATGAGCTGTAACGACATAGGCTATCTCACATGTATTCTCTTTGCCGGGTATATAGCCAGAAAGGTTAGTGTCAAACACGTTCAATTTTAAAAGATGCTCGTAACTACTCAACTATTCACATGTTTCGTCTTTGCCGGGTATATAGCCGGAAAGGTTAGTGTCAAACACGTTAAGTTTTAAAAGATACTCGTAACTACTCAATCATTCACATGTATCGTATTTGCCGGGTATATAGCCAGAAAGGTAAGTGTCAAACACGTTCAGTTTTAAAAGATGCTCGATACTACTCAACTATTCACATGTATCCTCTTTGCCGGGTATACAGACATAAAGGATAGTGTCAGACACGTTTAGTTTTAATAGATACTCGTAACTTCTCAACTATTAACGTATATTTAAAAAAAAATAGGAGATACGTGAATGTTCTATGAGTGTCTCTTTTGTCGTCAGATTATTGTTAAAAACTGGTCGGGAATTAGGGTTTAGACATATTTTATTGATTCAAATGAACATAGAAATCAATTAGGTATAAATATGTATAAAAACGGAAGATAAAATCTTATAAAGTTCTTCTCCATAAAATGAATATAATGCATTTGATTTAAGCTTGTAAACCACATACTGCTATACATTTCGAAAATGTTGTTTGAAACAAATGTTGATTCAGAAGTCAATGAAGTTGTAAAAGCGAATTCATCCTGTAGTTTTAAAGTCAATATATCAGGATTATAAAAAAATAAAATTGAATAAAGCATTTTTTCCAATATATATAATAATGCCTATATGTACTCAGTCCGTATTCAATACTAAATCGATACATATTTATATATAACACACTCATATATTGAAAGTAGAAATCCTAATGTGGGCTACGCGCCCAGGTTAGATTAAACAAATTAAAATAGATTCCCGTTTAAAATCGCATCATATTTTGTGACGTATTAAACGAGTCACGTGATTTTATTTTGATTTCACTTTGATCATTATACAGGTTTACTAGAAGTTAAAAGTGATACATCTTTGAAATAGACCTAATGACAATACGAAGAGCGTCAATCAGTCTTTAAGCTCCGTCTAAAGTTAGAATGGGGAGTTCATTTCAGTTTTATCTTTCCAATTTAAATAATGAGTTTACCACGTTTTTGATGGATTTGACATACCAAACCATTCGGACTTTATTATATAATGATAATGAGTTGATCTTTTATCAAGGACTTATATATAGCAGGATAGGAAACTTGCATTTCTTGACTTAATGTTGATAAAATAGCACAGTAAATAATCATTCATAATTTACAGGCAACTGATTTTTTGTACATAAAATGTAAATTGTATGTGATCTTAGATGATTTAAAATGTTTCGATCACGAAAAATGATCTTGAATTAAAGATATTGAGGTTTAAAGTAAATTTCTCGTAATTTGTTTCTATTTTAGCTGCAGTAAATGAATTTTGAAATCAGAAGTACTTCAACATTTTAAGCACAAATTACTGGGAATGATATTGGTTTGATAATTTCATTCTGCAATGTAATAAATTTTAACATGTGTTCCTGAGACGAATAGAAATTAAGAGAATTGAAAACGAGATTTTGTTAGACGTTGCGTGAATACGCGTGCGTTCACAAAATATCAATCAGTTACATTTCATTCTCTATATAATTCCTTGTTTTTATCCATTTCAAAATTGTTTTATAAGACATTCAAAACATGTTTTACTTATATACTCCCTTTTAACGACGAAGGCTCTGGGTACGTCACTTTATCTCTGTATTTTCGTACTTTTTATTGTTAATGTTAGGTTGAGTGCACCGCTTAAAAGGATTGTGCTCCTGAGTGGCAGTTTTCCTATTTACCTTTTAAATTGTCACTTTTCTGTATGTATAAACGTTATTACATATATTACGTATATTTATGATATTGAAGTAATTATGTCCTTTGAATATTACCTCTCATTTTGAGCATATCGTCACATTAGTGTAAAAATGCCCTTTACGGTCGAGTGGTATAAGTCGCTGTCTAAAGACCACTTACCTCTCGCCGCTAATGTTCGTGTCCCTCTCGCTAAAACATCTTTATGTCAGAAAGCCTGCCAATTACTTGCGGATGGGATGAGGTTCACTCAGATTCATTGTGAGGTCTTTATTGAAATGTCATATATAACCTGGAGTGTTTTGAAAATGGCATTAAGAAATAGTGCAAAAAATGCTAAAATGCATTATTATTTCATATACAACTTACATCACTTTTTCATACTTTGTAGGTGCACATCCCGAGAGGTTTGGCCATCAGTACAATTCTATATGGTATATGTGCTGTTATGTGTGCTCTGCCATACTTCATCCAAGACAAATCCATGTATGCCATTGAGCCACAAATGTCACCAACAGGTGGCGCCTCTAAACCTGGCCGCGTATTTGCTGGTAGACAAGTACCTATGTGCGAAGTAGGTCATGACACTAATGGAACTGAGGATAGTTTATGTTTTCAGAAAAACGGTGCTGGCGTTTCGAATAGTGCGGAACAGCTCTCGATAAAGAACATAGCATACTGGCTTATAGCTGCTGGAATGGTAAACACAGATTGTTATAACGTATTGTTATCGCTTATATTATCTATTTTTTCCACAGGGTATATGATTCAAATGTCGGTGTCTTTGAATTATTATTATAATATAATGTATATGTTTCTATCAGGCATAAGACATTTTATTGACTTAAACTAGTATACAGTTTCTCGTCATCATATACACATATATATAAATAAACAAATATTCCATTACCTGACAGGTATGCTAGTTACTTTAAATTGATGTATGTAATAAAATATGTTATAGTCATTACATAAAAATTGTAAATATTTATGTCATCAACAAAATCATGGAATGAACATAATAATCCACTTCTTAAGAAATAATTTATATAAGGATGAACTTTAAAAGTTAATGACATACTTTTGTCATATTTCTTTCTTGGCTGAACATGACATAATCCGTTCAATATATTCGTATTTGAACTTGGTTGACGTTACCCGGGTCTGTATAATATTAAATTTAACCAGAACGCCTTATAGGGCCCACTGAATGAAATTTGTTCTTTGTTCCATATAAGATAAGTTCTATGATTTCCACGTGAAAAAATTCCACGTAAAATGTTTTTTAAAGTTTTGTTTTTGATGGCAGGAATGTTTCCTCATATAAAATGTACAATAACTGGTAGGTTGACCAGGTTATATATATTTTGTTTTAATAAGGGGCTGTGACACCTTAGGATTGTTTTAAAAAAGGTGTCCTCAAATGCGCATGAATACATGAATGTGTTAAAATTCTATAAAGGTCATTTTTTAAACACCAGTGATGTCTTATTGCAGTATACGCTATGCCAGCGTTCGCTCTACTCATCTGCAGCAAAAAATCATAACCACTATGAACCAAATTGAAAAAAAATTTCAAAACCAAATTACATATAGCTTTTTTTAAGCGTAAGAATCATGTCACCGTGGGGGGAAAGGGGCGTAACCGTGTAGTGAGATGTATAGAGAATGTGGCGTACTCTGCTCAGTTGTAGAGCACTGGATCCAAATTTGTGATATATGAGTCCTCTGCCACGACCATGTGTGATGTCCCCAAGCACTTTGTCTGCATATGAGCAGTACTGGTTTCAGCCGGGAAGACTTAATGGAAAACAATATAGATATAAAATTGGATTATTTCGCGGCTACTTTAAGGAGGCATTAGTTACACCAAAATAAAACGATAATTGTGTTATTTTATGTTTTTTTTATATATTCCATATAATATTACAGACATTACATGATGCCTTATCCAAATGCAGGTTTCCATACTGGTCAGCCGGACAAAGGTCAGTCATACAACATAATTACATTGATTTTGCAGTTTTGTATGGAATAGTTATTAAAATCATATACAACTTTAATTGAAGGTTTTACAAGGCATAGGGAAATCTCCACGGTATCCCTTCGTTACCTTGTATGTTGACGATGCAGTGGACAAACGCAAAACTGGCTTCTATATGGGAATACTGACTGGTACCGGGATATTTGGCCCCGCATTAGGATATCTTCTGGGTGGATTGTTTAGCAAAATTTATGTCACTTTGGAAGGTAATAATATAAAATGTTGCAATGGAAACAAATTGGAGTTTAGTTTTAACCATCAATTTAAATAAATAGCATAATAAGCACAAAAAGCATACAATATTTATAAATTGTGTGGGTACGACGATTGAAAAGTAAAGTCTGTACCAGAACCTGATATTCCCAATCAGGTATATACCAGAACCTGATATCCTCCAAATCAGGTCTATACCAGAACCTGATATCCTCCCAATCAGGTCTATACCAGAACCTGATATCCTCCAATCAGGTCTATACCAGAACCTGATATCCTCCAATCAGGTCTATACCAGAACCTGATATCCTCCAATCAGGTCTATGACAGAATCTGATATCCTCCCAATCAGGTCTATACCAGAACCTGATATCCTCCAAACAGGTCTATACCAGAACCTGATATCCTCCATTCAGGTCTATACCAGAACCTGATATCCTCCAATCAGGTCTATACCAGAACCTGATATCCTCCCAATCAGGTCTATACCAGAACCTGATATCCTCCAAACAGGTCTATACCAGAAACTGATATCCTCCAATCAGGTATTTACCAGAATCTGATATACTCGAATCAGGTATATACCAGAACCTGATATCCTCTAATCAGGTCTATACGAGAACCTGATATCTTCCCAATCAGGTCTATACCAGAACCTGATATCTTCCAATCAGGTCTATACCAGAACCTGATATCCTCCCAATCAGGTCTATACCAAAACCTGATATCCTCCAATTAGGTCTATACCAGAACCTGATATCCTCCAATCAGATCTATTAAACCACAATGATAAAGCAGGGAATTCAATGCCTTCCCACAATTCATAGCAATTGAACGCTTTATAAACTGTGACGTCTTTCAAACTTTCAGTTGAAGTAACTGACCAATCAACGTGCTCAATTAAACTTTTCTAAACTTTGCTAGTTAACGAAACCAATCGGGAAAGGTGGGTCCGTTCTGCACACTATTTACAATTTATAAAACATCAGACCAAAACGAATGTTGCATGTTTTATTATCGCTCATAAACAGGCTGATTTTTTAATTGGTTACGCTCTGTTGTCGAATGTAGTTATACTCACTGTAAAACATGATTTTTTTTTATTTTTAAATTGATGTTTGATCTATATTTTGGAGAAGAACGGTTGTACCACTAAGATTCGTAAACATGCATATTTGACGTTTTTCTCCACTAAATAAATTAAATTTCATTTTACAATATGCATTGTGACGAAAATGGCGAAAACCATCATTTAAAACTATATTTATTTTTTATACATATAACAGAAAGTAAAATGATGATGTTTTCTAAAGAAGTGTTGAAACTAACTAAATCAGAAATAAAAAAAATAAAATAAAATTAGCATATCTCTTTTAATCTTCGAAATGAGACATTATTATAGTATGTTGGCACAATGATGTTATTCTGACATTTGACGTTCTAATAGTAATACAATATTTAATTGTTTGTTCGTGTTTGTTTTTGGATTCAGACGTTGATATAACCCCATCTGACCCGCGATGGATAGGAGCGTGGTGGCTTGGATTTATAGTGTTCGGGATATTGTCTATAGGAACTGCGTTTCCATTAGTGTGTTTCCCAAGGAAACTACGATCAAAAAGAAGGAGAATTGAAGAAGAACTTACAAAAATAGAAAAACAAACAGCAACACCCCCACAGACGTCTATTGCACATGAAGTTAAAGGTAAACTCATTTTTCAAATACGGGCACAATCATTTCCCCCAATATGTTATATTTGGTGTATTTCGAAATTTATATATAGGAGCAGAACTGTCTTGGTTGGAACACGAATGGCTCGAACACCACATAGAGCTCGAACCATTTATTCGGTCTCGACCGAATTCCTATTTTGATCAACACACATGTTCATGTATGGTTTTATGTTGAACAATACTTGGCTCGAACAACCCCTAACTCGAACTGTTTTGTCAAGTCCCGTTAGGTTCGAGTCATCCAAGTTCTGCTTTAACTGTGTGTAAGTATTTCATACGAATTGTTTACTGTAAAAACAACATAATGTTTGTCTGTGCCTTCGTATTAATTATGGACTCATGAGTGTCAAACAAACTTAATTACAGCTTTACGTCTCATTACACAGGTGCGCCCATTTTTGCCATGGTATTGTGTTTCCAGCTCTTTAATAAAGGCCTATGTAATTTTGCTTGAAATATTTTAGAAATGGTTCGTAGTGGTTGTGATTTCTTGCAGCCGATGAGTAAAACAAATACTGGCAAGCATATACTGCAATAGATACCACTGGTGTTAAAAAGGTGATTGTTATAGGGTTTTAATAGATACATGTATTTGTGAGTATTTGAGGGCTCCTTTTTTAAATATTTCTTAGGGGGTCACTGCACTGTCGTTAAGAAAAAACAAACTGGTTAGCCTACCAGTCCATGTCCACAACTGGTTAGCCTACTAGTTCATGTCCACAACTGGTTAGCCTACCAGTTCATGTCCACAACTGGTTAGCCTACCAGTTCATGTCCACGTAGGGATACATTCCAGCTATAACAAGTGTATGTGGAATAGTTCTGTATACCTTATTTAATATAGAACAAAGAACTGTGTAATGATACATTCAGACAGCTTTTTGCAAAATAAATTATGCGTTATATTTATTATAATATTATTTACGCAAAAGTGGTACTATTTTAAAGATTGCTACATATAAATATTATATGGAAAGGGCATTTAATGAAATAGTACAATAGGTGAACGTAGTACGGAGGCGATACACGTAAAATATTGTTCCTTAAATAAACGAAAAAGATCACTGTTATATCATGCTATCTCACTAATAACAATTGTTTTGTCGTCAATGTTGCGATTGTTGATGAAAACTGCGACTGCTAAAATATGTTAATGTATTGGAAATGGAAAGAAAGGTGTAACATGATATATATACATGTACTAAAAGTAATGACAACAAAATACCGGCAAGGACGGCTGATTAACCGCACAAATTTTCAATTATTATATTTTATGCTTGCATAATAAGTATATGCAGATTGTTTTACAAATGGGAATCAAGGGATACACATCTACCATGTCATGCAAACATGTCATTTTATTTACCATAAAATGACTAAAATGTAATATATATATTCGAATGTATTATATTATAACGTGCGTAGACTTTATGTACATGACTATTTAACTAATATTCTAACATAACATGACTAGTTAAAACATTTCAATAAAACATTTCTGTAATTTAACCCTCCCCCCCCCCCACACACACCACACACACACACACACCCAAAGATGATGCAGTTGGGTAACCAAATATTAAAAAGTAATGTCGAACAACTTAAATGCAATACGTCTATTTTCAGGATTTTTGTCCTCAATGTTGTGAGAATTGGGCACGCCTCTTTACTCAATGTTGATTTTGTTATAATATACAAGATATATTTCCAAGATTTTTGTCCTCAATGTTGCTTGTATTGGGCACGCCACACTACACAATGTTGATTTTGTTATAATATACAAGATATATTTTCAGTATTTTTGTCCTCAATGTTGCGAGTATTGGGCACGCCTCTCTACACAATGTTGATTTTGTTATAATATACAAGATATATTTTCAGGATTTTTGTCCTCAATGTTGCTAGTATTGGGCACGCCACACTACACAATGTTAATTTTGTTATGATATGCAAGATGTATTTTTAGGATTTTTGTCCTCAATGTTGCGAGTATTGGGCACGCCACACTACACAATGTTGATTTTGTTATAATATACAAGATATATTTTCAAGATTGTTGTTCTCAATGTTGCTAGTATTGGGCACGCAACACTACACAGTGTTGATTTTGTTATAATATACAAGATATATTTTCAGGATTGTTGTCCTCAATGTTGCGAGTATTGGGCACGCCTTACTACACAATGTTGATTTTGTTATAATATACAAGATATATTTTCAGGATTTTTGTCTGCAATCTTGTGAGTATTGGGCACGCCACACTACACAATGTTGATTTTGTTATAATATACGAGATACATTTTCAGGATTTTTGTCTTCAATGTTGTGAGTATTGGGCACGCCTTACTACACAATGTTGATTTTGTTATAATGTACAAGATACATTTTCAGGATTTTTGTCCTCAATGTTGTGAGTATTGGGCACGCCTCACTACACAATGTTGGTTTTGTTATGATATACAAGATGTATTTTCAGGATTTTTGTCCGCAATGTTGCGAGTATTGAGCACGCCTTACTACACAATGTTGATTTTGTTATAATATACAAGATATATTTTCAGGATTTTTGTCCGCAATGTTGCGAGTATTGTGCACGCCACATTATACAATGTTGATTTTGTTATAATATACAAGATATATTTTCAGGATTTTTGTCCGCTATGTTGCGAGTATTGAGCACACCTTTCTACACAATGCTGGTTATTTCATCATGTTTTAATCTCATTGGCGTCGCCGGAGTGTTTTCCTTCCTACCCAAATACTTGGCTTCACAATACTCTATGCCACTTTGGAAGGCAAATATTGTAATGGGTAAGTATGATGCTGATGCAGATATCTGGCCACATTTTACACTAATGTATCCATTTGTACTGACATCATGCTCATGCACGTACTGTTTCATTTGTAAGAGGATAGAATACCTGGCGGCTCCTGTTTCACCAACATTTACTTAACTACTAAAAAACCTATATCTAAGAAAAGCAGCCAGGTGATCATGTAAAAGTGCACATGGTTTCATTGATATTAATCATATAATTGATAAAGAACCAGTCAAAACTTAGTTGAGTTTTTAAGTAAAATGTAGGTGAAACAGAAGCCTGGTCCTTATTACAGTCATTTTTTTTGTGATATGACGACGGGGTTAGTTTAATCATACAGCATAAAATGGGGTCACAAGTTCTGCCAACATTAGATGCAACCCTTTCCATACAGTTTAACAAAACATTATGGGAATACAACGGTTTAAACTTTTATCGAAAAGTAAGTCAAAATAGAAAAAAATGTTATATTTGAACGTGTTTGCTTCAGTCAGTTATAATGTTTCTTTTTCGATAAAATCAAATGAATGGCATGACATAGTCTTTTATTTATTTAATATAATTGTTATTATAATAATTATTTCAGCAATAAGTAACGTTGCTGCTGTGGCACTAGGGTCGTTTCTTGGTGGCATAATGACAAGAAAGATAAACATGACGCCACGGACGACAGTACTGCTGATGATTACATTTTACCTCGTCAATATCGGATGTATGAGTAGCGGATTGTTCTTGGGATGCGACCAACCAAGCCTATTAGGAGACAATGGAAAAGAGTAAAGTGTCATCTTTTGTGTGAAGTCAATATGTTCATGAGTATCTATAGAATATATTTTATAGTGTCGGATTCAGTAAAGTATGTTAAAAAAGATGAGTCTAGTACTGGATATTCGGCCAGCGGATCCCAGGATGTGCTGATCCCATTATGTGCCTATGACAGGATGTGCTGATCCTAATATGTGCAGATGACAGGATGTGCTTATCACAATATGTGCCGATGACAGGATGTGCTGATCCCAATATGTGCCTATGACAGGATGTGCTGATCCCAATATGTGCCGATGACAGGATGTGCTGATCCCAATATGAGCCGATGACAGGGTGTGCTGATCCCAATATGTGCCGATGACAGGATGTGCTGATCCCAATATGTGCCGATGACAGGATGTGCTGATCTCAATATGTGCCGATGACAGGATGAGCTGATCTCAATATGTGTCGATGACAGGATGTGCTGATCTCAATATGTGCCGATGATACGATGTGCTGATCCCAATATGTGTCGATGACAGGATGTGCTGATCTCAATATGTGCCGATGATACGATGTGCTGATCCCAATATGTGCCGATGACAGAATGTGCTGATCCCGATATGTGCCGATGACAGGATGTGCTGATCCCAATATGTTCCGATGACAGGATGTGCTGATTCCAATATGTGTCGATTGCAGGATGTGCTGATTCAAATGTGGGTCGATGACAGGATGAGCTGGTCCCAATATGTGCCGATGACAGGATGTGCTGGTCCCAATATGTGCCGATGACAGGATGTGCTGATCCCAATATGTGCCGATGACAGAATGTGCTGATCCCAATATGTGCCGATGACAGGATGTGCTAATCCCAATATGTGCCGATGACAGGATGAGCTGATCCCAATATGTGCCATTGACAGGATGTGCTAATCCCAATATGTGCCGATGACAGAATGAGCTGATCCCAATATGTGCCGATAACAGGATGTGCTGATCCCAATATGTGCCGATTACAATATGTGCCTATGACAGGATATGCTAATCCCAATGTGTTCCGATGAAAGGATGGGATTTGCTGATCCCAATATGTGCCGATGACAGGATGTGCTGATCCCAATATGTACCGATGACAGAATGTGCTGATCCCAATATGTGCCGATGACAGGATGTGCTGATCCCAATATGTGCCGATGACAGGATGTGCTGATCCCAATATGTGCCGATGACAGTATGTGCAGATAACAATATGTGCCGATGACAGGATGTGCTGATCCCAATATGTGCCGATGACAGGATGTGCTGATCGTCGCTTAGTAACAGATAAGCCGGGCCTGATAAGCTCAGTTGGTTACGCGTCTGACTATCAAGCCGGGGGTTGTGAGTTCGAATCCCCGCCCGGCAACAGTCTCCGTGATGATTGATATATGTCATTGTGTCTCATTATCATCCGTCTCTCACCTCTGATTCAAGTGGGGAAGTCATCAATTGCTTGTGGATATGGGATGTGCTTGAGTTCTGGTTAACCTTTCAGGATCCCAGGAAACAGTGGTTAACTGATCGTCTGTTAGCCAACGATGGAATAATAATGTGAGATACATACCTTTATAATGGTGTAAAACCTGAAACAAACAAGTAAAAATGAAAACAAACCGATGTACACATGTATATGTTAATACTTTTAGAAACCATTAAACTTTAATATTTGATATGCTTTTCACCTCAGGTCCTTGATTGGTTATCGAGGGTTTTTTAAAATGGATAAACATATCTTCTTTTATGCTATATTATTAAGGTAAACACCATATTGGGTATCACCTTTTTGATTATCATTGTATTTTAATTTGGTATGTTTATGACTTTTAATTGTATATATGTTCTACAGTGGAACATCAGAAAAGTCAAACTTGTACACGGCTTCAGACATAACGTGTGTTAATGGTTGCACATGCAATGATGAAAAATACTTCCCTGTTTGCGGCGATAATGGCAACTCGTATTTCAGCCCATGTCACGCGGGGTGTACTGCTAAACAAGCAATGGTTAGATGCTTTTTAAGCTATTTAAAAAAAAATGTAATATATGGATAAATAACAGTTCAAAATGACGTTTAAATGTAATATATCAGGATTTTTGAAAAAATAAAACAATTGTCCATGTAGAGCATACATATATATACTAACTAACCTCGTATTACCAAAAGGATATATATTTCAACATGATGCCAAACACATATTGAAAAGGAATTTCCTAATTTGGGTTTAGCGCCTAAGTTAGACTAAAATAGATTTCCCAGCTAATTGCAACATATTTTGTGACGTATCAACTAAGTCACGTGAGTTCATTTTGCTATGTTATACAGGTTAACACGTTGTAAAAATTATTTCATCTAAGAATGATCCTAATGACGATGCGAATGTCGTCAAGCAGTATTTAGGAAGTGTCTATTATTAGAATGGGGATTTCGTTTAAAGTCTACCACTACAATTTATATTTAGACATTGTCACGTTTTGTCACGTGAATTTCAAATACCAAACACTTCGGATTGTATTGTATTAATGACAATGAGATGCTTTTTAACCATTTTAATAATAATTTTATTTTTAAGACAATTATAGCGTTTTTGTTCTTGATACACTCGCTTTAAAGGAAACAATCAATCACTTCATGTATCTGTATTAAAATATCAGCATCTATATTCCACTTACATGTATAATCTACAAATATGATTTAATTTGACTTTTTTATAAATATGTTGAAGATATTCTCCAACTGCACGTGTATTCCTTCTGGCCGTGCTAGAGCTGGACTCTGTGACCAGGGTTGTTCAACCAAACTTATCGTTTACGCCATCTTTACATTTGCTGGAAAATTATTCACTGCCTTTAAAATAATTCCTGGATTTTTGGCCGTAATACGGTAAGTGTTGATTTGTATAAGAACTTAAAACCTTGACTTCGTTAAAGGGAGACAAGTTTGTTTTGATAAACTTCACACACTAAATCTATATTTGAACAATGACTCAATTAGATGCAACTCACTGAGATGTTATGAACTCTCGCATAATCACGTAAATATCGCTAAATCTCGTTGTCAACTTCCAATCATCTCAGAAATACAAATAAAATCCTTTCGTTACACAACGAAATTTCCTATGAAATGAGATGGCTCCGAGCGAATTCCGTTTAAAATTGTTAAAGGACATGTGATTAAAATGTTTGTATACTGCAATCAAAGAATCAAGACAAACTACTTGAAATTTTACTTCAAACTGCCGTGGTTTAAATTCAAAAGCATATTTCGTATTCAAAACATTATAAAACATCTAAGTTTACATAAAGTTTACATTTTTTGTATAAAAAAAATCAGTTGCCTGTGAAATCTGAGTGTTTGGTTTGATAAAATATAAATTCTTTGAGTATTTTATCAACATTTATTAGAGAGATTCAAGTTTCCTATCCTTCTATATAATTAAGTCCTTAATTTGAATAATATTAAATATGCAGAACCTGAACGTTTTTTCGAAAAAAGCGTAACACCTGTAGTGGGAAGGTATCATACTTCGCCTATTCGTGGTATATAACAAATACAGGATCTTACATAAGTGTGCTTTTATTATTGAATTTATTAAACGAGTTGGCAAAAAAATTATGCAACACTCTGCAATGAAAGATTTTTTTATCACATTATTCTGTGTAAATAGTACATTGACCATTTATTTAACACATCATGTCTATAAAGAACAAGAAAAGAAAACAATTTGACGTCATTTATATATTCGGGGAATTTGGAACTTAGTTCGACATTTTCCGTACGACAGTGAAGTTATACGGAAAACACCGAACGATGACTCAGAAGTGATATTCGCTAGGTTAATCTGAAATATGTCTTGAGTTTATCACACTCCTACACCCTTAAGTACGTGATAAATGGAGCTGAATATCATCACACGAGGTTTGTTTAAAATACATGGACTTTTGTGATAGTTTTAGCATTTAATACAGCAAAAATAAATAAATATATATATAATGCCTTAAAAACTAATATTTCCTGTATGTCATTACCCAGTTTCATATTGACATTGTGTACCGTTACGAAGCAACACCGCTAGTTATGATGCACGTAATGGCTACCGGGAGCAGTTCGGTGAAGTCAACGACGTCATGTATTTTCACTATGTTTAACCGACCAAATCTTCATGAACTTCAGTTTCAAACTCATTACATCACGCACTGCACAGTTCAAAGAAATGTGATATAGAGATGTGTATGATAAAATGGTGAAACAATGTATTAAAAGCACCCAAGATCCCGGTGGCTACTTTGACAAGATGTGATTTGGCCGTTTAAACACCATGAAATAATTTTGACGTCGTTGACGTCATTAGACTGCTCCCGGTAGACAACACATGCATATTTTCTAGCATATTATATATAGTTACGAAATGTGACAATTGCTTAGAGAAAATATTACTATCTATATTATAATATATTTAATTTTTATTCATGTGCTACATTAAATGTATGATTCTAACACACCTCGTATGGTTATATGTCCATATTGATCTGATACGCACACAAGAGTAATGTCGATGTCGGAAATGGCGCTTGTCCCTTTAACATTAAATTGAATTAAATGTTTAGGTGATATCAAAAGATACGGTGTAGATTTAATTATCGACATAATAAAATATTCGAATCTTCAAAGTGGCATAAAATATGATAATTTCACCAATAACGCGATATTTGAAATATGCATTAAACGATTATTATTTAAACTTTTTGAACTTTAAAAATGATATTACCTTGTATTTTAATAATATGTATGTAATTTCAGTTCCGTTAAAGAGAAGGACAGAGCCGTTGCCACAGCAACGTCAGGGTTCCTGTGCTCAAGTATAGGTATGCGTCATTTACAGTTAAACCTGTCTTAATCAGACAGTCATGGGAATGAGCTAAAACGACCTTTTAAAAAAGGGTGTTGCATAATACAGGTGAACATTCAATGAAAGTATAAAAATGGGATATAACAAATATGGCTGCTTAAGACAAGTAGCAGCTTAATAGAGATGACCGCTTACACAGGTTTGAATGAATAAGCAAAAAAGTTGACGACAGCATATATTATTTTTGTGACATAATATCTAGACTATATAGTATATAATATATATATTATTGTTCAATATTGTTGGAACACGAAACAACAAATTTTAGCAAACTTTACTAAGTTTTTAATAGTTGTTATATAACAAAATTTAATCATTTTACAAATAACAAATTCAGGAAAGCGTCATATAAAACAATGTGTTAAAGCAAATGAGAATGTAGAATTAATATGAATATGTCATTACAAATTTGTATGTTTTACTATAAGTTCCAAGGCGGTGATCCATACGTAACTTATTCTATATGAAGACATTGTACTTAATATAAATATATTAATATTTAGGCCGTTTTTTCACTTCATATTCCAATCATTAGCATAAAATGATCAATGCCGTCCGTTCATTCAGCTTAGGAGTTATGCTTTTTTCCGGCTGGTCGTTTAAGACGGGTTTTCATATCGCCAATATATTCTAAAAAATACCTATATCTTATATGACTGATATTTCGCTGTGTTATAGCAATACAATACAAATGCCTTATCAATGGAAATAAATAATAAAAGGCCATACTTCAAGCAATATGTCACAATAGTTGTCTTTTTTCCACAATACAGAACAGAACAGAACATATATTTTATAAAACTCAAGCATTTCAGCTCATCGTTCCATTAAGTTGATATTTTTGTGAGAGAGTTAGAAACAGTCATAAAATAATAATTTAAAGCATAAACTCAATACAGTTTTAAATTACAATACAACGTTTTCTACATTAAACTGTAAACGAGTATCCCTGTGTTTGAAACCCTTAATACAATAAGTTGCAAGTATTTAAATCAATTTAAACATGCTTGGATGAGTTGAGTTGAATAATATTTAGGGATATATACTTTTCTGAGATCATTACAAGTTCATCCGGTGTTCCAGTTACAGGGTGATATATCGCATAAATGGTCTTTATATTGTTTTTTTTTGTTGAGGTGGCTCTGTTCTTTCGTTGTTACGTCATCATTTTGTATACATATTATCATGTTTGCCGTGTGAGGTAATGAAATGAATACCAAGTGATGGTGACCAACCGAATACAGTATGCCTCGTGTGTTCTAGTTTCGTGGATAATGTTTAAATGTGAATTTTTTTTTCAGGTTGGATGCCAGGGCCTGTGATATTCGGTATGGTCATTGATTGGACATGCACCCTCTGGAAGTACACGTGCGGTGAACGGCAGTCGTGCCAACTTTACGATATAGTTCATTTCCGGAATGCTATACACGCCTATGGTATAACTGCAGCCTCGTGTGCCACTCTTCTTGTAACATGCATCTACCTATATTTGAGAGTCAAAGGTTACACGACCTGGAGCCAAGTGTCCGGTGAAGAGATAGACATATACGAACCGGAACTGAAAGTTACAGAAGTGAGTATTCATGTAGACACTAGAAAACTGGCTAATTTTAAAAGTTGTCAATAAAGTATGTCGTTACATTTGACATTACAAGTTACTTGCGGAAGAACGGTGGTTCTTCTCAGTCTGACTCAGTCTGAGGTCTTCCTCCACCATTAAACGATTCAATTTATCAGGGGTTTTATAAGTAATGGAGCATTTTTTTTATTTTTTTTAATGAAATAAATATTATTTATTTTGATGATTAAATTATTATTTTAATTGTATTTTTTTTATGAACGTTTTTTGGCAATTAACTTACATACCCTTTTAAGCTGTGATTCTGTGTTCATGCTTTTATGTCCTGAAACTGAAGATAATATGTTTTGTATGTATTTAAGATGAGACAATATAAGAATTGCTCCAAATATATGTATGCTCAAATACAAATAGTTTTATCCCCAAAGAAGGTTAATCCTTTTATAGATCTTAATTTTAATATATTTTTTTTATATCTCAAACGCTCTTTAAACATGTGAACGTATAAACAACTGAAGAAAATAATCTCAAGGTATTAGAATATTTATATCCATATTCTATAAACTATTGTAAGTATAATCTTATAAAAGCACGATTGTTGAGAATATGAATAACAGTCTAAAAATTATTTCTCTGGAATTTATTTTACTATCCTTTCGATAAAAACTGGCGAAATTGAAATATATATCATCAATTAAGAATATGCTCATTTCAGAACTACAAACAGATATCAACGAAAAAGGAAACGAAGTAACTCTTCCTCTTAGCGAAACCGTTACAGTTACGTATGGCTAGTTGCCATGGATACTGTAGCATATATCGCTTATCAAACAACAAATTGATACTATCAAAAGGGATTATAATTTTTTTACTTCGCTCAATCAGAGGTTCATCTATAACTGACCTGACGCGGGTTGTCAATCAAACAAGTCGATAAACCAATCAGCGATCGATTACATTTTCCTTGGACAAGCTGACGATGTATAAGTAAACACTACATCGTACTTGGACAAATTACGCCACGTGGCCAGTGGGCGGAGCGATATTCGTTCTGACGTAAATTCACAAACAGTCGAGCCAGAATGTTAATTATGTTGTTTGTTTCTGTTTTAACTCTGCTCTACAGATGTAGTTCTTGTTTTAACTCTGTTCTACATTTTAACTCTGTTTTACTGATGTAGTTTTTATTTTCACTCTGCTCTTCATATGTAGTTCTTGTTTTAACTCTGCTTTACAGAGGTGGTTCCTGTTTGAGCTCTGCCCTACATATGTAATTCTTGTCAATAACGTTATAAGAAGCAATTTACTCACACGAAATCAAGAATAATTATGCATGTGTCTGTCTTATATGATTCAATTAACCAATCATAATTCACTTAAATGACTTCGGAAAATTAAGCGTGGCGCTGTGCTATTATTCTTTTGTAACAATGAATATATAGACTAACATAGAAGTCTAGTTTATTTGCATAAACCTAAAATATAATTGCTTATATTCGTTTTCAAACACGTAACAATTCCTTGTATAGTTTATTAAAGCTTTTTCCTACACTTAAATACTATCCCGATGCATCGGTCGAATAGTTCGATCTCTTAAACGCAAATACGTTATCCCCAACTGACTAGGGAGCGTAACAATTAATATATGCATGTACATTATATTTATATAGATCAGTGGACATACCCATTGTGTGGATAAATATAGTTGTACTGCACATGATATATATATAAAACATAACACTAAACGTAAATGTGCATACCCTTTAGCAAAACAAATATCACATTATGCTATGTCTGCTTACAGAACACTTCATCAAGTCGTACTTTTTAGTCGCTTTACCTTATTTCTTTTGACAAGTTTGTACAATAAACTAGACTAAATCTGTCTTGGTAGATCCAATACCGGGTATTGTATTAATACACCTTAAATAACCTTGTATATGTATCAACTGATATTCTATCCCAGATCCTGATATATCCCGAATCAGGTTCATGTATATTAGTCACTAATGAAAAAGCGGTGAATTCTATGCCTGTCCCACATATCATAACAGTTGAACGTTTACCAAACTGTGACGTCATTCAAACTTTCAGTTAAAGCAACTGACCAATCAACGTGATCAAATGTGGTCTTCCCAACATTGATATTTAACGGACACAATCGGGAGAGCTGGGTCCGTTCTACAGTCTACTCAACTGATACTTTATTGATATCTTAAGACGCAGTTTGTTAGAAACATCGAATTGAAAATTCTAAAAGACAAACGTGATGACAAGTTCGGCCGTGATTAAAAATAATTTTTATTTAGCAAAAATCGAATAACGTTTATAATTGGTTGCTTCAATCAATCGGACTATCTCTGAGATTTCCATAGTATTTCAAAAGAGTATCGTTTGAATGTTTATTTCTATATTCATATTTTTTATATTAATAGATATTTCCTATGACAAAGATATTGTACAAGATAACTGCCATGACTTCCACCAAATAATTTTAAATTAATTATAAAAAAACATTGCAGAGGTGTGTTTGGTTTCAGCCAATCAGATCTTACTTCAAGATCCAAACCTTTCTTCTGCAAAACTTGTCAAGACGTTTGTCTTTTAGAAAAGTAAGGTCGCATATGATCAAGACTAATTGAAAAGACGCATTGTTCACAAGTAGAACGCCGTCTTAGCATCAATATATTAAAACTACAAATATTGCATTCTTACCTTGATTTACATTATAACAAGTGACTTTATTTATAGGTCAAGCCAAACATGCAATACAATGTAATTGGGAAACAGGTCTAAGAGGTAAAATGAGGCGATAAGTTGTGTTTATTGTGTTTGATAATGCTGTAAAATAAGTGTAAGTGTATTTTTGCATGTGAACGTACATTGTGATCAATTATTCTATGACTCATGAGTAAAAACTGTAAATATGTATAAATCCACAAGAAGCCATCATTTCAAGTTCATATTTACAAAATATTGTGGGGACTGCCTACGGACCCCACTGCCTACGGACCCCACGCCCCCTACACGGCGGTGCCTACACATCCAACTAGACCGCGACGTGGTCTAGTGGTAGAGCGTCTGTCTCGCATGCGGATGGTCGCGGGTTCAATCCCCGGTCGGGTCATACCAAAGGCTTTAAAAATGGTACTAGAAGCTTCCTCGCTTGACGCTCAACATTTAGAGGAGAGTTCTAGATCTGGTCGGCCCGGTGTCAGTATAATGTGACTGGGTGGGGTATCATACCATATGTCTGCAGCATGATACTCCAGTGTGACAGCGCTTAGAATACTGTCTGAAGTAGACACCGTCGCGATATGACTGAAAAATTGTTGAAAGCGACGCTAACTCCATACAACAACTACACATCCAACTAAAGCTAGCTACGCCCCTGTCTCAGTCTGATATATTAATACAGTAACCGAATATAAGAAATAAAGTGTTATTACAGGTTAAAATATTAAAGTCTTCGTTAAGTGCGACTGTGATATAATGAAAATAAAAGATTTATTTGATTAAATTTTGCACGCGAACACAGAAACTGCGATGTTTACTAATGACACAACCATTCGTGACTGAGCCACTTCAGTGCTCGCTCGGTCACGGAAACAGCCGACCTGATTCTCTGTGATGATTAATAAATATTACTGTTTCTCATTGTCATTCATATCTAGCTGTTGATTCAAGTGTGATAATTGCGGATATAGGTGTGCTCAAGTACGGGTTAACCTTCCGGATCCGAGAAAAGAGAGGTGAGGTTAACTGATCATCTGTTAGTCCTTAATTGCATAGAAAGTTAAAAAAACACTGAATAACTCTTCCCAACTTGTATAAACGCCACAAAACATGTTATTTCAGACGGGCTTTATGCCAAGTGTGTTGTGTATCATATGTCAGTTTTAAAAATATGTTGCGTAAAATAAACGGAACGTTAAAATAATATCAATCAAATCATAAAGTACATGCAGAAAGGCGTTTGAGTATTTATTAAAGACCAGTTACGAGTACTTTCAAGTACATGTAATATCATTTTCATAATAATAGGTAACGTACTTTAATTTTCATAATCATTGGTAACGTACTTTATTTTTCATAATTATTGGTAACGTATTTTAATTTTCATAATTATTGGTAACGTACTTTATTTTTCATAATTATTGGTAACGGATTTTAATTTTCATAATTATTGGTAACGTACTTTAACTTTCATTATTTTATTTTATTTTTTTTTAATTTCAATCACTGAAAAGTGATCCTTTTAGTTACCCCGTAATAGGTCTGTGAGGGTCGGGGTAGGCCATCCCTCAACAAACCGTAGAAATATATGTATCAGTCAAGTTATAACATACATTCATATATATATTTACACTGAAAGGTAAAATTACTTTCATAATTATTGGTAACATACTTTAATTTTCATAATTTTGGTAAACTACTTTAATTTTCATAATTTTGGTAACAATAATGCAAATATAGTATATATTTCCACAATTCATTTGTACACATTCAGTATTTTAATTAGATCATTTACATACCAACCAACCAAATCCCGGAAACTACACCTCAACGTACGTGTCATCATGAATAATAAGTCACTGTTTTATTGCATTTTTCGCTAATTAGCTTTTCGTTTACAAAAATACACCCCGTAATACTGTCTTATACAGACGTTACCGTGAGATAGTGTGTTTGTGTATTATAGTGTCATTCCTATTGAAAAAGCCAACCACAATGGGCTTATGAGACACCTTTTCATTGTAAGTACATACACAGCTATGCTTGTCTAGGTGTAATCCCACCATTGATTTTTGATCTTTATTCTATAATAAATAATAAAAGTTTGAAGGCTTGTCATTCATAGAGAAACACAAATGAAAGAAGGGAAACGTACATTTTACTGTTTGTCAATCTCTGCACTGCTAAAATATGATGAGAAAAGATTTTTTTGTCTACTCAGTGTGTACACTGTGAAAAAGTGAAAGCAGACTTCCGAAATCATGTATTCATACCCCAATTTCCAAGCATCAATTTTTTTCTCTAAATTCACAATTCAAATATGACAATGCTTTCAAAACGTTCAAAATACATCAATAATGCCATTCAAATAAAAAAAAAACATTCAATTAAGGAAGACCACGGCGTGATCTAGTGGTAGAGCGTCCGCCTCGCATGCGGAAGGTCGTGGGTTCAATCCCCGGCTGGGTCATATCAAAGACTTTAAAAATGGTACTAGAAGCTTCCTCGCTTGACGCTCAGCATTTGGAGGAGAGTTCTAGGTCTGGTCGGCCCGGTGTCAGTATAATGTGACTGGTTTGGTATCATACCATGTGTCTGTGGCATGATACTCCAGTGTGACAGCGCTTAGAATACTGTCTCAAGTAGACAGCGTCGCGATATGACTGAAAAATTGTTGAAAGCGACGCTAAACACCATACAACAACAACAACAACATCAAATAAGGAAAATGCATCTTTAAAGAAGAAGAAACAAGGAGTATTTATAACCGCAATTATGCAACTATCCCACGGAAGCACTTCCTTTTTTTGCAGTAGTGGTACTATGCCTCTAGCGTCAGGCAGTTAGACATCGGTACCCTTCACTTTAAGTATCTGCTGGATGAGTAACTGACCGTATTAGAAAAAAAACATTTGTTTACCTATTCCGAGTTTCGAACTCGATACCTCTTTCCTAATAAACGTGCGTTGTGATATTGCACTACAAGGGATATAATTGAAGTAAACTACCCAGAAGCTATTCTGAAGACCACACAAAAAATATTTTAAGTATATATCAAATTGTGTTAAATTGTTACAAACAGAATGAACAAGTCTACATAATATAAATGCCAAATACTTTTTTCTCCATGTGTTCAAATATTATTTTACATTATATGGACACATTTTAGAATAGTTCTACTCAAATTACAAAATATTTTCTCACTTTAAAGCACACATTTTTTCTCAATTGTCAATATTTTGTTTGGTGTTAATAAGATAACTCTTAGGTAAATTATGAAATTGAATCGGCACGCACACGCACGCGCATACGCACACGAACGGACACGCGCACACGCACACGCACACTAACGTATGTGCATAGTCTCCAATTGCAGCTGTTATGTGTAGTTTGCCAATATAATAAAGTGTTGTACCGCAGGTATACATATAAACAAAGATTTGTCCATGTTCTTGAATATTAGTTGTGTATTTATTTTACCTTTCAAAACTGGTCACGTTCTGCGGTTTCCAGTGTATAAATCAGACACAATTATGTTAATTTAATTCGAATTTGTGTCTATTAAGAGCTATTCCCTTCAATGGCTAACAGACGAGACTCTTTGCAAATTTTATTCTTTATATAAACTAAAGGTATACAATGCTTCACACCTTTTTCTCTTCACTGTAAAGATAACCTTTCAGAACGCAGTTTAACGGCTTTGTTGTACAGTATCAGGGGCGGACTCGGTGGTTATTTTAAGAGTTAACCCTCTGATTTAATAACAACTGTTTAATGGTTTACAGTTGTAAAATAGACCCTGTTCTCCGTCACCGTAATGATGATGATGATAATGATGACAATTGTATTTATCTTCGCCACTGGTTTCCCATATGGGCGACGCCTTCACAGGAGCATTAGTAATTTTAGATTTCTCGAGGAAAGTGCAGAGATACAGAAGACACTTTTGTAGCGTCCCTGGTTCATTTACATGACCGGTGTTAATTTTAAGCTCCGATACATGAGACCTCGATTTTTGTTAAAGTCCCAACCGAAAGACTGATAAGTATTTTTAGTTGGAGGAACGGGGAATCGAACCTACGAACCCTGGGTTCGCAGTCCAAGGCCTTAAGCACTGAACCACTCATCCATTCATCACATAACATAAGAACACACAATCAGGTCAATTGCTTCAGCGAAATGGTGTATAAATTATTAGACAAACACATAATTCTGTGCTTATATAGCTAATCGCCCTTGGCTAAAGCAGACCTGTTTTTTTGGGAAATTACAGGGACTTAAATGGACTAGTTCTAAAGCAGCCATAAAAGTGAACATGACACCCTGGAACCACAAAAGCGAAATCCTTACGCCAGTGGTTGAGGGTTCAATCCCCAGCTAGACCCGATGCCTCTCAAAACCCAACACTCAGTACTGGTTATATCCAAAAGTAACTCGACGGTTCATATAAGATTTGGGCATTCTTCGCAATCGAGCTAAAACAAATTAGTATTTATAAACTCACCCCGAACAAAAAAAAAGATAAATTGGACATGACGCACACAGAAAGGAATTAGAATTCTCTCTAATTCCTTGCCCCCAGTCACCACAATTTTAATGTGAAACACACGAATTTGTATTTGTTAGAAACTTTTAAAAAATCCCGATTTTGAAATTACAGAATTTTTTTCAGAATAATTTATTGAGACATTTACTATACATTTTTATGTCTAACATAAGTTTTCAACAATCAAAATATCACATGAAATATACATTAAAATATAACACATTAAAAGCAATTTAGAACCCCAAAACATGTTTCTGAATCCGTTAGTGTAATCCGTTCTTATTAACAAGTAAATGTTTTTGTAATACCCGGCACGAATAAAGGCTTTAGTCAGTGTGTTTGTCACGTTTGTATGAACGACGATTTCAACATGTTAAACAACCAAATCAACCACGAAGCATGAATGGGTGAATCTATTTTTAGTAACAAGTAGTGTGTATAGACATAAAACTGTATTGGGGTGAACAATACATCTTAAAAGCTAGTACGCCTGACGTTAATTATGCGAATCACTAGACTAGATTTTCCGTATATGGGCATTTTACACCTGAAGTGTACCGGCTCAACCTAGTTTCATTGAAAGATTTTATAATGGGTATTTAAACATTGAAATGACTAAGAAAATCGTGATTTTGATTGGGCTGTTTAATCAGAGATCAATAATATAAAACGGCTTATTCTTTAATATTTCGACAAACGTTTTAAGTTAGTTCGAAGTATACACACGTTCTCAGAGATTTAAGTAAACATTATAATATAAATTATATACATTTATAAAATTATAAATTTAAATATATTGCGATTTGTTACAGTATTTAATATAATTTCGGATTTGTTTAGTGTTTACCGTTATTGGTACTTAACATGAAGAAACTTTCAAAGCAGGTGCCGTTAGCTCTTATATTCGTATTCAGCATAACAGTTGTCTGCAGCACGGCGGGATTTTATTCGCATTTGAAAGAACATGAAGGTAGGCACCTACTATATATATATATAGCATGCTTATACCCTTTCTCTTATATATTTAACACATTTTAAACGTAAATCTGGGTATTTTATCTAAGACAAAATATTCTGACCTAGTTTTTCATTTTTGTTCCAATTTCATCAATTAAATGACATATGCTTGAACCGATAAAATGAAAGCAAATCTGGGATAAAAATATGCACTCACTGTAATTAAAATGTCGGTTACGCGTCTGACTATCAATCCAGGGGTCGTGAGTTGGAATCCCCCGCCCGGCAACAGTCTCCGTGATGATTGATATACGACATTGTGTCTCACTATCATTTGTCTCTCACCACTGATTCAAAGTGGGAAAGTTATCAGTTACTTGCGGAGACGAGGTGTGCTCGATTACTGGTTAATCCCAGGAAACAGTGGTTAGGCTAACTGATCATCTGTTAGCCCTCGATGGCATAAAAATGACGCTAAATATTCAATCAATCAATCAATCAATAAAATAACCTATCATATTTTTCATGTTAAAGCAGTTTTATAAATCCTTGAAATATCATCAGCTATGATGTATAAAATCACGGAATTATATAGAGAAGGAAAGGCAACTAATTGATATTTTGCAAACGCTCGCGTAGTCACCCAAAATCTCGCAATATCTCGTTTTCAATTAACTCAACTTCCATTCATCTCAGGTACACAAATCAACATTCTTACATCATTGCAGAATGAAATTCTCATATACGTTCTTGATCAAATTTGAGAAAAAAATAATTCAACTTTGGCGTCACTCTAGCAAAACACTATTTTTGATTTCAGAGGTGTACGTCAGGCATATTTTCCAAAGAACAAAGCGGAGCACCGATGACGTTGCGGGGGCTAATTCCACTGTCCGCACGGGGGACAATTCGCTACTAACGCCGAATATGACGTTCACATTTATAGCAAATGGGAAAAAAATAAAACTAGATCTTAAAAAGAACAAGAAACAGTTATCACATGTTCACGTGAGCTTGGTCACCAAAGATGGAATTGTTGAGTATCAGGACGAGTCTAAGCGGGTAAGTGTCTTTAAACATTTTTGGAGAATTTTTTTTCTTGACGTTTTATAAACTAATCAGTAATCAGTAATCAGTATTTTAAGACACCTCCGCATTCTGTTAGGTACATTTCTCCGTCGTTATCCTTAATGTTAAACTATGACTATCAAAATATAAATTTAGACTTTTATATATTTGTTTACTATAAGTGTTACAGTTCATGCTTCAACAAGCAATTATTTTAACATGAGGTATTTAAAACTCTATATATTCTTTTAACTGCCTACAATTTTAATTTTCTCTATATGAGGTGGTCTGACACGGTAAGCTTAATCGGTAACGTGTTTGACTATCAAACCGGTGTGTTGATTCAACAGTCGTGAATTCGAATCCCCGATCGGCTACATTCTACTTGATGATTGATATGCAACATTGCGTCTAATTCCCATTCCTCTCTCTCACCGCTGATATAAGTGTGAAAGTTATCAGTTACATGTAATTACAAAGATAGATGTGCCCGAGTACTTTTAACCTTTCGGGGTTCCGGGAATGAGAGGTTAGATTAAATCATCGTCTGTCAGCTCTCTGTGGTCCTTAAAGGCACTAGATATTTAATCAACCAATCTACAGGAACTAAAGATAAAATCCGAGTAATGCGTTTTATTTACCGAAGACATTGAACATTTTGTGAATAAATTGATGATAAATATATCTCAAGCTTCCGGTTTTATTAACGGATAAACTTATGCAATTCTCACTCATCAGGAGTAATAAACATTTCAGCCTGAACTAAAGACACGCGTGTATTAACATAGCTTACGAAATAGGAAAGGATACACTAGAGCCAGGCACTAGCGTGTACTGGGATACAGTTCTTCTGTCACGGGAACATTATTTTCATTATCCTGCTACGGGTGTCTGATAATAAGTTGACTTATTTGTCGTATTTATGTTTAAACATCCGTATCCTACATATACTTTTATTATTTCGTTTGAATCATTTTACCAAAAATACATATGCATCGACTAGTTGAGCCAGACGATTCAAGAATATTATAATGAGTTTTCCAAGTTTGTTTGAATGCTTAGCGTTAGTTTGATACCATCGAGGGATACCAGACGATCAGTTAACCTCACCACTCTTTGATTGGATCGTTGAAGGTTAACCAATGCACAAGTACACCCATCTCCACGCATAACTGATAACTTTCCAATTTAAATCATTGGTGAGAGACGAATGACAATGAGACACATTATCGTATATTGTACACCAATTATTGCGGATATGAGACTGTGACCGGGTGGGGGTTCGAACCTTCGTCGGAACCCCGGGATTGATAGTCAGATGCACTTTTGGCTGAACCAACTTTACCCAGCTCCGAATTGTTCGAACGATTCACCTTTGTGCTTATTACTGGAGATAATACAAATGGAGTTCAAATTGGTTTTCATACGTACTTGGTTTTATATGTATAATACTTATTTTAACATGGTGATGTTTGTATTTCCAGGATTATGCATTTTACCAAGTTCTGGATGGCAGCGTGGGCGCCTCGGTAATGGTGAGGTGTGTCGACTTCACGTACCCGTGTCATATAGTGAGTAGAAATATATATGTGCCTTATTCATTTATTTTACATGATCCGGTGAAAACATGGCTTAAACAAATGTACAAATAACTCTCAGTAGCGCGGATGCAGGCGTTAGTGTGGTACGGATCGTTTTGGGAGAGAATTAGACAGACAGAATTAGAGGGTCATAGCTAGAGAAATAGAGAGGGGAACGAGGGATTGGGAACCGTTCAGAAAAGAGAGAGACAGAGAAGGACATGCAGACAGATTGAGAATTAAAGAAAGAAGGAAGAAGAAGAGAGAGATAGATAGAAAGACGGACAGAGAAGAGAGAGACAGAGAAGGGCATACAGATAGATTGCGAATTAAAGACAGAGGGAATAAGAGAGAGAGAGAAACCGTTTAGTGAAAGAAAGATATAATAAATGAGATATAATCAGCACAGGTAAATGAAGATGAAGAGATAGAGAGGTAGATTGCAGGGAAGCGTGAAGCGAAAACTAAAATATATAAATGCACGTTAATTGATAATTTTGCAACAGGAATATACTTGATTTGCCTTCTACCTCAAGGTCGGCAGTTTCCAGCAGGGTGATAGCGAGTACATGATAGAGCCAAACACTGACAAACCCAAGCTGGTATCCAAGGTGTCCCACAAGATATACAATGTGTCTACAAACGCACAGGACGGTCAGTACAGAGGCGACACCGTGCTGAAAACTGTAGGTGAGTTGTTTATTAATCATATAATAAATGTGCGTAACAGCGTACGTCGCCACATTGGCGCAATAAGGTATCGTATTTTGTATACACTTGGTACCTTATTGCACCAATGGGACGAACTTTCATTGGTAGAACTAATCACCTAAGAAAACACGTATTTTGGTAAAATACTGGTAAACATACCTCTGTTATTCTATTCTTCAACATTATCAAATGACGCATGTGTTCTAACGGATAAAAAACAAGACACACTTGTATGTATGTTAATTTGGTTCTCTGTCGTGAGTTCGATCCAACCCTTTTAAGATATAAAAAATACCAGTTGGTTGTGATAGGAGAGTTGTTCTACTGATCTTCTTAGCAAAGTGGGTGCAACAGTTAACCTGCTATATGATTATAATTGACGTTCATCCCCATTCACACAAAAAAAATGTAAATTCATTAAATGTTACTTATTTTAGAACCGACGACAGCGTTCAGGGGACGCAATGCAGACAGGAGGTCGGAATTGGATCAGAATGAAAGACAGAAACGCCAGACGTTCGGGTTTAAGAATCATAAGGTGGAACTGGAAATGGTGATCGATTATTCCATATACACATTGTAAGTTTATTTATTCCTGCTCTAATTATATCCTATTACCTGACAGGCAGACAGGCAGGCAGGCAGGCTGATATACAGACTGACAGACAGACGGAGGGCCGGACGGACGGACGGACGGACGGACGGACGGACGGACGGACGGACGGACGGACGGACAGACAGACAGACAGACAGACAGACTTAGTGATATCAGAAACTAGATTTAACTTAAGTATTTGACCGTAGTCACGAACTTGGAATAAACGACTTAAACAACTTCAAAAATTCAAATTGATATTTTCTTGAAATTGTTTTTATCTTTTATAGTGTTAACTGTTAAAAAATCCCCCTTTTTTGTTACAAAATCCGCTATGCCTTTTTCTAAAATAGAAACGAAATAAAAGGTTTGAACACACATTGTGATATTTCAAATTCTTAATTTTGCATCTTGAAAATAAGATATTTAATACTTTTCAAAAGTGTTGTTTGTCCCTTTAACAGATTGTATCAATTTTATTTCCACAGTTGGTTACAACGGCTCGGCAATGATGTCCAGGCGACCATAGAAAGAATCAAGGGATACTACGAAACAGTTGCCAATACAGTGAGTAGTCACCTACCTAGCTAAAGTAGAAAATGATTGTATTTTGCTTCTATATATTTCTGGGATACGTTGAATTAACAACACGCGTTGTGGACGATATCTACACGTGGTGACAAATGGTATATCCTCTGCCCTTTATTTGTCTGTGCTATGCTCACATTTGCTGCTATAATATTTTATCTATAATTTGTTTGACAGCAGATTACCATAAATAATTCACTGAAATTTATTTACAATTCATCAAAAAGCATTAAATAAATTGATATATTCGACAGCAAGACACATATATATTATTCGTATTTTAATTTTAGTTTATATAGAGAAAAATGAAACTGTAGGTAACAAATGATGTTTTACAAAACCTTAAAAAAACAGGGAAAATGATTTGTCCAAACTTGTCAAATTACGAAATTCTGAATTTCTATTGTAAGTATACCTTCGCGAACTGCTTATGACGTAATCACGTCAGTGTTCGCTCTATTAAATAACATAGATATTGTGTTAAGGCCACCACTTCTCTATAAATTTAGTAACTATTTAAATGTTTTTGAACATCCATATGTTTTCATATTTAAGATGGACATGAGATACAAGTCAGCGACGACAAACACAATGTCTATTGATATCATTCCGCTAAAGATCACAATTGTGCAGGTATGTAAAGTAGTCCGCATAAATCTTAAAAGTAAAATAAACAATGCAAAGGTTTTCACCGACAGATCGTTATACATGTATTTCATGACATTTTTATAATTATTTTAAGAATTTCAGAGGTTTAGTTTTTAAAACAAAACAACATGTGAATTGAGTGGGGTTTTTTTTTGCTTTCGAACAGTATCTTTTAAGAATTTCAGAATTTTAGTTTTTAAAAAACGAAGCATGTGTTTTGAACATAAGTAGTTTCTTATAATCGAACAGTATCTTTGGGATACAACACTACATTTCTGTTAATTAGATAAAAATACATGTAAACATAATAACCTACACCCTATCACTTTGATTAACATGTGTCAGCTAAATCATACTAAAAATAAGACTAAAGTGAATATTACATTTACAGTTATAAATTAGGCAATTGCGCCGAACATCACTCCGACTGGTAAACAAAGTACACGCAATCAATCTTACTTCCGGTTTTGGTATCCAAATAAAATGCAAATAATCTGAATATTATCTTCAGGATCGAGACCCGGTTTGGATTTCCGGCAATTTGAATACAGTTGACGGTGCTCGTTCGCTTAACGCTGGAGTTGCTCTTGATGAGTTCCGGTTATGGGTTGAAGACAACAAGAAGAGCCTCTCTAACTTCGACGCCATCGCGACGTTTACAAGGTACATGACGTGAAGATTACCATTGCATTCTACCTTTAACAACATAATAGTACAGTCAAACCTGTCTTAAGCAGCCAGTCAAGGGAAGGAGCAAAAGTGTTTTTTTTAGACAGGTTGCTGCTTAATACAGGTTAATTTGCTCTGAAAGCATGGAAATGGGAAATAGAAAATGTGGTTGCTTAAGACAAGTGGTTGCTTAATAGAGGTGACCGCTTACACAGGTTTGACAGTACTGATATTCAAAATTCTAGAAATTATTGCATTTTGCTCAGTTACCGCTTTGTTTAAAAAACACACTGGTACTAATAATGCGTATTTGCCGCTTTACAAAGTTTCTAGGGTTGTGCATGTACCCAATCAATACAAAAGTAAATATACCATGTTCTCAACGTTTTATCGAAGAACATTATGATTTGGGCATGAACTGTCAGTTAAAGACTGTATGTTTTTGATCGAACCTCATCCCATCCCCAGAGGCGGCACTCCCTATATTTGTTATTACATATTTTGACCCCACTTATTGGACACATGGTGTTTTGATTACTATTTCTTTTGCATAATGCGATGTAGATTTTAACCGTACTTTCTGAACACATAAAGTAGATTGTCGACCCCTTGTTCAACCCGGGGTTCAATCCCTTCCTGTCTAGGAACTCCAGGCTAGGAACCTCTTGATTTTTATTCATAATGAAATCTAAGAGCTTATACCACTGTGTAGACAAAGTTTTACGTAGAGTAAATGCAGAGTTTTGACCCTATTATAATTTGTTTGAATGTATAGTTTTCATCCCGTAATTTTAGGCTGAAATGCAGAGTTTGTGCCATGGTTTTGAAGTTAACAAGGCACATACTATTGTGTACACATTTCCAGGTCAAGTGACCCCCACCCTCCCGGGGTGTAGACATAGCTAACTTTCACACCATAAATCCTGTATACCCGCTGTGTTCAGGCCGTAACAAGTGGCCCCGTACTTGGCTCAATGTTGTTATTTTCTGGTCCCTTTTTAAACATGGACCTTCCGAGCTTATTCAGTGGTAACAATAGATAGAAATCCGCCTTGAGGGTGGGATGGGGTGGAAGGTGGCGCGTTAGTAGTGCTGCTGATTTCAGTTACTTGTATACCATATACGGATATCTGCATTTTACCAGGGTTAAATATTTCTATCTCAAGTAAGATTCTTATAAGCTCACCCTAAGACAGATCACAATCACGCGATGCGACGTTGATACCATCAATGAATTAACGTAAACAATAATCATATGACGTTGATCATATAATTAGATGTCTTAAAAGCAATCGTTGTATTTGGTATGCAAGAAAAATAATCAAACATGGCTTTTTCAGTTCGAATGGAAAATTCCGTCACTTGGGGTAACTGTTTTTTGCGGGAACTCGGAAGTCGGGACTGAATTCTCTATTCGAACCTCCGAAACCCATTTACGATTCTTATAATCCCACACGAGCAGACCAAGCAAGTGCAAGAGTTTTATGATAAGTTTATACTTATTTAGGGGACTGGAGGCTAATGGCAAAGAAATATCAAAGAGTACATAAACCGCTGTCGAGTCCGCTTCATTGCTCAAACCAGTACTGAGTGTTGTACTTCTTAAGGCCGAGCTGGTGATCGAACCGACAGCCTCTGGTGTAAACAGCCAATACTATATTCACTACCGCCCGCTTTCTATGCGTATTTCTTTTATTCAAGCTTATTGATATCATTATAAGCATACAAATTAAAATGTATGGATAAATATTATGATACACAACCACCTCTATATATGTTTTAATCTATTTTTTCTAAAAAAATTGCAGAGAAAACTTGGCTTCTTACGGATCCAAAGGAAGTTTACAATTCTACAACAGGTGGGACATTCTTTTTATTTTCTTCTTAAAAAAAATAACAGTATTCAGTTGAATGTGGCATAGAAGTTCGCATACTCTTGTTCCATTCAATGTATCACCATTTCTTAATACACTGCAGCTGTAAATGATATACACAGTTCCACACTGTGACTCATTATTGACCAATCATTATTATTGATTCTGCATCGTTTAAATGAGAAACCGTTTTTAATATTCTTTATATCTATATAGTCGATTCATGTGCTTTTTTTATTTAAAATCATAAAATTCCCCTATTTCCAGGTTTAGCAACGCTCTACGAAGACAGTGAACGAAATCCGATTTCCGCTCTTTGTGGTGACAAAGGATTGTGGGAAATATTGGCAGTGTTTATAGTGGAGGATTTGTCCAATGGCGATGTGTCACGGACGGCTGCCCACGAGCTAGCTCATACGTGAGTTATCTTCAACAAAAAACATTAAAACAATAAACATAAAATTGATAAAAAAACAACATGTTTTTTAAGTATTAAAAAAATTAGTTTGATATATCTATATTACCGTGCGAATGTATATATATTATACAATTGTTTTCAAATAATTATTTGAGTCAAATATTTACTATGTCGAGGGATTTCGATTTGTTATATTGATTATTTATTTTACATCAATTTTGAAACAAGTTTTTTTCCAACTAAGGTAAATCGTGTTCGGTGTCTTACTGTGTTGAAACAGTACTAAGCGGACAAAGTGTTTAGCTTAAAGGACATTGTCGTGGCGTTGGATCAAACCCACGACCCTCCAATTATGGGTTCGATGCACTACCATTGGACCACGCGCTCCACATACGTTCAATTGTTATTTTTATTGATAATTAATATTTTAGATGTTAGTAAATGAAAACATCTAAAACAGTGTTTACACATATTCAATGCTCTACCAGAATGAAAATCCGTTCCATTGGAAAATATAAAAAAAATGTGTTTTCTTTCAGAATGGGAGTAAAACACGACGGTGTCTTAGGATGTAATCCGAATTATCATAACATCATGGCTTCCGGTAGAAATACACAAACCGTTACCATGCAGACAGCGTCCAATCCATGGCTTTTCTCGTCTTGCTCTATCAGCGTTATGGAATATACCATGGACAGGTATGTTCTGTTATTTTTATATGACTTTTGTCGTCTGCCTGAGCACAAACAGATAATTATAGAAACATACATGCGTTTGTCCGCCTTCCCACATGAATTGTCCGACTGTATTTTTGTGGACTTATATTTTGCTTTGAAACTTGATCTGGCCCATTGGTTATAAACTGTTTTTTCTGTTTAGTTCAAAATCTTACTCAAATACATTTTTAAAGATTCGTATAAAAAATAAATTAAGAGAAAACATTTTACTCAGATTCGAATTTAGAAGCATTAATGCGACTTTAACTAAGGTGTTTACTTTTATATCGTGATTATGAGTTAATTCGTTTTTTGTTTTATCTTTGTTGATCCTGAATTCTTGTGTTAGGCTTGTAATAAAGTTTCAGTTCCTCGAGCCCATGATGAGATTATAATTTTCTTCGTTTAAGCTTGCTTTATAATTTTTTAAAAAAGAAACATTAAGAAAATTAAAAAATAATATTATTGTGTTTATTTATTTTTATTTTTTTATTTATTTATTTTTTTTTTAATTTCAATCACAGAAAAGTGATCCATTTAATCACCCCGTATTATGTCTGTGAAGGTCGGGGTGGGCCATCCCTCAACAAACCGTACAAATATATGTATTAGTCAAGTTGTAACATACATTTATATATATTTACACTGAAAGGAAAAAGAAAGCATACATTTTGGTTTTTAAAATTATTTCATTTTTGACTAAGTTTATTCATGTGATGGAAAATGAACTGATTTTTTCTTATTGTTTTGCTTTGAAATTATTGTATTAATTACTAAACATGGATAGTTAAAACACCAACAAGAATGTATGTCGCCCGACAAAATCTTCTCCATTTTGATTTGTATTGCGCAATAATAATTATAACTGTCGGTTTATAGTAGCATTTCGTTTCATTGGTGCAAAACATACCAAGTGCCTTCTTATGTCATATACACTTGGTACCTCATACTCTAATGGGACGATTTTTATCCTTATATTTATGTATATACTGATGATATTTTTTTTGTTCAACAACGCGTACATGTGCGTATTTATTCTGCCTCGGTTGTGTATTATGACGATATCGGCAAGGTTAGACACTCCACCACCCCTGAGGGGCGTAGCTAATATCATATCTGAGGTACACACCAGAGTTTATGACCATTTCATTTTTTATATAAATTAAAGCATGTCTACTTTTATCATTTGCCTTTTCTTCTTATTTTATTTTTGGGAGCTGAACATTTAAGAACAAAAAAGCTGAATTGGCGCCACTTGGTGACTTTGAAGGGGATACGTAATGTTTCATCTTAATCTATACCTGTGGTCTTAATTAATTTTTCAGTTATTTATCCTTTTATATTTTTTATAATACTTTATTATTTTTGTTTGTCACGCGCGTGCTTGCGTATGTCAGGCTACGCCCCTGACTTTTGACCCCTTAACCGGAACCCAGTTTCCCAATGGCGGTTTAGTTATTCACGTTTCTTCGGTGCTTGCTCCTGCTATTACTCCTAAATGAATATGACTAATTTGTTATATTGATTGTGTTTATAAATGCTGTTTTAGGTTATTGAACGAGTATAACGGGATCTCGTGTCTCCAAGAGCATACATATGACGTCATTGATTACGACCGTGTGCAGAAATCGCAACTTCTTGGAGAAATATTCTCACTTGACGAACAGTGCAGAATAATCCAAGGATCTGCCTCATACAAGTGTAATATTGCTGTGAGTTGAATGCATTTCTTAAGCCAATACAACTTGAATATTGTACTATTAAAAAAGATAGAACATTAAAACATTACAAAACAAGTAAGTTAGTGTATTGATTGTTTGTTTGAGGTCGAATAATAGAAAAAAAACCTGCGAAATAAAAAAATCATTTTCAAGTTATGTTCCTTACTATTTATTTATTTATTATTATTATTATTATAATTATTATAATTATCATTATTATTATGATTATCAATATCATTAGAGCTGTATTATTATGATTATTATTATTATTATTAATAATATTATCATTATTATTATTATTGTTTTTATTATTATTATTATTACTATTATTATTATTATTATTATTTTATTATTATTAGAGATCTATTGTTATTGTTATTATTATTAATATTATCATTATCATTATTGCAAATATGGAAACACCTGTACACTTTAAGACACTTCTATTTTTTGGAAACGGGCAAAACAGTTGGAAAAGGTGTGAAAAGTGTCATATTTTACACGTTTGTATCAACGTATTTTACTATCCGATACAATTTTCTGTCTGTACAGGTTAACATTAAGGAATAACTTGATTACTTTCTTTACAGGGACGACTAGATGAAAACATATGTTTTGAAGGAATGTATTGTTTACGAGCCGGGTCAAACAACTTGTGTACGTCGGCAGATGTAATGCCCGGCTCGTCGTGCGGTGGCAGTGACAAGGTGAGGGTCTTGTATTAGTATTTACCTGGGTGCTTTGTCATTTATTACGTAGGAGAGTATATTCTACCATAAAGCACTTAAAAACTACGGTTTATTTATATACAAGTTTTCAGTTATTTGGTCTGTATGATTCTACCATTTCAATAATTAAACAATAAACCGGATACTTGCCTAGCCGGTAGCAAATGATGTATAATAGGTAACTACGATATTGATGGTATAGACTGTGTGCATTGATAGAATGAAGTATAGTGATTAAAGCTCATGAAGCAGACACACTGTACATGAACACATGAACACAAGGAAATTGTATTCTCATATTTCATGAACAAAAGTAGTTCATTTTTTAAATGCTTGTACATGTACGACTAAACATACTAGTATTTCTGAAGACATCAACTTGCATTGATATTTTTTTTTAAAATAGCGATATTTAAAATAATATTTCAACTTTGTTTATTTCAGTGCAACAAAGGATTTTGTATTCCCACAACAACAACAAAGCCAACTACAACAACGACAACGCCCACTACAACAACAACAAAGCCCACAACTACAATAACGCCCACTACAACTACGACGACGCCCACAACGACAACTCCCACTACAACAACGACAACGTCTACTACAACGACAACGCCCACTATAACAACAACAAACACGCCCACTACAACAACGACAACGCCCACAACAACAACGACATCTCCCACTACAACAACAACTCCCACTACAACAACAACGCCAACTACAACAAGAACGCCCACTATAACAACGACAACATCCACTACAACTATATCAACGCCCACTTTAACAACGACCACACCTACCACAGCAACGACAAAACCTACGACACGACGGCCTCAAAAATACTGTAATTTATGGTGTCAAATATTTAAATATATTAGAAGTATTATTATGGCAAATCGTGGGAAAAAATAGTAACCGGATGATTGAAATCTTGCCAAAGCAATGCATTAATAATAAGCCATTTTAGTTCGATTGCAAACACATTTAAAAGCTTAAATGAGTTGATCTCGCGTCCGTTTTGAGGGTAGAGACAGAGTGTTGTTTTTAAAAACGAGTCTTAATTTAAGTGATACATAGTGATCCATTAAATACCTCCACCACACACACACACACACACACACATCAATCCCCCTCACCCCATACAAACACCCACTCCAACCCCCACAAACTCACCCAACGTATCGAGGACAACCTATTAAATACCCTTGAATCAACATTTAAAACAAGGAAGAATCAGTTATCAGACATCAAAGCAATAAAGTATAATTCGGGTACTAAAATATGTTAACAACTGTCATAAATAGCATATGTACCATAAAGATAATATCGACAGTATCGATAATACAGAACAGAACTAATAACCGATACCCAGACCAATCGATAATCGGTGATGTATGAAAAGTCAATTCTCTTGAACCAAAGGACAAACTCAGTATTGATATAAGATATCTTAATTGTTGTGTTTATTGCGATTGCCGAGATGAAAGGACTCAACTTCGCTCCAGTCTATAAAGTTGGTCAACTTGATGATTACTGTGGACCATGAGTGATGAGTGAATGATGAGCGGTCTCATACATCCGCACGGGAGTCTCTACATTGCTGAATGGTAGAGGCATCTTGTTTACAATATCATCGAATTTATGTTTTTATTTTAAAGTGACCCTAGAAAGGATTGTCACAGTTTTGACAAAAAGAAAGAAGCACAACCAGCAGATCATTAAACAGCAATATGGCGACATCTAACTCTGGAAAACAGAGAAAGGAACCTTAACCTTCAACATTCAACATCATCACAATTGACGTAAAACCAACATAGTTATCACAGTAATAATCGTCTTATCCAGCCAATGGTGCAGCACCCGCCGGAAGATGTAGCGAACCTGCCGATGCTGTCCAGTGGCTACATACTCGTCTTATCCAGCCGATGGTGCACCACCCACCAGGTGCTGGTAGCGCAGCACCGGGAGATGTAGTGAACCTGCTGATGCTGTACAGTGACTACACACTATTCTTATCCTGTTCGCCAATAAGCCTAGAGCTAAGTGCGAGGGTAAATAATGCCTACAAGACGGACATTATATTGCTTTTTTGTATTATATTTGTGTTCATCTTCAATCATGACGTCACAATCGACATCTTTAATAGACTCAATTACATGTATGTATGTGCATGCGCATCGGCCTAAATTTATAGATTAACCAATCAGTAGTCGCCTTAAATCATTGTGACGTCGTTTACGTTCGTTTATCGAACGCTAGTCATACCAACGTGTTATTGTAACCTCGTGAAATCTCGTTTAATGTTTATGTTTTGAATTATTATTTTGTATTTATATAAGTTTACAACCATTGCTGGACAATGTATTGCTTGTTTATAATTGATATACATTTTATATATTTATAAACAAAAAATAAATAAAATATTACATTTTATTTCTTCTTATATTTTAATCCACCTGTGCAAATCAATGACGAAAGCAGTGTTCATTTGAAACCATTGATAAATTAATTGATTGATTGATTGAATATTAAGCGCTATTTTTATGCCATCGAGGACTAGCAGACGATCAATTAACCTTAACACTGTTTCCTGGGATCTTGGAAAGTTAACGAGTACTCGAGCACACCCCATCTCCGCAAGTAATTGATAACTTTCCCACTTGAATCAGCGGTGAGAGACGAATGATAATGAGACGCAATGTAATATATCAATCATTACGGAGACTATGGTTGGACGGGGATTCGGCCTCACGAGTCACACGCACTAACGACTGAGCTTATCGGGCCGGCACTCTTAAAACGAAGAAGATGTTAAGTGTACTGAACAAAAAACTTCTGCTATGATTAAGTGCAAATTTATCTAAATATGAAAACAATGTTTAATATATTGTTATATATATCGCCACTGTATTATATGGTACACTGGTATTGACAATATTACGACTCTACTGTTGCGAGAAAAGAATAAAATTGGTGAATAAATGTAATGGGGTAAACAAAATCACAGTTGCTTTATTATCACGACATTAACATGGCTATGTCTATGGCATAAAACCCAGCTATAATGATGTACATATAGACATAATAATAGTAACTTTCCACTTGGTTTTGTCTGTGCACCATGCTTTTAAAAATAACAATATGTCTGTCTGCAACTTGTAACTGCTTTATTACTGACATCGTAATACAATATATACTCCAATTTATAGTCTACAACAAGGTCTATTTGGATGGTCTCAAGCCACTGGTGGGCGGGCACATTCACACTTGTTGTCTATACAGTGCCTATCAACAGCTGGGCAAACCATATGGTCGAAACTACTGTCTGTGCAGTTATCTTTGTGTGTGCATTCTAAAATATAAGTTATATAATATAGTTAGGGCAGCTGGAACCATTTAGTTATTTACCGTTATCAATCAATTGACATCTGCTTCACCAACATATCTAGGTGTATACTTAAAAACTTAAAAGCTTAAGTGTAAGAATAGCAGGTAGCTTATCATGGTTTTATACAAGTTCCAGTTGAACAACATAACGAATATCATTTATATTGATTAAATAAAAAAAGTAACAATCAATGTTAGTGAAAATGTGTAAAATTTTTAAGCATTTAAGTAAAATGTTGGTGAAACAGAATCATTGCTCCTGTTTTACTAACATATTAAAGTATATACGTAAAGACTTAATTGTAAGAAAAACAGCAAGGAAGTCGTGATTTTAGTCTGGTTCTAGTAAAATGGCATATTGATTCAATGATATTGATTGAATGATATATAAAGACCAAGTCAGAAATTAAGTAAAGTGTTAAATAATTTAAGTGAATGTTGTTGAAATAGAAGCCTGGTCTAGAAAACCACGCAAAATTTCAATGCATGTCCCACAATTCAGTGCAATTGAACGCTTACTAAGCTGTGACGTCATTCAAACTTTCCCTGAAGCAACTGACTAATCAGCGTGCTCGTTACATTTGTTAATTAACGGACTCAATCGGTAGAGCTGGGTTCGTTCTACAGACTAGATAAGGGATCGCAGAATTGTTGTTCGATATATATGGTGTACAAATTATTTAAATTTTCATAAATATTATCTTCATTATTTGTAAGTCAGTAACTTTCTAATGTTTTCAATATGGATGATGAAATATAAAAATAGCATTGGTCTCCATTCAAAATGACTAACTAACAAAATACAATTTTTTCAGGAGAAACAGAAATAATTGATTTTTTTCTCGAATAATTTGATAACAACAAACATGGAAATTTGTAATAAGGAAAACCTAGGTATTCAAACGTTAAAGGCTCATTAAACTTCCGAAACGATAAATTTTAGTTTTAATTTCAGTCAGTTTTACTCTTCAAGATTATAGAATACATGTTTATTTGATAGCTGAGAAACTTTGCAAGCGAAAAAGTAAATATAAAGCACATTATTAGTCATAATTAAGAACTGGTTTTATTTACAAATTAATGCTCGTCTCATTTCAATTAAGTTCTTAGGCAGAAAATGGGGAGTTACGAAGTTTGTTAGGAAACGCGTCGGTCGGTAATATATGATCAATTCACTTCAGAGAAAAAATAGTATGGGGAACTGTAGGGGATACGATTAGAAATTGAATGTTAGATAGTTTTTCAGAACATCCTTTTTATTCCCCTCAGTGTATTAATGAACTGCAATCCATAAGCGTATTTATTGCACGGAAGCGACGAATTGTTTGTATAAAATCGAAATGCTACGGTGGATCCTGAGCAAGAGTTTGCGTACTGCCGAACATTGGCGGAGGTACAGTCGGAAAGCAACCGAGTTTTTACGAAATTACAAAAAGTAAACAATTAATAAAATCTCGACCCGCTCGTTTAAGAAATACACATTTCAATCAAGTTATTTTTTTTTTGCTTTTTTTTTTAAAACAGTCACTAATGGGTTTACAGGAATGGTGTAAGCAATATTATTAACACATTTAATTGCAATCATTTTTGTTATTATCATTTCGGAAGATAAATGAGGCTTTAAAAAGTCATGGCCGGGGAACGAACCCGCAACCTCTTGCGTGAGAGGTCAACACTCTATACACTACAATAACGCCCCGCTTGTAATATAACGGGAGATAACACGTTCTTCAACAGGCCAACAATGAAATGAGCGAGCAATTTACATTGATTGTGAAACAAATTCTTGCAACTTAGACAAATCACGCTCGAGGTTTAAGCATATGCGGAGTAATCTCGTGCCTATCACATAAGTTTTGCAGAGGATCGAACCTACTCTCCTCTACTACTGAATCCTTGCTCGACCACTGGACCACGCGCTCTATCAAATAAACGGTAGTTATAATAAACATTGAATATTTGTGAATTTCAACTTTAAGAATTGTCTACTTTGAACGAATGGAAGACTTATTTCTTGCTTTAAGATTTCAGTTAAAGCATTGTTTCTGGAAACAAAGATAAAAGCCGTCTTTGTATAGCGATGATCCACCGGCGATATCAAGTGGGAATGAAAATTAAAAATTATTTGCAAAAAAAGTGCTACGGCGATGTTTTTTTGTAACTGCATCGCTTTATACCATAACTGTCTCAGCTTAGCCTAAAATGCCGTTGCACGTTTTTTGCAATTAATGCAAGTTTTGCATGATCACTTTATATATCCAGTGGTTTGTCTCTGTACAGAAACGACGTTTGTCTTTGTTTCGTGAATTAGTTATCTGCAAAAAGGTTACACGAAACTAGCACTTTTCCTTCGATTTTGTGCACCTAAAGTCACGTGAGTTCACCACCGTGAATTTTAGTGCAGCAAAACACGACGGAGCATGTATTGAAATTACTATTGGAAACCGTTATTGGCTGTTCCATATAGTACCGCTTTTTTGCCACGTTAACATGCTTCTCGCACTTATCTTATGTAATTTAGGTTGAACTGTTTTCAAACAAGTTCATACGGACAGTGATATTTGGTTATCTAGTAAGCGGGGGCGGTAGTGTTATGGATAGGGTGTTAGCGGCTCACGTCAGAGGTTGCTGGTTCGATCCCTAGCTCGACTCTATCTCTATCATAAAACAAAAAAATAGGACTGGTTCTACCCAGGAAGCAGAATCGAGAGTGATTCACATACGCTCTCAGCTTTCATCGCAATCAGAGCTAAAATAAATTTGTATAAATTATATCTTGTTGAAGATAAGTAAGACAAAAGCTGGCATAGCAAATACTGCTGGAAGACATCACTAATGTTAAAATGTTAAAACAAAAGCTGGCATAGCATATACTGCTAGAAGACATCACTGGTGTTAAAATGTTGAAACAAAAGCTGGAATAGCATATACTGCAAGAAGACATCACTGGTGTTAAAATGTTAAAACAAAAGCTGACGTAAAATATACTGCAAGAAGACATCACTGGTGTTAAAATGTTAAAACAAAAGCTGGCGTAGCATATACTGCTCGAAGACATCACTGGTGTTAAAATGTTAAAACAAAAGCTGAAGACATCAATGGTGTTATAATGTTAAAACAAAAGCTGGCGTAGCATATACTGCAAGAAGACATCACTGGTGTTAAAATGTTAAAACAAAAGCTGGCGTAGCATATACTGCTAGAAGACATCACTGGTGTTAAAATGTTAAAACAAAAGCAGGCATGGCGTATACTGCAAGAAGACATCACTGGTGTTAAAATGTTAAAAAAAGCTTGCATAGCATATACTGCTAGAAGACATCACTGGTGTTAAAATGTTAAAACAAAAGCTGACATAGCATACTGCAAGAAGACATCACTGGTGTTAAAATGAAAAACAAAAGCTGGCATAGCATATACTGCTAGAAGACATCACTGGTGTTAAAATGTTAAAACAAAAGCTGGCATAGCATATACTGCAAGAAGACATCACTTGTGTTAAAATGTTAAAACAAAAGCTTAAGACATCACTGGTGTTAAAATTTTAAAACAAAAGCTGAAGACATCACTGGTATTAAAATGTTAAAACAAAAGCTGGCATAGCATATACTGCAAGAAGACATCACTGGTGTTAAAATGTTAAAACAAAAGCTGGCATAGCATTTACTGCAGGAAGACATCACTTGTGTTAAATTGCCTGAGTTAAGTGGTAAAAAGAACCTTACATGTGTGCTCATTTTTAGCGAACTTATTTAAATCATTGACAAAAATAACAGGATGCTTAGCAGAGCCACGATTAATATATTTTGCCAACTCGTTTAATAAATTCAATGACCAATAAACACTCATGTAAGATCCTGAATGTATATACTTGCAGGTGTTTGGGTTTATATAAACCTGTGCTGCTGTGGTAACAAGATTGCGTTATTATGGTGTAAATAAACACCTGTTTACAGCAGCATGTTCGCTATTTATTCAAGGCAACATAATGCAGACGATAGAGTATAGTTGGATTAACATGTAAGTTGCTATTCAAATGTTTATTGTGTTTTGATCAAATAAAAAAATGTCCATTAAAAATGTTACATTTTAAAATATGATTGATTGAATTGATGAACGAAAAAACACATGACCGAACGAGCGAACGAACGGACGGACATATGACATTGTACGGATATACATTAAATGGAGAGAATCAACGAATAATAAACGCCCAATTATACATGTATAAATAATGTAATGAATGACGAACGGACAATAGTTACTATTGTTGAACGAGTATATATGAAATACCCTTACCAAGTGTTGGAGGGTCGACGCATGTGCACACTTGGTTGTTGTCATCACAGACAGGACGAGAACCAGTACACATTGTTAGTTTACAATCTGCGTCATTCATGCACGTCTCAGTGTAAACTTAAAAGGAGAGGTAATGACGTACGATATACATTTAACGTTTAATCGGCGTATCAAAATCAAGATAAGACATGAATAACCAGAAGAAAATGTCTTACCTTCATTTTCATTCCAACTATTCCATCACTTTTAAACACAAATGTACCAAATTAATTACGATCGACATATATGAACCAAAAATAATGGGATAAAACTTATATTTTTTTTCTCAAATATGAATAACATGGTGACGAAATTACTTTTTTGAACCTAGTACATGTGTATAGAATATTATTGTGCATATTCCATGAATGCATATCCGTGAGCGATTCTATTACAGGTATAGCATATAATGACCAGATTTTACTAAAATAACAAAGTAGCTGTGTTTTCTTTATGTTTTTATGTTGCTACATAATCACACCAATACAATAAATAATTTGCCAGATCAGATTAAAGTTCAAAAGACAGAGAGAAGAGGAATAGGAATAAAAGAAGAATAGCTGGAGGTTTGAGAATAGAGGGTTGTTAAAAAGAAGAAGAATAACAGAAGGTAAGAAGAAAGAGGGATATGAACAGTGGAAGAAAAGTGGGAGGTTTGAGAACAGAGGTTGGTTAAAAACAGGAAGAATAACAGAAGGTAAAGAGTAAGAGGGATATGAACAGTGGAAGAAAAGTGGGAGGTTTGAGAACAGAGGTTGGTTAAAAACAGGAAGAATAACAGAAGGTAAAGAGTAAGAGGGATATGAACAGAGGAAGAAAGTCGAGACGTATGGGAACAGACGGTTGTTAACAAGCGGAAGAATAACAATAGGTATGGTGAAAGAGGGATAGGAACAGAGGAATAAAAGAAGGAGGTTTTGGAACAGAGGGGTTGTTAAAAAGAGAAGGAATAACAGAAAGTATAGAGTAAGAGGGATATGAACAGAGGAAGAAAAGTGGGAGATTTGAGAACAGAAGTGGTTAAAAACAGGAAGAATTACAGAAGGTAAAGAGTAAGAGGGATATGAACAGAGGAAGAAAGTCGAGACGTATGGGAACAGACGGTTGTTAACAAGCGGAAGAATAACAATAGGTATGGTGAAAGAGGGATAGGAACAGAGGAATAAAAGAAGGAGGTTTTGGAACAGAGGGGTTGTTAAAAAGAGAAGGAATAACAGAAAGTATAGAGAAAGAGGGATTGGAACAGAGAAGGAAAAGTGGGAGGTTTGAGAACAGACGGTGGTTAAAAATAAGACTCACTAAAACAAATGATAAATTCCTATATGTTAATATGACTATCTTTATACATACCCTGATAAACACAATACAGCAAAAGCAGAATAGATACAAAACTCTTCATATTGTTTACGTTTTTTGGCGTATGCTGAGCTGGCTTTGCTACGAAATGTGGTAGATTCACTCCTTGAGTGTACATCTGATAATGATAGATAAGAATACTGATAGGGATACCAGGCGCGGATCCAGGGTTGCGACACACACAAATCGCCGTAAACGTTAACTAACAACAATTCATTAAAGTTTTGATATTCGTCCAATTGAACCCAAAGTTCACTCAAGTCAAACACTTAACGATATTTTTATGGAAATCAAATAATTTTAAACGTCGATCAAAATATGAAAATGCAACGAAAAAATGGTTAAATTGACTTACGATGATATTTTTATCTTAAGTCAATTTGTTAAACGCAACTGGACTATATATTGAGTTAACAGAGATGCCGGACTGATAAATTTGCTGACCCGTTAAATCGGGTCCAACTTTCAGTCTCCCCACGAATAATCGTGAAATTAAGGGAATCAACTGAATAAAAGGCTCATTACCGTGTGTGTTACCCGCCTTTGTTGATATCCGTGGCAAATGTAATGGAAGCTAATTCGTTTTTTAAGATAATACCTACGTCAATTGTAATATTTTCATATTTTTTATGAAAAATTAGGTAGATCAGTTTAGTTTTATTCTATTGAGTATTGTAAGAAAATGGCCTTCATTGAAAACTCACCAAGTGCTATTGATAGGCAAATTTTCCTCGTCTGAAGTGTGAATGGCTTATTACTCATCTCCACTTCCGGCAGTGGGATTCTTCATTAAAAAACATGTTAAAAAAGAGATTAAATGATGTAATGGCTGAGTGGTGAGAGAAAATTGGTTATTTTCAAAGCGTCACTTTCAGACTCTTTTCATTGTCTCTTGTATGTGCTGTTCCGTTTGAATGAAACAGAAATAACGTATGCACTCACTCTTTAACGCAATCGACTTGTTACATTCACCTCTGTCATTGGTTCGGATTATTTTCGATCTCACGTGACTTTTCTGTCACATGATTACTGCAGTTCAAAATGGCTTAGAATCCGTTGAATGATGTTTAAAGGAGAAACGACCTACAACGTTGTTTTCCTCCTAGAATTTAAGGAAGTAAATGCAAAAACAACAATACTCTTCACGTATCAACGGGCAAACTATAAAATAAATGTCCCTATTTGTGAGCCTAATACAACAGGGAACCAGGCTGTTTATCCCTTAATGGGATGTTTATTATATAACGACTACCGTGGCGATGGTCTAAATGTAGAGTAACTGCCTCGCATGCGGAATATCTTGGGTTCGATCCCAGATTGGGTTATGCTAAAGACTTGAAAAATGGTACTAGAAGCTTCCTTGTTTGGCGCTCAGCATTTAGAGGATAGGTCTGGCCGGCAAAGTGTAAGTATACTATGACTAGGTGGGGTAGCATACACTGTGTCAGTCGCGGCATGATACTGCAGTGTGGCAGTGCTTAGAATATTGTCTCTATTAGGCACCCGATATGATTTAAATATGTTGTCACCTTACAGCAGCAGCAGCAGTGGCAGCGGCAGCAACGACAACAACAGCAACAGTAACACTTGCAGCAGCAACAATAGCAGCAGCAATAACAGCAACAACAACAACAATAACAACAACAGTAGTAACAACATAAGCAGCAGCAACAGCAGCAGCAACAACCTCGTAACAAATTATTTGGTCGATAACGTACAATACAAAGTGGTTCATCTTTAACTAGTAAAACTATGCTTTGTTTTTATAGCATTTGTTTTACGGTAAGAGGACGGCCTTTTTTATAATTCAATTGTATGGTTTAGCTTTAACTAAGTGTCATTAGAAAAACTGATATTCAGCTTGTTATAGGGATGAAATTAAGTATGGCGAACGTTAATCCCACGAATTGACCTGCAATGGTTTTCGCTAATATTGCTGCACTCAATCAAAGTCTCATTTCTCCGAGTATACGCGCTTTCTTCTGCGAGTGCTGTCACGCCGCCAATGACACAGTTTGTGGTTCTTTGTTCAAATTCAAATTCACTTATTGGGTCATTTTGATAACGCAAATCTATATCGAATTATGCAACACCACTTGACTGTCAAATTGTCAAAAAGACTTTGGTAATATAGACATTTGCCCAAAATATCAGTATTCAACGTGAAGTCAGACAATATAGAATGTTGGAATGTGTTTGGTGGCGTTTTTTATTCAACGTCAAAAGATGACCAATGGTTAATTTTCAAGGGGGTGCATCCAATCCGTTACAATGAGCTACACATGATAATAATGTTGTTGTTGCTGTTCTTGTTGTCGCTGTTCTTGTGTGGTGCTTAGCGTCACTTTCAACAACTGTTCTGTCTTCGCAACGTCCTCTACTGTGACAGTATACCTCAGGCAGACCCGAGTGTTCAAGCTCTAGAAATGCAAGTGAAACTTAGGATTTGTGTGGATCTGTGCATGGGTCATATATGGATGAAAGGTCTTAAGCGCCGTCTCAATACCACTTACCTCTGGCTCTAACCGCTAGGGTCTAGGTCCGAATCTCGCTCGCGCCAACAAATTTATATGAAAAAGTTTGCCACTTTCTTGCGGAAGGACGTTGGTTCTACTCAGATTCATTCTGAGGTTTTCCTCCACCAATAAAACTGGATATGACATATAACACCGAAAATGTGTTGAAAATGGCGTTAAACTCCATTCAAAAAGAATATGTGTGCTTGGGTATATACATTCCTACTTACAGGGGCTTTCCTAGACATACTCCTATACGTCCGGGCGTATAAAGCAGAGTTAAATGTGGATAATTAATTATCAAAATGCGGAAAATGCAATAAAAATTAATACGAAGTGGTGGAAACGTAATGTAAGGTGTGCGCGCTTTAGGAAATAGAAAACCCATATAATTGTTTAGCAATTCGAATGACAGCACAGTCCGTGTCAAAGTCGTTATCACCTACTCACTTGCAGTTCTATTGAAATAATCTCGAGGTTCATTATACAGACAAGTGATAATTCATTGTACAGACTAGTGATAATTCATTGTACAGACTAGTGACAATTCATTGTACAGACTAGTGATAATTCATTGTTCAGACTAGTGATAATTCATTATACAGATTAGTGATAATTCATTGTACAGACTAGTGATAATTCATTGTACAGACTAGTGATAATTCAGTATACAGATAAGTGATAATTCAATGTACAGACTAGTGACAATTCAGTATACAGATTAGTGATAATTCATTGTACAGACTAGTGATAATTTATTGTACAGACTAGTGATAATGCATTGTACAGACTAGTGATAATTCACTGTACTGACTAGTGATAATTCATTGTACAGACTAGTGATAATGCATTGTACAGACTAGTGATAATTCATTGTACAGACTAGTGATGATGCATTGTACAGACTAGTGATAATTCATTGTACTGACTAGTGATAATTCATTGTACAGACTAGTGATAATGCATTGTACAGACTAGTGATAATTCATTTAAATGTCCATGTGCCCCTTTAAAAAGCTGCCTGTGTGTACATGTACCTTAAAATAGCTAATAGCAGCATCTTAAAATAGCTAATGGCAGCATCTTAAATAGCTAATGGCAACATCTTAAAATAGCTAATGGCAGCTCTTTAATATAACTAATGGTAACACCTCTTGTCAAACATTAAATGTCAATCTGGGATGACCCATTTTGCAATTATTAAGTTTATAGTAATGCCGGGCCTGATAAGCTCAGTCGGTTACGCGTCTGACTATCAACACAGGGGTCATGACTTCGAATTTCCGCCCGGCAACAGTCTCCGTGTTACTGATATACATGTTGGGAAGTTATCAGTTACTTGCTGTGATGGGGTGTGCTCGAGTACTGGTAAACCTTTCAGGATCCCAGGAAACAGTGCTTAGGTTACTGATCGTCAGTTGGCACTAGATGGCATATTCATTCGATTAATCATTCGTTTATAGTAACATAGTAACACTAGTTTAAAGTGTTATAACCAGTAACGAAGTTTAGTTATTTTACTCCGATTTTGAAACAAGTTATTACAAGTTAAACAAATCAAACTCGAAGTCTTCCTGGGTATAACCAGTACTAAGCATATGCGGTAAATGTGTCTTGCTCAAAGATACCACACAAAGCCATGTCAGAGGATCGAACCCACAAACCTCCGATCATGGGTTTAATGTTTACCACTAGACCACGTGCTCCACCAGTAACTAAAGGTATGTTATAAAGAAATAAATGACTTGTTTATGAATGACAAACATTTTTTTTTGTGAATTTTCTTCGCCTTCTGCTAGTGGATATATTACAGCGGATGCCTCAATTACATATGAATAAATCGTCTTTTAAAGTATATTCATTAATCAGTTATTCTAATGGATGGAAAGATATGGAAGTCTTTATTAAAAGAATGCTGTATCAAATAGACACTCGCGCGATATAGCTGAAAAAGTTTTGAAAGCGGCGCTAAAAAACATACAAACAAACAATCAATAAAAGAAATAATCTATATTGCTTTGAATAAACAGCGAACAAGCTGCTGTAATGATATATATGTTTATTTCTAACATAATGGAAAAAACTTTTGACCACAGCAGCATAGGCTCATATAACCCATAAACTTGCAAATATGTTAATCGGGATCGTACATGAGTGCATGTTTTACTGAATTTATATAAGGAGATGGCAAAATACATATACTACGAGACTCTGCCAAGCGATATAACTGAAACAATGTTGAAAATAACGCCACACGTCAGGCAATAACAACAATTTAAAGATATCTCCGAGTAGATCTAAGTAACACCTTTTTTCTCTCCCACATACATATGGTGTACCAGTCTGGCTTCGAAGCTACAGTATCGTCGGTGAGAACTTAGTGATATTGAGATATATGTTTATTTATTGAATACAGTTTTATATATAAAAAAGGGAAATTGATCAAAATTGCTTGAATTTATGAAAGATATAAAGCTATAAACCGTTTTAAGTGGTGATTGTATATGTTTTGAGTTTAAGGAAACCCTGTACAAGATCTTCATCTTTTTCAACTGTATTAAGTCACTATCTGATGAAAATAAATTAATGTCAAGGGACAAAAAAAAAGATATTGAGATATAGCCTTAGACTTCATACCATTCATTCACGGATGGTCTCGTCCTGTGCATTTTCCTCCGATCAGAAGTAAATACAAATCAAGCTTTGATAATAGCATTTTATTTAATTACATCTCAAACTTAACAACAATCCGCAATGAATACGAAACACTCAGTGCCGACATGTAACGCGATCCAGTCTATGTTGTTAATTCATCCGCTGATCACGAATCGATCGCAAATGCACACGTTGTCATAGCAATGTCGGACTTTATCGTCACATGTTAGGACCGACAAAGATCCGTAACAGTCTTCCTTGTGGGAGCAGTCTTTAAAGTAAAGTATACTAGTATAAATGTTAGATAAATAACTAAGTTAGTAAATGATTAAAAAAAGAAGACAAACATGCTAGATAATAATGAACTTTTATATATTTAAAAATTCAGGTCTCAGTACAGAGTTCAACTTGATTTTTGTTCTAATATAAACTTAGTTATAGGATTTCCACGGCATAATCAATGCCACATTGATTTTATTTTACAGCAAGAATGTATTTGTACATACAAATCCATAATAACTGATTGGTTGACCGGTTAACTAACTAACTAACTGAAAACATAACTAGATAACTGACTAACTAACTATTTCACTAACTAACTAACTAACTAACTAGCTAACTAATTGAAAACCTAACTAAATAACTGACTAACTAACTAGCTACTACCTTACTAACTAACTAACTCACTTACTAACAAACAAACCACTAACTAACTAGCTAACTAACTTACTAACTAATTAACTAACTACTAACTAACTAACTAACTAACAAACTAATTAACTAACTAACTAAATAACTGACTAACTAACTAACTAATAACTAACTAACTATCTAACTAACTAACTGAAAATCTAACTTACTTACTAACTAACTAACTAGTTCACTAACTAACTTACTAAACAACTGACTAACTAACTTACTTACTATTTCACTCATTTACTAACTAACTAACTAACTGAAAACCTTACTTAATAACTAACTAACTAACTAACTAACTAACTAACTAACTAACTAACTAACTGAAAACCTTACTTAATAACTAACTAACTAACTAACTAACTACTAATTAACTAACTAACTAATAAACTAACTAACTAACTAACTTACTAACTAACTGAAAACCTAACTAGATAACTGACTAACTAACTATCTAAATAACTAACTAACTGAAAACCTAACTAACTTACTAACTATTTCACTAACTAACTACCTAACTAACTTACTATCTAACGAACTAAAAAACTACCTAACTAACTGAAAACTTAACTAACTAACTGAAAAACTAATACACTAACAGAAAAACTAACTAACTAACTAAAAACCTAACTAACTAACTAACTACTCAGCTAAAAACTAACTACCTGAAAACCTAACTAACTTACTGAAAAACTAACTGAACTACTAACTAACTAAACAACTAACAAACTTACTAACTTACTAACTAACTACATGTAACTAACTAACTTACTAACTTACTAACTAACTAACTGAAAAACTAACTGAATAACTTACTTACTTACTCTTACTTACTTTCCTTTTTTACTTTCTGACTGACTGACTGACTGACTGACTGACTGACTGACTGACTGACTGACTGACTGACAGACTGACTGACTGACTGACTGACTGACTGACTGACTGACTTACTTTTTTACTTACTCACTCACTCACTCACTCACTTACTAACTTAACTTAATTATTTACGTATTTATTTATTTACTTAAGTAAGTGACATGTGCATGACAATACAATAAAGTATGTATTGCAAAATGATAAATAGCAGAGCACCCGGCAAAGTTGGCCTATAAGTCATTGCCAATAAATAAAAGTAATATGCAATTCCATATGATATTAAACAATAGAACATGCATATAATAATGTAAGTAAACTTTCAAAAGCACAAATGTAGATATGGTGGTCATATTGTTATGTCAATGGAGTTTCTCTTTTTTAGATATGCCTTAGACAATAACTTTGCCACCTTTCTTTGACAACTGTTCCCTAGATATATCAATTTTTGTAGAAAATTTAACATTATGCAGTCTCAAGTTTCAATAACATCCTGTAGAATTGCATTTCTTAAGTCTGCATAAAAAGTGCCGTTTAAGTAGAAATGTGATTCGTCTGAATGTTAATCACATCTTGAAAAATTAGAACTAACTTTGACACCACGTGAGTTTACTGAGAAAGGTTACCGTTTTTGTGCGTGCATGTACACAGACCCCCTCCCACTGTCACTCCAGTTCCGTTCGGGTGTTGACATATAACAGAACTTCCGACACCACACAGCGTGGTCGAGCACTGGTCATTGACTGTGCACGTTTCTGCAAACACTGTACCAAAACAAAAAATCAAAGAAAAAGTTAAGTGTAAGAAAAAACAACATATCTTCGCAAACATTGCTAGGTAAATTTCTTAGTTTAGTACTGCACAAACCAGATATCGGCGTAAAAACTGTACAGCGTAAAACAAAATACGCAGTATTTCACAAACAACACGTTTCCGTAAGTATCGCATATACGTGAATATTTTATTTTAATACCGTACCAGTAACACATCTCGGTAAGTACCGCATATACGTGAATGCTTTATTTCAATACCTCCCCAATAACACGTCTCTATAAGTACCGCATACACGTGAATGTTTTATTTCAATACCGCACCAATAACCGTCTTTGTAAGTACCGCATACACGTGAATGTTTTATTTCAATACCTCACCAATAACACGTCTCTATAAGAACCGCATACACGTGAATGTTTTATTTGAATACCGCACCAATAACACGTCTTTATAAGTACCGCATATACGTGAATGTTTTATTTCAATACTGTACCAATTACACGTCTCCGTAAGTACCACATATACGTGAATATTTTATTATAATACCGCACCAAAAACACGTCTCCGTAAGGACCGCATATAAGTGCATGTTTTATGTTCAAAACCGCACCAATAACACGTCTGCATAAGTACTGCATATATGTGAATTTTTATTTCAATACTTCACCAAAAACATACCTTTTATATGACAATCTTAAATATTATACATTCTTCGTTACTTTTATTTTAATTTAATTGTGCAAAATCAGACATGTTAATACATAAATACTTTATAATAATTATATACATGTATGCATTTAATATCTTCTAATAGCCTTTAAGTGTCTGTGAGAAGTGACTGAGTAGCGAGCAGTAACCATTCAATCAAGATAATACTTTTGTGCGGTTCAAAGTGCAGGGGCCCGTTTCACTTATTATTTTTTATTTTAATTTGTTGAGTTTAATATAATGTTTGTTGTTTCTGTATTTGTTGAATGTAGGCTGCAAAGCACTTTTGAACGTGATATACGCACGAAAAGAGTGCTGTATAAATGGGGTGGGAGGTGTAATACGGATTATCAAACTGAACTCCTCGAGCTCGAAAACCAATTTCATTTTCAGTTTCTCTTAATTGTTACTTGAAATCATTGCACATTAAAAGCACCACACACAGTAACAGTCGGTACACCTCTGTTCTTATTGATAAAGGATAAAATACAACACAATCAGTATAGGCCAAGTTTCAGCGTTTTAAAACAGTGTTGCGGAAAATAAGTAAAACCGGAATCAACGCCACAGTGGTTATCATTAAGATAACGTGTACATAGTTATATGCATTGATGGACGTGAAAAGCAATATAACTTAAATAAATTTTCACGAGTTATATATAAAATGGCACATCATTAAACATCTGGCAGGTTACGCATATGTATTAAATATACTTTTTAAGCTATATACATATAGGCTCAAGCCATGTATCATTGGTTTAAATGTCATGCATACAGATGTAAAGGCATATAGGGCCCAAAGCTGCATCTCGGGAAATAAAGCTTAACGTTCCTGCGCTTAAAAAGTAATTATTAATTGTGTTTGAAATATTTTTTAAATGTTTCATTGTGGTTGTGATTTCTAGTTGCAGATGATTAGAAAAAAAACTGGCATAGCATACATTTCAATCAGACATCCCTGGTGTTAAAAAATGAATTTTATAGGATTTTAACAGATGCGTTTATTTACTTCATTTTTTTTTTTGGAAAAAAAATCTAAGAGTGTCACTGCACCTTCTTTAAAAAAACAAGCTGGTCAACATACCAGTTATTGTGTATTTATATGTGAAGGATACATTTCTGCAATGAAAATAAAATACTTTACAAAAGGTGAAATTTATTTTTACGCGGAAATGCTAGAAGTTTTTTTTTATAAAGAATAAAAAACAACATTCAACTGTGTAGTGAGAACTGAAATCTGATTTTAGTAGTATATTTGACACTAGCGAATACACATTTGTATTGATATATGCAATACGTTATAATACACAATGTCACATATATGTTAGACATTATACATACCGTTATAAACTGACACTATCACCACCAAGGCACAAAGTAAAACGGTTTTCATTTTGGCTTAATACTTGCTACGTACACGTCGTATGTTCCTGTCAGAGTGTTGCTGTTTTTGTCCAATTGTATCTATGTGTATATATATATATAGAGAGAGAGAGAGAGATTAGTGTCGCTGATGACCAACTGACCAGCTTTGACCTTCGTCTGACCAGGGCATATATATAGATGACCTGTTCCGAGTGAAGCCTTGGGTCCCAGTCAGGACAATAGGCAATGTGGCGGTTAAAATAATACTAAGTCTTGTTTCTACTTATTTTAAAATGCATTTTTCTTATTTTGATCCTGATTATATTTTTAATTTGCATTTTTTGTTTATATTTAGCATTTAGAAAGCATTTTTGTTTGAATTGAGAAAAAATATTCTTGGAAATTTTTATATGAATACGTGATTTCGAATATCGTCTTAATTTTGTTAACACTGTATATAATTATTAGAATCTTTTATACCCTACATGACACATACTTTTCGTATTTTAGTGTGCAGAGGTTGACAAACAATGAAATGTAAATTTAACTTCTTTCATTACGCTTGCTTTTTTTTCCTGAACATTTCTATATGCCTCTAAATGTCAAGCGTGTCGTACGTTTGTTTTGTTGGTATATGGGTATCTCTTCACATATAAGCGAGCTGTGTGTTTGTTTTGTTGGTATACGTGTATCTCTTCACATATAGGCGAGCTGTATGTTTGTTTTGTTGGTTTATGTGTATGTTTTTCACATAATGACGAGCTGTGTGTTTGTTTTGTTGGTATACATACGTGTATCTCTTTACATATAGACGATATGTGTGTTTGTTTTGTTGGTATATGTGTATCTCTTCACATATAGGCGAGCTGTGTGTGTTTGTTTTGTTTGTATATGTGTATGTGTTTCACATATAGGCAAGCTGTGTATTTGTTTTGTTGGTTTATGTGTATCTCTTCATATATAGTCAAACTGTGTGTTTGTTTTGTTGTTATATGTGTATGTCTTATACGTATAGGCGAGTTGTGTGTTTGTTTTGTTGGTTTATTACTTTTTGTGTAAGTCTTTCACATATAGGCGAGCTGAGTGTTTGTTTTGTTGTTATACGTGTATCTCTTCACATATAGGCGAGCTGTGTGTTTGTTTTGATGGTATACGTGAATCTCTTCACATAAAGGCGAGCTGTGTGTTTGTTTTGTTGGTTTACGTGAATCTCTTCACATAAAGGCGAGCTGTGTGTTTGTTTTGATGGTATACGTGAATCTCTTCACATAAAGGCGAGCTGTGTGTTTGTTTTGTTGGCATACGTCAATCTCTTCACATAAAGGCGAGCTGTGTGTTTGTTTTGTTGGTAAACGTGAATCTCTTCACATAAAGGCGAGCTGTGTGTTTGTTTTGTTGATATACGTGACGTGTATCTCTTCACATATAGGCGAGCTGTGTGTTTGTTTTGTTGGTATATGTGTATTTTTTCACATAATGACGAGCTGTGTGTTTGTTTTGTTGGTATACATACGTGTATCTCTTTACATATAGACGATATGTGTGTTTGTTTGTTTGTATACGTGTATCTCTTCACATATAGGCGAGCTGTGTGTTTGTTTTGTTGGTATATGTGTATGTGTTTCACATATAGGCAAGCTGTGTATTTGTTTTGTTGGTGTATGTGTATCTCTTCACATATAGTTAAGCTGTGTGTTTGTTTTGTTGTTATATGTGTATGTCTTATACATATAGGCGAGTTGTGTTTTTGTTTTTTTGGTATATTACTTTTTGTTCAAGTCTTTCACATATAGGCGAGCTGATGTTTGTTTTGTTGTTATACGTGTATCTCTTCACATATAGGCGAGCTGTGTGTTTGTTTTGATGGTATACGTGAATCTCTTCACATAAAGGCGAGCTGTGTGTTTGTTTTGTTGGTTTACGTGAATCTCTTCACATAAAGGCGAGCTGTGTGTCTGTTTTGTTGGTATACGTGAATCTCTTCACTTAAAGGCGAGCTGTGTGTTTGTTTTGTTGGTATACGTGAATCTCTTCACTTAAAGGCGAGCTGTGTGTTTGTTTTGTTGGTATACGTGAATCTCTTCATATAAAGGCGAGCTGTGTGTTTTGTTTGTGTATGTGTATGTCTTTCACATATAGGCGAGCTGTGTGTTTACTTTGTCAGGTTGACATTTGTAGAAGTACAGCATGGCCGTTTTAATGGGAAACAGTTACCCGTTCCCTTTTAATTTTCGACGTGCTGTGTGTTTAAGATAAATAACTTAACTGTGCGGCTCCCCTTTTAGCGATTTTTAGCCTTAATGTGCGTTTGTTTCGAAAGAAACCTGTGCTCCTAACGTATGAGGCCGTGTTGCGTGTTGCGGGAAACAATCCGTGTTCCTCTATTGACACGAGGTCGTATTGCGCGTTTGTTTTTCTGTTTTGTAGAAACTATAGTTGTACCTAACGTATTGTTTGTCTTGTTGCGCGATTTTATTTTTGTTTGTGTGTAAAATGACCTCGACCCCCTTAAAGGTTGTAATTCTGCGTTATTGGTGTGTTGATATATGTGTTTTATTTCTGTTTAAGGTGCATGGATATGCTTCGCCATTTGTTTTTGTTGTGAGAAAATGAGTAATTTGTGCGTAATGAATGTATGCGAGTATTGCGTCATCGATTTGTATGATCATCTACTCTGTTCTATCAATGCTTGAGAGCGTGTTAAGGTAACGTTTGTTCACGTGGTGCGAGGTTGATTTGTTAGGACATAAACAAAGCTCTATCAACGTTTGTGGATGTGATGCGTGATGGATTTGTAAGGTTATTAACTAAGCTCTATCAACGTTTGTTGATGTGATGCGTGATGGGATTGTAAGGTTATTAACTAAGCTCTATCAACGTTTGTTGATGTGATGCGTAATGGATTTATTTTGACATTAACTAAATCTATCGACGTTTGTGGACGTGATATGCTATTGATTTGTTGAGACATTGGTAACTATATCAACTTTTGTTGACGTCATGTGTGATAGAATTGTTGGGACATCATCTAGGATCTATCAGCATTTGCGGACGTGATGTTGATGTGCGGTTGATTTGTTTGGACATTAACTAACTCTTTCAACGTTTGTGGACGTGATGTGCGATGGATTTGTTGGGACATTAACTAGGCTCTATTAACGTTTGCGGACGTGAAACACGGTGGATTTGTTAGGACATTAGCTAAGCTCTATCAACGTTTGTAGAAGTGATGCGTGAGGGGTTTTTAGAATATTAACTCAGTTCTGTCAACGTTTGTGGACATGGTGTGTGATGGATTTGTTAGGTCAAGTACTAAGCTTTTTCAACGTTTGTGGACGTAATGTGAGATGGTATGTTCGTACACAAGTAATCTCTATCAACGTTTGTGGATGTGATGCATGATATATTTGTAAGGTTATTAACTAATCTCTATTAACGTTTGTGGATGTGATGCGTGATGGAATTGTAAGGCTATTAACTAAGCTCTATCAACGTTTGTGGATGTGATGCGTGATGGAATTGTAAGGCTATTAACTAAGCTCTATCAACGTTTGTGGATGTGATGCGTGATGGGATTGTAAGGTTATTAACTAAGCTCTATCAACGTTTGTGGATGTGATGCGTGATGGGATTGTAAGGTTATTAACTAAGCTCTATCAACGTTTGTTGATGTGATGCGTGATGGATTTGTAAGGTTATTAACTAAGCTCTATCAACGTTTGTGGATGTGATGCGTGATGGGATTGTAAGGTTATTAACTAAGCTCTATCAACGTTTGTGGATGTGATGCGTGATGGATGTGTAAGGTTATTAACTAAGCTCTATCAACGTTTGTTGATGTGATGCGTGATGGATTTGTAAGGTTATTAACTAAGCTCTATCAACGTTTGTGGATGTGATGCGTGATGGGATTGTAAGGTTATTAACTAAGCTCTATCAACGTTTGTTGATGTGATGCGTAATGGATTTATTTTGACATTAACTAACTCTATCAACGTTTGTGGACGTGATGTGTGGTTGATTTGCTGAGACATTAACTAAATCTATCGACGTTTGTGGACGTGATGTGTGGTTGATTTGCTGAGACATTAACTAACTCTATCAACGTTTGTGGACGTGATGTGTGGTTGATTTGCTGAGACATTAACTAAATCTATCGACGTTTGTGGACGTGATATGCTATTGATTTGTTGAGAAATTGATAACTATATCTACTATTGTGGACGTTATGTGTGATAGAATTGTTGGGACATCATCTAGGATATATCAGCATTTGCGGACGTGATGTGCGGTTTATTTGTTTGGACATTAACTAGGCTCTATCAACGTTTGTGGATGTGATGCATGATATATTTGTAAGGTTATTAACTAACTCTATCAACGTTTGTGGATGTGATGCGTGATGGATTTGTAAGGTTATTAACTAACCTCTATCAACGTTTGTGGATGTGATGCGTGATGGATGTGTAAGGTTATTAACTAAGCTCTATCAACGTTTGTGGATGTGATGTGTGTTTGATTTGTTGGGACAGTAACTAACTCTATCAACGTTTGTGGCGTGATATGCGGTTGATTTGTTGGGACATTGACTAACTCTATCAACGTTTGTGGATGTGATGCGTGATGGATTTGTAAGGTTATTAACTAAGCTTTATCAACGTTTGTGGATGTGATGCGTGATGGATTTTTAAGGTTATTAACTAAGCTCTATCAACGTTTGTGGCGCGATATGCGGTTGATTTGATGGGACATTAACTAACTCTATCAACGTTTGTGGATGTGATGCGTGTTTGATTTGTTGGGACAGTAACTAACTCTATCAACGTTTGTGGCGTGATATGCGGTTGATTTGTTGGGACATCAACTAACTCTATCAACGTTTGTGGATGTGATGCGTGATGGATTTGTAAGGTTATTAACTAAGCTCTATCAACGTTTGTGGATGTGATGCGTGATGGATTTGTTAGGTTATTAACTAAGCTCTATCAACGTTTGTGGATGTGATGTGTGTTTGATTTGTTGGGACAATAACTAACTCTGTCAACGTTTGTGGCGTGATATGCGGTTGATTTGTTGGGACATTAACTAACTCTATCAACGTTTGTGGATGTGATGCGTGATGGATTTGTAAGGTTATTAACTAAGCTCTATCAACGTTTGTGGATGTGATGCATGATATATTTGTAAGGTTATTAGCTAAGCTCTATCAACGTTTGTGGATGTGATGCGTGATGGATTTGTAAGGTTATTAACTAAGCTCTATCAACGTTTGTGGATGTGATACGTGATGGATTTGTAAGGTTATTAACTAAGCTCTATCAACGTTTGTGGATGTGATGCGTGATGGGATTGTAAGGTTATTAACTAAGCTCTATCAACGTTTGTTGATGTGATGAGTAATGGATTTATTTTGATATTAACTAAGCTCTATCAACGTTTGTGGACGTGATGTGTGGTTGATTTGCTGAGACATTAACTAAATCTATTGACGTTTGTGGACGTGATATGCTATTGATTTGTTGAGACATTGATAACTATATCAACTATTGTTGACGTCATGTGTAATAGAATTGTTGGGACATCATCTAGGATCTATCAGCATTTGCGTACGTGATGTGCGGTTGATTTGTTTGGCCATTAACTAACTCTATCAACGTTTGTGGACGTGATGTGCGATGGATTTGTTGGGACATTAACTAGGCTCTATAAACGTTTGCGGACGTGATACACGGTGGATTTGTTAGGACATTAGCTAAGCTCTATCAACGTTTGTAGAAGTGATGCGTGAGGGATTTTTAGGATATTAACTAAGCTCTGTCAACGTTTGTGGATATGGTGTGTGATGGATTTGTTAGGTCAAGTACTAAGCTTTTTCAACGTTTGTGGACGTAATGTGAGATGGTATGATCGTACACAAGTAAGCTCTATCAACGTTTGTGGATGTGATGCATGATATATTTGTAAGGTTATTAACTAATCTCTATCAACGTTTGTGGATGTGATGTGTGTTTGATTTGTTGGGATAGTAACTAACTCTATCAACGTTTGTGGCGTGATATGCGGTTGATTTGTTGAGACATTAACTAAATCTATCGATGTTTTTGGACGTGATATGCTATTGATTTGTTGAGACATTGATAACTATATCAACGTTTGTTGAGTCATGTGTGATAGAATTGTTGGGACATTAACTAGGCTCTATTAACGTTTGTGGACGTGATGTGTGATGGATTGGATTGGACATTAACTAAGTTCTATTTTTAACCTTTTTATGGGCGTCACGTGTGGTTAATCTGTTCATTTAGTAATATTCTATCAGCGTTTGTGGGCGTCACGTGTGGTTAATTTGTTCATCAAGTAATATTCTATCAACGTTTTTGGGCGTATGGTTAATTTGTTCATTAAATAGTAATCTATTATCGTTTGTGATCGTGATGTTTGATTGATTTGTTATTGATTTCACTAGTATTCTATTAACGTTTGTCTGCATCACGTGTGGTTGATTTGTTGTTAATTTAGATAGTTATGTATTCTACCATCGTTTATACGCATGATGAGTGATTGATTTGTTATTGATTTCACTAGTATTCTATTAACGTTTGTCTGCATCACGTGTGGTTGATTTGTTGTTAATTTAGATAGTTATGTATTCTATCATTGTTTCTACGCGTGATGAGTGATTGATTTGTTATTAATTTCACTAGTATACTATTAACGTGTGTGGGCGTCCCGTGTTGCTGTTTTCATGTAAATTTAAATAGTATTCTGTTAACGTTTGTCTGCATCACGTGTGGATGATTTGTTGTTAATTTAAATAGTTCATGTACGTATTCTATCAACGTTTGCGGGTTTGCTGCATGTTTAGTTTGTCGCAAAAGTGTTGTGTTCCATTCAGAGCATTTTGGGCCCTTTTAGAGTTTGTTTTATTTAAACATTGTCTGTGTTTGCGAAAGAATATGTGGATGTTGTACATCATTTATATGTTATCATGGATATATATGTGTTTCTGTGTTTTTATGTTATTATAGCTTTGTATAGAGGTAGTTGCCAAACTGTTCTCTAGACCAGAGAACGGAGCAAAAAAATTAGAACATGATTGAGTGATTGATTGAATATTTAGCGTCATTGTTATGCCATCGATCACTTTTCCATTTGAATCAGCGTTGAGAGACGAATAATAATGAGACACAATGTCGTATATCAGTCATCACGGAGACTATTGCAAGGCGGGGATTCGAACTCACGACCCCTGGATCGATAGTCAGACGCGTTACCGACTAAGCTAATCGGGCCCGAATTTAGAACCGTAATATAAATTGTATATTAATAATATGATAATAAGTAGGTCGATAGAACATTTGGATTAAGTTTAACAGAAACAAAAACAAAAGCAAAAGTATGTCATCCTTCTCTATTTATTTCCTTAAATATATTTTCCGTAATAAGGTCAGTGTTTTAGATTTATATAAATGTCTTCAAATTTTCGGTCAATGTTTTGTATAATAATTAGATTGTTCATGTATCTGACATTCTTCTATGAATAGAACAAAGTGTGACTCTTGTATTGCGTCAGTTAAACATAGTTCTTCCTGCTGAACTTTGTGCCCATCTTTGTTACCATTTCTGTCTACAAACGTGGTTTTATCTTATGCTGTCCCACGGTGTAAGTTCAACTATTTACGTACACTTATAACATATGCTTCTTTTCTCACTATGTATTTGTAAGTCGTGCTAATATCAGTCTATCCCAGTATCCCAGTTTCTGTTATCTCCCGGTATATTAGCCCCTAATGGAAAAGCAGGGGATTCTATGCCAATCTTACAATTCAACGTACTTAGACGCTTTATAAACGTTGACGTCATTCGACTTTCACTGAAGCACCTGACCAATCAGCGTGCTCAAATCTCACTGCTGCAAGCGAAAAAGTTGGGTCCGTTTAACAGTCTATGCTGACATTAACCTTAGTTATCTCACTTGTAGTCATTCCACAACACGGCTAATATAAAGCTCATACGTATTTATATGATTAAATGACATTTCAAGTGAACAATGTGTTTTTTATTGCCATTTGATTGTTATTTATGTTGTTGTTGTTGTTGTTGTTGTGTTGTTGATGGTGATGGTGGTGGTGGTTGTTGTTGTTGTGTTGTTGATGTTGTTTGTTGTTGTGGTTGTGGTTTTGGTGGTGGTGGTGGTGTTTATTGTTGTTGTTGTTGTTGTTGTTGTTGTTGTTGTGTTGTTGATAGTGATGGTGGTGGTGGTTGTTGTTGCTGTGTTGTTGATGTTGTTTGTTGTTGTGGTTGTGGTTGTGGTGGTGGTGGTGGTGGTGGTTATTGTTGTTGTTGTTGTATTGTTGGTGTTGTTTGTTGTGGTAGTGGTGGTGGTGGTAGTAGTGGTGAGGGTGGTGGTTGTTGTTGTTGTTGTTGTTGTTGTTGTTGATGTTGTTTGTTGTTGTGGTTGTGGTTGTGGTGGTGGTGGTGGTGGTTATTGTTGTTGTTGTTGTATTGTTGTTGTTGTTTGTTGTGGTGGTGGTGGTGGTGGTAGTAGTGGTGAGGGTGGTGGTGGTTGTTGTTGTTGTTGTTGTTGATGTTGTTGTTGTTGTTGTTGTTGTTGTTTACTTCCTGTGTAGAATCAGTACTAAATGTTGCTTTTTAGATGCATCGGGTCGAGCGGAGGCTCGGAACCCGCAATCTATAGCGCATATATATGAAATAAAAGATGTTTATCTATAGCGTGATCGTCAAACACCAACTTCACTACACTCCCACTCTGTTCTGGTGATGTTGATATAATTTTAGCCGCTGACAACAAAAGTCAACACCTGACTACATTCGTGTACAGGGAACGGAAAGGATGAATATAAGCTTATTTCATAATTGAACGGAGCAAAACAATTGTAGCGTGTTCTAGATCTGGTAATACACGTTCCTTTCTGTATGGAGTTGATAGGATTGTTTAAATAACCGCGTTACCGTTTAACCGAATTCGATACGCAAATATGATGTCTACTATGGTGTTTATATACATCATGTCTAAACGTATACCTGAGGATTAAACATAAATTCTTATACGACATTTATTTCTTTTACCTGACGTTATCACGTCATATTGAGGGTGGGGGCGGAAAAACACTGTCCAATATTTGACACCTTGGAACTTTAAGGATCACTCGATATCTTATATGTATGACAATAACAGCCTTTGAAAAAACCTTGAACAGATCGTTTCTTATAACTAATGTATTTTAGCGACTGCAAACTCGATAGTATGGGAGAGAAGAGGGGTGGTGGTGGAGGGCTTCTATTCGACTACACATTACATGATAACAAACCCCAAATCACAAGTACCGCAAAGGGAAAATTCTGCTGAATTCCGTCACGCAGTCAGAAAACATATAAATAAATGCTACAAATATAAAGACTAAATTAAATTGCATAAACATTTTCTTAAGTTTTATTAATAATTGTTCAAAACTACTTGAGCTGCAGAAATAATGCGTACTGGGTCATGATTCACAGACAGTAATTTCTAACTTAATACTTAGATTAATATTTGATTTAAGTATAAATTCAGTTTTACTTTTTTTTTGAAACGGGGCGCAACTCTAGCGGACAAATATTGAAATGAACCTAATACCGAACATGTGTTGTCATCCTACGACAAAATAAGTATGAAAAGTGTTTTAATTTGATAAGTTTTTATCACTATGATAGGGAAAACTGAAAACGAAATTCTTTCATTTTTCATTTTTATCGATTTTTTCTTCCTCCGAGCTAGTGCTTTTTTATTTTTAAATTGTCAATAATTTCTAAAATTTAAAATTTCTGTTAAAATAATTGGATATTTATACCTACATATGGTTATACGCTTACAACTGTAAATATTGATCTTAGACATTTGTATGAGTAAAACCGATCTTAACATTGCTCTGTGTCCTTTTAAGCAACTTCAGAGATAAAATAGTTAGTACAGTCCGACTAAATATCCAGCACGAATCATAAACCTAGATTATAGAACGAACCCAGGGACTAAATTCATCAATAATTTATATCTGATAATCGGACTCGGACTCAAATATAACATGTTTGTAAAATCCTGTAAACATACAATTATGGGTAAGACATTGTTTAATGTGATTCTGTATCATTTTCTGTTAAATAATCATTTAATATATTTGTTTTTGCAAATAGATATAGCAACTTGTTCGTTACATTTTATTTGAATACGGCATCGTTGACAATTTAAGTCTAAATCTCAGATTCAAAATATTGATGACTTTAGGTCCACCTTTCCCCCTTTGAATCCGTCACATACCGGTGAGATTTGTATTTTATAGCTCGGTCATTCTTATTCAAATTACTTGACTGGAATGTAAGCTTAGAGCTTATATTAGTTGTGCTCCATTTGTTTCATAGGAAGAACCAGTACTGAGTGTTGTTATGAGAGGTCATCATGTCAAGCCTGGAATCGAGCCTACGACCTCTGACATGAGCGACAAACACTATATCCACTGCACTATCAAACTGTCGTTTAAAATATTTTCATATGTTAGACTTTTGGTTCATAGGGAAGCAAATATAAACTTTTAAAAGAAATTCATCCGTTATATAAGACTCGAGCTGTGTGACTTTATACATGAGTACATATCTTGATTAAAATTAATCATGTTTGCACGCTGATAAGACTTAAATGTGGCATCTACTAACAGAACACTGAGCCTAAAATCCCAAATATTAAGTGTGTTCAGGGTAGGGAGAGAGAAACTTTTAATTCTGTGACATACGTATTGTTCAGACCAGGAACATTCCCCCTCTCAAATGCATGACAGACGTCTTGACCAGGCCAGGTCAACACAGCCTCTCAAATATGTAACAGACGTTTTGATCTGACGAGGGAAACAGCATCTCAATATGTGACAGACGTCTTGACCAGGCCAGGGAAACACAGCTTTTCAATTACGTAACAGACGTCTTGAACAGGCCAGGTACACGCAATATCTTAGTTACCTGTCATTCTATTTGACCTGACCAAGAACACGCGAACTATCAATTATAGGACATGCGTCTTGACACGGCTAGGGACACATAGCCTCTCTAATACGTGACAGACGTCTTGCCAAGTCTTTCCTTGCAGATCATCACGTCAGCCACATGTCTATTTATAAATAACTATAATGACTTTGTTTGACATTTGATCCTAGGTTACTTGCTTTCTTATCAAAAAATTTACCTTAAACTTCTACTATCTCAAAGCGTAATCGTTATAAGATTGACTTGTGACAGTTGTGTATGCTTATTTCTCGCGATAACTGTCGTAAAACAAGAGGTATATATAAATGCATGAATGAATGAATGAATGAATGAATGAATGAATGCATGAATGAATGAATGAATGAATGAATTAATTAATTAATTAATGATTGATTAATGAGTGATAAATTGAGTGAATGACCTGATGATTGAGTGAGTGATTTTTGAGTGAGTGAATGAACGATTGAGTTATTATACGAGCCAGTGAGCGAGTGTGTGATCGAGTGATTATGTGAGTTAGTGAGTGAGTTAGTGAGTGGATGAGTTAGTGAGTGAATGAGCGAGGATGTGATTGAGTGAGGGAGGGAGGGAAGGAGGGAGGGTAGAGTGAGTGAATAAGTGAGTGATTGAGTGATTAAGTGAGTGAGTGGGTGAGTGAGTGAGTGAGTATTTTAAGAAAAAAATAACGATTATAGAAACAAAGAAACACACAAATACTTAAATTTAAACAATTATAGTACAAGGTAATGAATGTATATATTTATCTGTACAAAAGTGTGTACCGTCTGCAGGATTAAATAAAGCACACTTATTTTGACTAAGCGTTTAAAATATTATTTATTTATCCCTTACATTGATACATTATATATATTGCTTGCATATAAGTGTGTATCACTTTTGTAACTCTAATAAGTTCACAATTTAATACAATTATGAAAACACAAACAATTTTCCAGTTATAAATCGCTCGCTTCGTGTACTTTGATACCGGATTGGTGTTGAATAGAGCATTTAGCATTGAATAGTACAAGCATAATTGTGTTTAATCAATTGTTATACACCAGTCACATATTGAATCCAGTTTCATTGATGAAGAAATATTTATATGAGTTTTACTGTAACTTGCACATTTCCACACATCATGTTTTGGACTCAGTTGGACTCGAACCGCAGATGAAAGTCAAGTAATAAGGAGACGTCGTCAAAGACAACAAGAGAATATTTCAGACTTTCCCCCGTAACATGTTAACGAATTGGCCAAACAAAATACAAGCGGAAACCACCAAACTGGACTCGAACTCACGACCTCAGTGGTGAAATGTATAGTTCATGTGATCTTGAGACGGTACCTTAGACCACTACAACACCCCGCTCCCCCCAACCCGCCCTCCCCCCCCCCCCCCACCGTCACACTAGACTCGAACCTACGATCTTAGCAACGATAGATGCATTGTATGCGATATAGAGACGACATCTTTTCTCTCTCCATGGTCCCTAGTTCAGACATTGAGGAAGCTTCAATAACTTGTTAGCAAATAGGACAAAGGAAACCCAGATGCTAAAATTATACCATCTATAAACGTGTTAAAAGAAAACAAACTCAACTCAATTATAAAACAAACGGATATTTCCTTTATTTACACGAACAACTGTACACGTTTACACATATCGAAATTATACATTTATATTTCAGTTACATCTCAGAAATTTCGATGACAATAGATTATATATATAAATACAAAAGACGACACCAAGGACTTGTATACAGAAAGAAAGTCAACTGATCGATATGTTGTGAACGCTCGCGTATTCATGGACAAGCTCGCAATATCTCGTTCAATTATATTAACTTCAATTCATCTCATGAATACAAATCAAAATTTTGACATTACAGAATTAAATTTTTATCAAAACTATACCATTACCAGCAGTTTGTGTTCATATTTGTTGAAGTACTTGAATGTATATATTGCAGTTTAAATAACAACAACATTTCCAGAAAATTTACTTCAACCCTTAATATCTTTAATTCAAGATCAATTTTCGTGGCGAAACATTTTAGAACATTAGGATTACATTCAAAATATATAGTATTCATACTTTAAAACCTAATTTGGCACTATTAGTTTTATAAGAAACATTTTTAATATCTGCTTCAATACTTTAACATTTTTATGACATTTGTTCATATAAACACAAGTTGTTTTGGTGCGTAAAATAACTAAAAACCGATTTCAACAGTGGTGCGTGTTTGTTTAAAACGTTCAGTTATTAAAATCACCGTTTTTTGTTTCGTTAATAAAATCATACATTCATACTGGGATATATTTAAATTGCATAATTTTTAAATTTAGTTTAAAATGTTCTTTTTTTGTCGGTTTGTTTTTAATGAAATTTCGGGGGGGGGGGGGGGGGGGGTAGTGGGAATGGGGAAGTGGGGTCTAAAAAAACAAGCCAATGATAGAAAATAATAAACTGTACCAGAACCTTTGCCAATGCCGGTTATACTTATATGTTGTATACCGGGCTACTCTCAGTTCAATACATGTAAATGTAATAACATTTACACAAATGAAGTTCAATGCCATTTATATATTATGGCGTATTCAGTCACATTAATGGAACCAGAACTCGGAATTGAAATGACATGTGCACGTAACTGACTTTCTCCTACGAGTTATTTAAACGGAGATGGTCAGAGATGAGACGCAAGTGTTCATGATACAACAGTACCTTACACCTCTTAGTAATGGAGGACCCAGCACCAACACTTAACATACTCAGTGGTACAGTAAAGGGATAATTCCCGTGGATTTTACATGGAAGTGCTGGTTCAGGATCGCAAAAAAAGAACGGTTAGGTAAACTGATCGCCAGTCAACTCTCAATGGCATAAAATGACGCTAAATTCAAATAAAGATATTTTATTTAGAATGAGTGGAATTACCATACATAGCATAAAGTTAGAGAAACAAACAGACACAAATATTGCGAATTTACATATTATATACATTTTACTGATACGTGTAAATGAATGATAAAAAATAAATATTAAATTATGAACTGCATTTCATCTTAAATTCTCTGTGCTCCTCACATATGTGTCATCAACGATGATTTATATACATAGTGTTTTGGCCAACAGCCGCTTCATTATTCGGAGCATTATGTACATGGATAAACCAACAATTCAATTTACAGCGATGCGCATGCGCAAAATTGTAACACATTTCAAAAAAACGAATTGTGATTCGTCTACTATGTCATTTGTATAAGCCGATTACGAGCACCTTGCACAATAGTTTCGGCAATTCATCTCTACCCAGTTGTAGTAGGAAAGTTCCGTACAAAGAGAGGACCCATAATCGGCACAGTTGGATACCTTGTCCACGCAGGTGTCGGCTGAAATGAAGAATAGTTAGCTTTAATAACAAAAAATCCACATAAGGTTGGTTTTAGTTGGAATCTTTAGAAAATGTATTTGCTGTTATGATTTTCACCTTCGTGCAAAGTGTCAACTATTGTTATCAATCGATGAAAATGGCTGGTTCCTAACAAATAAGCAAGTAGTATTTAACGCGAAAACCATTTAACCTATAGCCAACCGTGAGTTGAATATAAGTGAAATGACTTCACCTAAATTGCTGACACAGGTCAAATGAGCGGTTAGTTATTTGCAAATGAAGCGAAGGCATAAATACAACTACAAACAAAACCAAACCAAGAATAAAATCCATTACAAAAGCGACACCAAGTTTAGTGTGTACTAACCGAAGCAGAAAAAACAATGATTATCATAAGACTGAAAATCAATAATCAATAAAGCTCAAGGAATCTCATCTTACCACATCGATTACAGTGCGCCCTGCAGTTGTCGTTAACCCAGGAGTAGAATTTGACATCAGTGCACAATTTGGTACCGAACTGGGCACAGTCGGCAATAGCGTCTTTGCATGTTGAAGCTGAAGGTAAAAAGATGATCTTAGAAATACAGAGTTTAATCCAATGAAAGAAATTGCACTATTAAACTAGACATGGTCACTGAAACATCCGACACAATTAAGACAATACGATATTAACGTATTTCCATGAAAATCAAATCTGCAATTGTATTTAAGCATACCTGTTTACTTGCTTTTACAGATGTATTTCTTTGAAAGTTTATTTTATATACAAGTCTCTTTTCCACATTTGAAATACAAACCAGATAAACTATGTTCAGAACATTGAATCCAAGCAAAAGCGGAACGCCCGAGATTGCTTACAAAGTAGATACATTTAAATGCTTAAAACTTTGCCTTTGACATTCCAGCATTGGATAATTATGATACTAATAGCGCCAGCCATACAATATATGTAAGTGACAATGTAGTACGAAACCAATCATAATCCATAATTAATGTATACCGACATTGTGGATTTTACTTTTACTGGCATTTTATATATTTATTCAAAAAGCTTTTAAACAAAATACAAAGAACTTTGTGGATAACACTGACTAAGTCAATAATAATTGGAAATATTTCATAATTATTGAAATTGGAAACCATTCAATTTTCACATGATAGTCCAAAGTCGTGGGTTAGACGTTCAGCTCAGTATATATATATGTTGATAGATATCAATTTGATAATTGTTTACTTTCATTGTCATCTTGGCGAAAAAACATGCATTTTACTCGGTTGATTTAGTTATGAAATAATTCCAACAGCTTTTTCACATGTCTGACATTGTTTCAGCACTGAATAGCTATGGATAAACATGAAATATTAGTTAATTTTATGAACGTAAAAAACAGTAAAAATAGTATCCACATAGTATCACTATTGCCTTCATATAATTTCTTTGTTATGGCTTACAAAGTTAAAAGTACCAGAGTAAACAACGATCGTTACATGTAACATGTAAAATTTAGCTATTTGACTTCTTTGTGTAAAGCACTTAAATACGTTTCTACTCAATAAGTTTATGTTAGTAATATCAGTTTAAAATAATCCTATTAATATTTAATATACATATAAAATTAATGCAACGCTAAAAATATAAGACACCTACATTTTAAGATTAAATATTTAAGCATGCAGTCAAGAACAAATTTCACTTCCAATCAACTTCATATAATTTATATTCAATTGCATTATAAACTGTTAATTATTGCATTATTTTATACCTTGGCTTTATATTTAGAACAATTTCATTAAAAATGTTAATTATTCCATTATTGTATACATTGGCTTTATATTTAGAACAATTGCATTATAAATGTTAAATATTCCATTATTGTATACCTTGGCTTTATATTTAGAACAATTTCATTAAAAATGTTAATTATTCCATTATTGTATACATTGGCTTTATATTTAGAACAATTGCATTATAAATGTTAAATATTCTATTATTGTATATCTTGGCTTTATATTTAGAACAATTTCATTATAAATGTTAATTATTCCATTATTGTATGCATTGGCTTTATATTTAGAACAATTTCAATGAAAATATTCTGAAGTTTTCTAATGAAACAGTTACTCAAGTTTTATTGTTTTGTGATTATTGGTATTCCAAGCTCAAAAAGTCCGTTTATGTTTGCATATATGTATTTTAAAGAGCTACTTACTGGTTCCGCTAGTTTCATCCATAAACTTGCCAACGCCCATCTGGGGAGCTGAAATAAAACAAACAATATAAGATATAGGTATTTGCCGTGCCACTTGGAATGTCTCATTGCAATATTGCAGATAGAAGTGTAAAATAAAATGTCGATTTTAGAATTGTTGAATTATCACTGGAAAAAAAAACACGCATTAACACTATATAGATATATAACGAAAGAAATAGGTATATAAATATATTAATTTACTAATTACTTTTGACCCTGATTGTCCACCATACATATGTGTAGAAGAGTAATCATTGACCGTACAAAATTCATTTGGATTAGTTAAAATCAAACTGAGGACCAAACCCAATGTAAAAGAATATTTAGACTACTTTGTAAAATATATATATAACTGAACATCGATATAACGCGGATGGGTAGAGAGTTCAAATCCAACCCTGTGTCATTAATACCCATTGTATTAAAAATACTTAAAAACAAACTTAAAACTTAAGTATCCAGGCGACCATGATTGCAGACTGATTTCAGTACAACTGCCTATGGTTTAACTTACATTTATCTATTTGCCAATATGTGTAACTAGTTTATTGTTTGTATGCACTACTCAGCTTACATGAACGGTAGAAAATTTTTGAAATGCATCACCCGCTAAGTCAAAATTCACTATCAGTATTAGTATGTACACCATTTACAACGATTCGACCTCATTGAAAGAATGTATCTCTGCACGTATCTTTGAACAATATCATTCCAGGCCTGGTTTACGTTCCGATACAAATGCATCAAAGCATGTGGTTGAAAAAGTTATCGTCTAACTTTGAACAAATCTCATATATACTCAATTTGGTTAAGTTCAATAAGATCAAGATGTACCGCTTCAATTGTTTATATCATGATTATAAATGATTTACCATGTGTTCCGTCTGTACAGAAATGACAATATCTGGCACAGTTGTTAGAAGCCCATTGGAGGTATTGACCGTCAGTACAAATCTCTTGCGCATACAGCGAACATTGTACGTGGTCTGCACAACTGGCTGAAATTCCATATATATGGTTAGCATGTTTGTCAAATGCAGTTAGACTATTTGAACAAAGATTGTTAAGTGTTAAATACTGCTACTAGTTGTGATATTTTGGAATTTCGATAAGGGACTTCTGTGGCCGCTAATATCATTGGTTTAAACCAAGCTCGATCGAAGTATTTTATTTAACAAGCTCGCCTGATATTTTAGAGTGATGCACTCTCCGCTGTGAAAAGTATGGTTGTCTTATTACCAAAACCTATTCATAAACTCTTTGTTGAACATTCGATCATTGCTAATATTTCTAACAACAAGCATCACATTTTCATATAACTAACAATCTCTTTGTAAAATCATTATAAAAAATATTGGACTACCAACAACCGTTAAATGTTTTATTTTCAATTACTTATTTGGAAAAGTGTTTCACAAATATCAACGTTAGCAAGTCTGTATATATATTTTATGAAAAATATAAAGAAATTGGTAAAGATCAATTTTAATTATTAAATTGATTAGTAACTATATGAATCAATAATTTATACTGCGATACTGTTTTATTCATTATTGCATTCGCATATATGTAAATAAGAGACAAATTGCAATTATTGTGCCTAATGTTGTTGTTTTCACACTTCTACATAAGACCTATAATAAAGTTTCAGACACGGATTTTTTTACATTTCAAACTCATTTATCCCCATTGATAAACGGACCCCGCATGCGTTGTTTGTACAACATTTACAAAAGACTTGCGGCAGATCCAGTCAGCTGTCAAAGATGGTGATGATCACAACCTCGGCGATGTCACCATATATTGTAAATGCTGGTAATAAACGTAATACAACTAAGATATATATTTAGTATCAAATGTGTGATTGAATTGTATTTTAGGTGGCATGAGAAGCATGAAAAACTTCCCCTAGTGGTAAGTTTCATTGTTACTAGTAAGCCGTTTCCTAGTTACTAATTAGGTTGCAGTTATGTATCTCAAACCCAGAAATAAAAACAATACTGAGTCTAAAATATTGAATCTAAAGCGCGTACTCAAACATAAAATCTGAAATTTGATTCTGTTCAAGTAAAATTATTGTTTTTAAAGTATTTAACATATAAACAAAATCAATCAATTTCAATGATAAGTATCTAAAAATTGCGTTTTATAACTTAATACTTTGTTAATGTCCTAGTATTTAAAAAATGGCAATTCTGAGTTTTCCTCTGGGTTTTAAACTTAAAAAGTTGATGAATTAAGATTGTGCTGTAACTAGTGATGCGGCCGTGAAAAAGTTGCATTTAACCGTATCCTGAAGGACAGTCTTAATGAAGCCGAGATCGCATTTTTCATATCTGTGTGTCATATCGATGTGTCATATCTGTGTGTCATATTGTGCTTTCAAGCAATCTTTTATCAGATATTCTAAATAAAAATCTCAATGTTAACGTATACAAATCAACACTTTTTGTAAATACAGAAATACCAGAAATATTATTTTAATCATATTTAGAATAATCGTATTAAAACATTTTGTACAAAAACGAGCTTCATAAGATAACTTCATTTTAGAAAATAAAACTAAAAGTTTATCTGTATAAACTATACATCTTCATAGCAGTATACCCCTAGCATATAGCAAACGCTATTTTGTTCATTTAAAATAATATTTTGAATTAATGTGCATTTATCTCAATATGGTTATATCCAGTACTGCTCCTGAACACTAACGGCAAATAATTGAACCACATACTTATTTGTTGTTTTGTATTTAATACAAAGATAAATGGTATTTATACGACAATTATAGAATAAGTTGTTTAATAACAATGTATATGTAATGAAATAATAAAATAAACAAAGACCAGTAAATGGCAAAAATGTAATGACTAAATTAAACGTGCCACTATCTGGGGATCAGTTTGTTTCGAGTTTCTAACGAAGCTAACATTACTTTCTTTAAATATTAGGTTACACAATTATACGACATTCAGTTGTATTATAATGTAATATATCAAAATAAGTATGAGTTGAACCTCTGTTGCTTTCACACATTTACATACAGCTTTGTTATATAAACAGAAGTGAAACCTAGATACTACTGAAATGTAAGAAATATAAAACTTCATATTTGAATTAAAAGCTTCACACTTGAATTAAACTATTACACATGGATTGTTACGAATGCAATCGTTGATATGCATGCAATTAATTAGTATAAAAAAATCATATCTTGAAATGGCAATTTTAATCAGTATCAATAAATAAAATCTAACAAACATTTAAATGCAAGAAAGAAAATAGATTTATGTTTTTGTTGGATTAAAGTGAGTACTCGGTATTTTGTATACAGTTATATTTTAAAAACAGTATGTTTAGCACTATTTTCAACACACATTCTATGGTGTATTTGGCCGCATATACAATTTTATTAGAGGAGGAAAACCTCCAAATAAACACCTTAATAATAATAACTGACAAATTTTCTAATTTAAAGGTTTTTGGACAGAACGGGACACGAACTTACGGCCTTAGCTTTGAGAGGTAATCATATTGAGACGGCGCTTTAAACCAATCGACCACGTATATAGTTAATATCACTGTTGAAATACAATGAAAGCATAACAATATTTGTCACATGTACCAAGTGCATAATTTAAAAGTTGAAATTCAAGAAAAAAAAAATGTTTAATTCAATCAAAGACTAATCCTGTTTAGCTTTGCTAGATACCTTTCACGGATATTCCTGATTGGGTGCCGTGTGGTACCCATTTCATGAAACAAATGATCTGTATTATGTTTACGTGAAACTATATTTGGTGGTGATGGTATAGTCTATAACAAAGATTCGTATATATTGCGTCTATGAATATCATTCAAGATTTTTTTCAAAATATTAACAAAGAATAAAACTTTTATCTTACTTGTTGCCATGGTAATTTCACCTACAAAGAGTCCACAAACAACAACAAAGACGAAGTTAGTCTTACACGACATATCGCTTTGTTTCTTGAAGCTGTTATAATTATATTGTAAGTACCGCACTTCTTTCCTGTTTGTTACTCAACAAATCGAGAACTTCAAAGTTTCTGATTTACTGTGAATGTTCGATTAACAACTATTGCTTCTGCGGATCGTTTATATACCAGCTGGATAACGAACGTCTGTGTTTGTACTTTACCCTGTTAGGTTGACAGGACTTTCAGCTGTCGTGATTTTTGGAATGAATCCCGATGTTTGAGTAACGCAATCACCAAAAGTTGATAAATTTGAAATGAAGTATTCAAATACTTGAGTCGTTAGTGACGGTGCTCGTGTAAGGAATTAGAAAGGTCAATTGAAATGTGGTCTGGATAAGTGTTAATAGTGTCGATTGTCAGATGCTTAGATTAAAGGTGAATAATTATCTTTAATATGCAGGATTGGCTGGCTCAAGTAGCTGAAAGGGACGCTCTGAAGTGGGCGTGTTTTCTGTTTTACACTGCACGCACTGTGATCATCGGGGAAACATGTCGTTCAAATCGATTCGTTCTATTTTAGGGGAGTCTAATGTCACTTCATGAAATGAATTACCCGAATGAGCTTATATTTGGTGTTATGTGCCTATAATAAACGTTTTATGTACTATTAATAGAACGTTTTATGAATGGTCTTAAAATGCTTAGACAGGTGTTTTACAGATCATCAGGTGTATTTTCAATCGTATGTTCAGAACTATTTTAATACAAAAAGCAAACGGTTGATTAACGAAGGTGTGGACTATATTTGGGAGAATTTGTGAGTGTGTTTTAGATGGGACGTGGAAGTTTTTCACATTTAGACATAGCATGAAATTATATTTCCTTATTGCGTATTTAAACATGTTCCTTCATAAATCAGAGCAGATTCGTTAAGCTGCAGTAAAACCTTATAACAGTTGATACTAAATGTATGTGTTGATTTCGCTTATATAATGCTGCTAAGTATTTGTTTATGATTACATATTTTAAATTGTATGTCCACACCCACACAAAATTTACACCGCATAACATTTCTTAAGAACACCGTATGGACTCATTTTGTATAAATAGTATATTTTTTATTGACTTGGTTTGAATGCATTTTCAACACATTTCATGTCATATATGGTATGTCAAGTTTGATGGATAAAGACCCAAGAATGAATCTGAGTAGAACCGTCGTCCTTCCGCAAGTAACTGTCAAACGTTTTCACATTAAGTATTTTGGAGAACGCGGGACTCGAGCCTACGACTTTAGCGCTGAGAGGTAGATGATCTTGAGGCAACAGTCACAAAGGACTCTCAAAATGGTTTAGGAGGTAGGATAGTGTTGTTGTTTGCTTAAACAGAACAAGCAATTTTTCTTCATGTCTATTGAAAGCTCGTATTTAATTCAAATAATGACACCGCATTTCAAAAGAATAACGAACGTATTGACACGTTCTGTCTAAATAATATGTAAGATGTTAGCTAACATATCGTCAAACAACGCAAGGAGATCGGCAACTCAATTCTTAGGAAAGGTGATTCACCACGTCAATGACCTTATCAAACTTTAATATTTAATGTTTATGTTTGCTTTAGTGTTTGTATCAATATACTTTTATGACGTATTTAATAGTTCTGTTTTGTCGAATGTGTTTTATAATAGCTGTGATAATGTTGAGGTCATTGACTCTTTCATATTTTATTTCATCACATTAAACTTGTTTCACCGATGGTTTATTTCTCTATCTTTAAACCTTTTAATAAATGACGTAATTCCTTATCTGCATATCTGACCAGTACAATGATTGTTTAGGGTGACAATGCATTTAAACATCTAAAACATGAAAGGGAGATAATACATTATCAAACTTAAGTACACTTATCAATTCAAAGCGAAGTCGTCTTCTCTTAAAGTTAAATACTTTTTCTGACGTTCGATGTTTGTTTATTTTCCTCAGCAATGACATTTTTGTTTTAAATATTTATTTAAACATTTAAAATATGAAAAACACAAAGAAATCCATTACTATGATTTAAAGTGTTTAATTCAAATCCAGGCACCATTTTAATAATCTGGTATAATGATCGCTGAAGTGACGAGTCGAGTACGTTAACTGGTCAGTTGTTTCAACGGAAGTTGGAACATGCCATGGCTTTATTAAATGCATTAAAATGATATGAATTGTGGGACAGGAAGTGCATTCCATTCTTTATAGCAGACAATAACAGAACTGAACGGGGAGATATCAGATACTTGGATATGCAATTTTAGAAGAGTGTGATTCCCGTGCTTGATTCGTAATATTTCAAAGACAATTCTAGAGTTAGACTGTCCTGATAATGTGGCTGACTGTGTAATTATGCCATGCCACCGTGTCTTGATATTTCAGTTTGTCACTGTGTACAGTTAAAAGAAATCAACGTTAAATCCATACATGAAAACTCTTTCATGCGTTTGAATAACGAATATATAATCCGCACCCTAGGGAAAACTATTGTGACTGGATTGGTGTCCTCTTATGAAAACGCTAAATCGGTTATTCAAAGAATCGAGATTTCAGTACGAACTGATATTATATTTCAAACACAATACAATAAATAATTATGTTATATATGTATAATTTATATATATATATATGTGTGTGTGTGTGTGTGTGTGTGTGTGTGTGTGTGTGTGTGTGTTCAAGACACTTTTTCCGCATATGCTTAGTATTTGGTACTACCCTGGAAGACTTAGAGCGTGATGTGTCAAAGTTGTAAGAACTTGTTTCACAATCGAATTAAAATATAAGTTTAAATTAACTAACACATATCTAAATTCAATAATGTATAGTTTTGTGTAAAGTTTGATATGAAGCAAAAATAAAAATACAAATGTATAGTGGAAATCAGTTAAAATAACAAACCTTCACTTATTAAATAAGGACTAGGATATGTATAAATATCAGAATTGTAGGTAATGAAAATATTTCATATTTATTGACATGTAGATTTACACAATTCCAGTAAAACGATAATTATAATACTTTCAAACCAATGTAGATGTGAAATGTTTCACATTTTAAAAATGCTGATCAAATTTAAAATAACACTTAATAACGAGTTCAGTTTATTTACTTTTAGATAAAGCCGAAAGACAAAGTATAATCCACATCTCATATTTCACCCAATTTTACTCATCAACAGTCAGGTGGAGAATTTGTAAAACGGCTAAGATAGCGTAATATATTTTAACTTTTTGAAATTGAACTATTTCCTCCATTGCACTCTAACCAGTTGATAGGTTAAAAAGATCAAGATCAACATAATATTTATGTACTAATTGCAGTTTTTACTTCTGTTCATCAAATCAAATCTTAATTTATTTTGCCTTACTAAACATTGTGTTTAAATTAATCTCAAAATGAAAGTGTTTAATTTTAGATACGGGCAATCAAATTTAGTGTTAAGATAATTACATTTATTTCCTTTGACTTCCTGATACTAGAATTATAAAATGCCCCCCTTAGATTTATACCCGATGGCTTTCAAAGAAATTTAGAAATAGGGGTTTGTGATGAATTCAAACTTTATCTAGCCTAAACACCTGTGTATTCGGCAGCGCTAAAATGTTAGCAAATAAATAAACAGTTTATCAGTCTGTAAGAAATGGTCTCACATTTTAACTTTTACGAGGTAACACATTGACATTTAAGAAAGTAAATTATATTCGCAATGAAGGTTACATGTTAATCCGAAATAACAAATCATTAAAAAGTTGAAGAAAAAGGAATCAGAAATGAACATATCCTAAAAACTAACTTGCAGTGGGCATTCATTTAACCCTTTACTCCATAGATACGTGTTTTCCCGCACCAATCAGAGAAGGCCTTTGAAAACAGTGCAGGAAGAGTTCAGATTGCTCGTAACGAGCAATCTGAATACTTCCTGCACTGTTTTCCACTTTGTCAATTAATATAAACATAATTCACCCAATAATTCAAAAGTCTTCTATATTAGGTATCCAAAGGCATCTATATTAGAGGTCTCGAAAGGCGTCTATATGAAGTAAAGGGTTAATGTAACACTTTACAAGATGACCGTTATGGGTTGAAGTTGGCATTAAACAATTAAGACCGTCTTCATTACATATTAAACTGTTTGTTGTTGTTTGTTTTATTGGTTTATTGTTGTTGTTGGAATTGTTTGTGGGGATGGGGGCGAGGCATTAAAGGGAAGGAACAATGTGAAAAGCGCATAAGGTATGCACATCGAGGCTTCATATCGGCCATTTATATCTAGTTTTGTCAAATGTAGTCAATAGTTGTGGAAAAAAACACATAGGCAAGATTTTTCATTCGGAAAATTCAAATGGCAACAACTCGGCCAAAAGTTAGTGATCCGGAATGCATAAGTAAACCTCGGTTTCAAGATGATTCATCAAAGCAAGTTTAAGTGAATTCAAACTGATTCATCCCAGCATGTTTTGGCTAAATCAACATATGTCGGAGGAGTTTTATGGCAAACGGACAGACGAATGGACAGTACACCAACCGTATATCTCAATGAAATGAAGAGATATAATCATGAACACGTTACAGTTTTATAAGAATAATTCCGTACAAATAACTGCAATACACGTGGAAAATAAGTCTTTTTGCAACATGTGTGGTGGAAACAAAACATACACGTATTTTCATTGATTGTCAAGAGGTAGGACCTCTCTTGACTATTAGATTAACTATTTCTAACCATTATGGTTGATTAATAGTGATGGAAACGTTGAAAAATAAAGTAATTGCATGGAAAAATAGCTATCCAGAATATAACGGTATTAATCTTAAATTAGCCCGTATATGATTCCGTATTTTTAAAAGCATATATCGTATGAACAACTTTGATTGATATATTTGCATTTATAATTTATGTAAAATCGAATATATTTTATTATTTCAAACATGCACATAATTAACTTTCATACAATTTATTATAACTAATATATACAAAATATATAAATGTAAATAGGTATACTTTGTTATATGTAATATGCAAAAGTGTACATGTGGCATGTAATAGTTTACAGTGTATATATTGGATAAAAGCTAAATAGACGATAACTGTTCCAACCAAAGTCATTCTTTCGTGATATTTTCAAAATTGCTCTCACTTATTCCAAACGTGAATACGTACATTGTTTGAGACGCTGATTGTAGCGATTTATTTCAGTTTGTTTGAAGTAAAACACACTTAACACCAGTGGACATGTATTTCTATCACTATGTAATTAAAAAAAACACAACCAATCCATTTTATGTGACGGTACCTGTACTATACTGAAACAAGCTAAGTAAACGCTGTTTTATGTCATAATGTTGTATTCATAGTCGCCGTTGTATGGTTATTTGTTCGACAAACGTGATTGATTTTTCGACTTCCTTCCATGAATTAATAAATAATTCGTTTTCTTTAATATCTTTTCTACAAATTTATTTCTAGACATTTAATGTTATTTCATGCATGTTTCATATACTGAAAACGTTAAACAATATATTGTTGGTTTAAACATATTTATTTATTCATTCAAATGTACATATATACACACAAGTTTAGGTATAAATATGGATTAGAACGGAAGATAAAATCTTATAAAGTTCTTTTCCATGACATATATCAATTGTGAACAAATTTGGCAGACTATTAACAATTTGATTTATGCTCTTAGCATTACGAATATAACATAGTTCAAAATATATTTAATAAAAACGTTTAACATACTTTTAGCAATATTGTTTCTGATATATTTAAGAAACTTAGAAAATGAAGTGAGTAATTAGAAAAAAAAAGAAAGGTGATTAAAATGATTAAAGTAATGGATAATTATGTGAATTCACATAATAATATATTGTTCTTTTCTATGAAGTCCACACAATACAAATTTTAACTTTTAATATATAATGTATACTACATTTATAAATAGACGATATGTATGTACTAATATGTTTATGACTATAGTAGAACTTCGATGCTCGAACCCGACGGGACTGGACAAAATAGTTCGAGTTAAGAGTTGTTCAGGAGTCAAATATTGTTCATGACTTATCACATTCGATGCTATGTTTACTTACATACTTATACGATACGCCTCTGTTTTATCTTAGATAATAAGAAACATTAACTCCTGAATGAATTGAATCGATAAGCATAAACTTGCAAAACATCTATCCCCTGCATCAGGATGAACCGATAAAAGAAAATAAAATCAGTGAATTCTCTCTCTTTCCTTCTCTTTAACCAATACTCTTTGAAATATTCTGAATAAAGCATTCTTTCATTTATCAACTTTTGCACATTTGGCCAAATTGAAATTATTACTGAACAATATGATAAAGTCTTTATGCAATGTATAATAACTGTTATGGAAGCATATTTACACAAGCTTCTAAAGCTGTTTTCTGTATCCTTTGCACATATTTTGCTAAACGTAGACTTTATGCTCAATTGTTAAAAGTATGCTAAATATATGTACTTATGTGAGTAAAATATAGTTTAAACTAAGTATTGTTCAATATCACACCATACATGTACATTTATATTCATCGAAATAGGAATTCAGCCGGAACCAAGAAAGTGGTTCGAGCTTTATGTGGTTTTTCAGCCACCCGTGTTGGAGCTAACGAAGTACTGCAGTAACTTATACAAGTATATAAATGCTCATGCTTGGAATAAATGACATCACAATTATCAATTACTTCAAATCTATCTTAACAGTGCTGATCGATGCAATTTTTCATTCGATTACCATGAGACATGTTTCAAACGAATATTACTGTCGGCCCATCATTCGTTTTTTATCCCTATTACAAGTTCAGCCAAGATAAAAATGCTAACATCGTTTGCAAAAGACGATTGCTATAACCAATACCAAATTGTAATAACATATCGTTGATTTGTAAAATGATCAAGAGTGGAATTAGTATATATCCTTGAGGCACGCCAGGGCTACGTTTAGCACCGATAAACATCAAACACGTGTTATGCCTGGTTCCTTAAAATTATCACGTACTACTTGCTAATATGACGTTGAGCCAGTGTCCAGGAAAATATGTGAGCTGATGTTATCAAACGTTTTACAGAACTGAACGCAGCCATTATGAAATATAAATCCAATCTGAATAAACACCAGGTTAGATAACACGATGCTTGCTACCATTAAAATATTCATTTTAAGAGATTTCTTATGAATCCAGCAACCCCTAGTTTTACCAAGAATCCCTTATGCCATATACTATTGAATGTCTTGCTGATATCATAGAGCTTATTGGTTGACAAAAGAAATTTCGAATATAAGATATATTGTTGATTGTAGAATCACCTGGGACACAGCCTGATTGTACAACTGTTAACACGTTATTTTGAGACACAACTTATGGAAGAGCTTAACGGATTGTCGGACAAAGTTCTAGACCATTCAAGTGAGGTAGATGTTGCCACACACACACGTATATCATGTAGGAACATTTATACTGTATATTTGAAATTTGTGTCACATAGGAATTCATTGTAAAATAATAAGCTATACATCTAAACTAAATTGTTCTGTAACATAATTATACATTTATATTTACAAGTCCTAGGATTCTGACAAGCAACTCAGGTAATCACAGATTTATGTATCAGCCTCTACCGATAGAGGTTTTACCTTCCAATAATAAATAAAGTATCGGATTTGCTGCTGAATTCACGTAACCTAACCACGTGACTGTGAATGAGATGTAGTCGGGAATTGAATAGCCAATGAAAACGTCTAATATATTGCAGAAACAGAATGGTGCCCAGCAGAAAAGGAAACACCCAGTTAGAGTTGCAATTGTTCTCGTGACTCGTAAACTACGCGCTTCTCTTCCATTTCGCAGGTCACGTGGTATCATTTTATTAATAGTTCTCCGTTGCTGGGCGCTTTGCAATAACCGGATGTTAAACAACACGATACACACTCCCGGAATGATAAATGTTAAACAGGATGAAATGACTGCGTATAATTTATTCACGATAAAGGTACATGCGTTCTCCAAGTCTGAAAAGCATCTTTCAACGTGTTCTATACCAGACGAACTGAAGCCTGGCAAAATCATGCCAAACGACATCGCGAGCATAGTTGCCCAACATGTTACTGACGATAGTATCATTGTTTTTCGATTGCAAAATATTCTGTATGAAAATGGGTAGCATATTGCGATATATCGTTCGAATGTCAGGATAAGTAAATGTAAAATCGACGATGACGACATCAAGACGTCAAAACTGTTTACGATGGCACATGATCTTTCGCCTAGCAACCAGCGCGTGTCATAGAATAAAGAAGCAATACTGATTGGCATGATAAGTACCCCGACTGAAAAATCGGCACATGCCAATGAAAACAAGAAATATTTCGTGAACAGTTTATGTTTCGACTTATGCGTCAGTTTGATCATCACAACAACGTTGAAAAGTAACGCCGTTGCCGTGACGACACTTAAAATGCTTACAAGCATCAATCTTGAGTTAATTGACATGGCAGGTAGGAACACAACTTTTGCAAAAGTATAGTTAGAGCAAACGAATACAGTATCTTCAGCCATGATGTCACGTGATAAGCACGTCTAGCCGTGCAGTCGTTGCGTGATGTGTTAAATAACGCCGGTGCAGCATGAGTTTAACGTTGATTCAGAGAGTGTGTCGATGACGTCAGTGTTTATTTCTTTTTTCTGTAAAATATAACATAAACATGAATGTATAAAATAGTTAATGTACAGTTATATTAAGTTACGAATCGTTTGATGACTATACAATATGAAATATCACATACACATAAATATATAACAGTACTTACGTACTTACTTGGTAACTTATCACTCAATGACTGTACAAAATAGTGCCACCATACGTGCAGTGTATTGCTTACCATAAGAACATCATATAACAACAAGTGTGTATAAATATTGTACCGCAGCATTAAATAAAACACTTAAATTTTCATTATTAAATATAACCATACATTCCGCAGAATTAAATATACCAATTCACTCCGCATTATTAAATATAACTTTACAATTTGCAATATTAAATATAAAACTACAGGCCGCTGATACACAGTATAAAATATAACATTACAATCCGCCACAGTATTGAATTTTTCATTACTAACCGCAGTATTGAATATATCACTACAGGCCGCAGTAGTAAATAAAACACTACGATACGTAGAATTGAGTATTACATTACAATGCGTAGTATTAAATATAACACTATCACAGTATCAAATATAACGCTACAATACGCAACATTAATTGTAACATTACACTACAAAGTATTAAATATAACACTATAATCCGAAATATTAAATATAACAAAACACTTTACATAATAAGAAATAAGACTACAATCCGCAATATTAAATAAAAAAACAAAATCAACAGTATTAAATATAACACCATAATCCGAAGTATTGAATATAACATTACGACCCAATGTATTACATATAACACTACAGTCCGCATTATTAAATAAAACACTACGATCCACAGTATAGATTATAAAGTTACAATCCGCAGTTTTAAATGTAATACTACTATCCACAGTATTATATAAAACACTCTTATACGCCGTTTTAAATGAAACACTACAATCCATGGTGTTATATATATATTACACTACCATCCGCATTATTAAACATAATAATATTATTTGCAAGTTTTAAATAAAACACTACGATCAGGAGTACTAAATATAACACTACAAACCACAGTATTAAATATAACACTACAAACCACAGTATTAAATAGTTCATTGCAGTCCGCAGTATAAAATATAACACTAAAATCCGCAGTATTAAGTAGAACACTACACTCCACAGTATTAAATAGTTCATTACAATTCGCAGATTAACATTACAATACAATCCCCAGCAATAAATAGCCCACAACCCATAATATCAAATAGTTCATTACAATCCACAGTATTAAATATAACACTTCAATCCGCAGTATTAAATATAACACTACAATTCGCAGTATTAAATATAACACTACAACCCATAATATTTAATGGTTCGTTATAGTCTGCAGTATAAAATATAATGTTACAATGTGCAGTTTTAAATATAACACTACAATTCGCAGTATTAAGTATTACACATAAGGCCGCAGTATTAAATATAACACTATAATCTTCAGTTTACATGTACAATCCACAATATTAATATAACACTATAATCCGCAGTATAAATTATAACACTACATGCCGCAACATTTGATACAACACTGCAATTCACAGAATTGTATATAACACTACAATCCACAGTACTGTTAACAATACTACAATCCACAGTATTGTATATAACCCTTCTATCCGCAGATTTAGATATAATTCTACAATCCACAGTATTGTATATAACACTGCAATCCACAGTTTTAAATATAACACTACAATCCATAGTATTGTATACAACACTACAATCCACAGTATTGTATACAACACTACAATCCACTAAGAGTATATAACACTACTACCCACAGTTTTAAATATAATACTACAATCCACAGTATTATATACAACACTACAATCCACAGTTTTAAATATAATACTACAATACACAGTATTGTATACAACACTACAATTCACAGTATTATATATAACACTACTATCCGCAGTTTTAAATATAATACTACAATCCACAGTATTGTATATAACACAACAATCCACAGTATTATATATAACACTACTATCCGCAGTTTTAAATATAATACTACAATCCACAGTATTGTATATAACACAACAATCCACAGTTTTGTAAACAACATTGCAATCAACAGTAACGTACATAACACTATAATCCACAGTTTTGTATACAGCACTACGGTCCACAGTATTGTAAACAACACTGCAATCCACAGTATTGTATAGTATATAACACTACAATCCACAGTATTGTATACAACATTACAATCCGCAGTATTGTTTACAACACTACACTCAGCAGAATTGTATATAACATTACAATCCGCAGTATTGTAGACAACACTACAACCCGCTGTATTGTATACAACACAACAATCCGCAGTATTGTATATAACACTCCAATCCGCAGTTTTGAATATAATACTACAATCCACAGTATTAAATGAAACACTACAATTTATAGAATTGAATATAACATTACAATCCGAAGTATTTATTGTAAATTTACTATCCGCACTATTATATATAACACTACAATCCGCAGAATCAAATATATTACTACAATCAACAGTATCAAATTATTAGATATAACTCTACGATCTGCAATTTGAAATATAACACTGCAATCCGCGGTATTGAATGCAACACTACAATCCATAGTATCAAATATAATACTGTAATCCGCTGTATTGAATGCAACACTAGGATCCACAGTAAAAGATATTATGATATATTACATATAATAGAATATAACACTACAAACCGAATTATTAATTGAAACACTACTAAACGCACTATTATATATACAACACTACAATCCGCAGTATAAGATCGATGAATAAAATCCAGAACATTAAATTATTAATTAGAACACTACGATCCGCGGTTTTAAATACATCTTTACAATCTGCAGTATTAAATACATCGGAGTCATTTCTAAGGACTGTATTTTGCACATTTATCCGCAAGTACAAACTCACATCTTACACGTTTTAATTACCATATTGTAAATCTAAATATCAATAATTAAGTCTTTGAAGAAAACATAAAAGTATTGATTAATCTCACTAATTATGTATTTAATGTGTTGTATTTAAATAACAAACTTTACCAGTCCAAAACACATTAACAAAATATCACACAGAATGCAAATAAGTCTTAGAAGAATTATAGAATACTAGTTCAATAATAACCCACATTTACATATGTATATACCGTAACAACTAAAATAACCTATAGTACCAAACAGACAATACCTCAAGTCATTATCCGGGCGTTAATGAACGTATCACGTGTTATATATTACGTCACTTCTATAAATGAGTGTAAATTGAATTAGCAATCACGTTTTCGCTTCAAAGCGGGAGATATCAAAAGATCATCATTATATTAATAACGATACCCCTAAAACCAAAAGAAAACACCATCGACACGTGCTTATATTCCATGTTGATATCCTCATACTACCGGTGAATTATACATACACTTAATACACCTCTTGGCATCTACGTTATGTTTCAAGATGTAGATTTCCCATAACATATATACAATACATATCTTTGATTGCAATACAATGTTTCCAAGAAAACAAAAACATAAACCATAGTACCACCATTGCAAACAGGAAATGCGTCCGCAAGGTAGTCGCATATGGGTTCTTTTAAATAAACATTGTTTTGTCTTTAAAAATGCATTTTTTTTCTTATTCTAATCCTCTTTTTCATTTGAATGGTATTATTGATTTGTTTTGAACATATTGAAAGCATTGTTATGTTTAAATTGTGAATTTAGAAATAAAATTTGATGCTTGAAATTTAGGGGTATGAATACATAATTTCGGAAGTCTACTTTCACCATGTCAACAAAGTACACACTGAGCAGAAAAAAAATCTCTTGGATGACTCATAACCTCTATTTTTCTCATCATATTTTGGAAATGCAGTGGTTGACAAACAGTAAAATATAAGTTTCACTTCTTTCATTTGGGTCTCTCTCTGTGAATGACAAGCATGCCCACTGTTTTAATTTCTATAGAATAAATAACAAAAACAAAATCAATGGCGGGCTTACAACAGAAGAGGCGACCAAGTCTTATAAATATTTATGTTTTGTTTTTACTTACATTTATATGGGTCACTGGAGGTTCTTTATTTTAATTTTATATGGTTGTGAAAATGTTTGATATTATTTCATAGGTGGCGACTAAGATAATGATAATGGTAATACTAATGTTACTGTTGTTGTTGCTGCTGATAATGGTAGTGTTGGTGATGATGATGAGGAGGAGAAGCAGGAGGAGCAGGAAGAGGATGTGTACTTTAAAGTCAATAATGTATTGATTTATATGCTTAAGGCCTGTTTTTTTAATAATGAACTTAACCACTGTTTGCTGAGATCTTGGAAGGTTAACCAGTACTCGAGCACACCCCATCTCCGCAAGATTAGTAACTTCCCAACTTGAATCATCGGTGAGAGACGAAATATAATGAGACAAATTGTCACGGAGAATGTTGCCGGGCGAGAATTCGAACTCACGACCCCTGGATCGATAGTCAGTCGCGTTACCGACTGAGCTAATCGATCCTGGCTATTGGCGGAGGAAAACCTCAAGTGAATCTGGGTAGAATCGCCATCCTTCCGCATGTAACTGGAACATTTTCTAACAAATAGTTTTCGGACCGAGCGTGTCTCGAACCGTCGGCCTCATCTTGAGACGCCGCCATAGATCAGTCGGCCACGGAGGACCCACACTGCACTTTTAAAGGTGTATAGTATGCGTACACTACACTGGATATTGATTTTAATATACTATTAATTATAGTATGCGCTGCCAATTTTCGTTAAAATTCGCTTTGTGATATCACATATTTAAAAACATTTTATGTGTATATATATATATGTAGGTGATTTCTCCGAGACGAATTGGTAGTCTTGAACAAGAAGTAGTATTTTGTTGTGCGAGCAGATCTCACCCCCCCCCCCCTCCGCCCACCTCGCCCACACACCCCACACACCCCTGCAATTTGCAAAATATTTATCTAATTGGATGATTCGATTGCTGGGAGTTCTCATAAATGTTCCAAAATAATATGTACTTTTACCTTATAAATAGCGGAAGTTTCTGTTTTTAATTCAGTATATAATCCACTGTTGTCCATTACATACATACCACCAATCCTTGTGTGGTTCCAGGGAGCCATATGATTGATGACACGAATAGGATCACTGGCTCATGCATGTCGTAAGAAGCGACACTTTTCAGTAATATGATAGAATTTGCCGAAAAAATGCAGATCTGCAGGAATCAAGGTTCTAGGTTCATTATATGTATTATTTTTTATTTGTTTTATATGTATGTTTATTTGTTTTATTACATGTAGAGTGAACCTAGAATTTTCCTAACTGTTGGCGTCGAATAACCCACAATGTGCTGGTACGTCGTAAACCCCCATTGATTCATTCATAGACCGCGGCGTGGTCTAGTGGTAGAGCGTCCGCCTCGCATGCGGAAGGTCGTGGGTTAAATTTCCGGCCGGGTCATACCAAAGACTTTAAAAATGGTACTAGAAGCTTTCTCGCTTGACGCTCAGCATTTAGAGGAGAGTTCTAGGTCTGGTCGGCCCGGTGTCAGTATAATGTGACTGGGTGGGATATCATACCATGTGTCTGCGGCATAATACTCCAGTGTGAAATCGCTTAGAATACTGTCTCAAGTAGACACCGTCGCGATATGGCTGAAAATTTGCTGAAAGCGACGCTGAACACCATACAACAACAACAACAACATCATTCATTCATTTATCATTCATTCATCACATAAAATAAAATGTCATACTGAGAGAGCCTGTATATTCATTATCCGGTGTACATGATGTAGGATGCAGGTAAGTTAATGCACGCCTGCATATTGAATGATTAGAATATAACGTATCAATATTGACAGAACTATTTACTTTTTTCTGGACTAATGAACAAATAGTGGATAAAATGATTTAACAATCTGTCAAAAAATGTAATGTTTCTATTTTGCGGTCGTAAAAAATATAGTCTGAGATGAGACATAAAACAATGAGAAATAAATTTTGAAATTTACTACACAGGAAGCTGACTCCATAGCGATTCAAATAAGCTGTGACTTTTTTCGCAATCGACTTAAAATAATTAGTATAATCTTTACAATACAATTAACGACATTCTGCTGAAAATCTTCGGTGTTCGTACTGTGTAAGTCAATTATAGCCAAATGTTGATATAACAAATTATGTGACCGGCCAATCTTTTCTTACGTATTGGATATATAGAGGATGTTATATGGCTGCTCATTTTTATTGAATTTATTAAACGAGTTTACAAACTTTATTAAAGAGTCAATGTCGATGTGTTCAATAAAGTTTATGATAAAATGTCAATTCATAAAAAAAATGATGCCTGGAAAATTGGGCATAAATACATTATTTATGACGTCTTCGTTCGCTTTCTCAGCACACTGAACCGTGGAAAACAGTTCTTATAAAGTACATGGCCTTTACGTTAATGTTCACAGACAATAACATGTAAATTTCAGTTACTACAGAGTAAAAAACAAAAAACATCAATGGCGGGCTTACACTTTTATCAATTATTTTTAACTGAAAATCTCTCGGAACGAGGAACAATTGGGATTTTCCAGACGGTATAAATACTACTATTTACAATCATCGAATGACGTAAACATTCATTTATTATGAACTATCTCGGTAGAACCCCGTCTTGGCATGAAATTAAATGCTGCACGTTTTCATCTTCGGCGTTGGTTGTGGGGATGCTATTCCACTTTGATTTTCATTTTGCATTCTTGTTAGGCCAGACAAAAAATACCTATCTTTAGGGTTACCTGACTGAACCATAGGTTGAGTCCCGACCTTATCGTTTTAAATTGTGAATTTAGAAATAAAATAAAATAATAAAATAAAAAATAAAAATAATGTAAATGTACGAAAAACTGTGGAACGAATCTGCTCAACCTGTCATGAAAATTATATTTGTATTGTTCATTACTGATTTACTTTCATTATTATTTTTTTAAAGAACAAAAATGCAAGTTAAACAGTGGGTTGATATCATTTATTTATTATGACTTTTTGTTTATAGATGAAATAATAATTAGACAAACAAAAATAAGAAAGAAAACATGGCTGGCTTACCAATCTTTTCATTGTTTTATGTCATTATGTCAAGAAACCCTAAACACAAATATTTTTTTCTGGCCTAAGCCACACGATTCTGAAAACAACATATTTCTGTCTTGTTTACAAAGAATAAAGGAGATGAAACTAATTGCAGTTCGTAAATAATATAAGTATAATGTGTTGATATGTTAATTGGAAAATTGTTACAAGAACTTGGCAGACATTTTTCAACATACCCCGTGATGCCAAAAACGTTGATTGCACACATGGAGCAGTGTCTGGGATATACATTGATACAAAATAACTCCGACATATGTAATGTGTAGTACGATTTGTGCCATAATTGTAATAGGAATGACGTGTATTTACTGATCGTTCATGAGTTATGAACTTACTTAGGTCACTTCTGTTGAGAAAGGATCAGCCATAGTGGGCTTAAGAGACACCTATGACGTCAATATAATCTTGTCAAGATCTCACTACACAGTTGAATTTTGTTCTATATACAATAAGGTCTAGGATTTCAATGGTAAAAAAAGAATACCACATGAATTGTTTTTAAAGTGTTTTTTTCTCATAGCGGGAATGTATACCTACATAAAATGAACATTATCTGGTAGGTTGTCCACTTTGATTTTTTTTAAAGAGGGTGACACCCTGAGCTTTTTTGAAAAAAGAAGTCCTCAAAAACTCACAAATACATGCATATGTTGAAATTCTTTAAAAGTCACTTTTTTTAACATCAGTGATGTCTTATTGCAGTATATGTTATGCCAACTTCTGCTCTACTCATCTGCAGCAGGAAATCACAACACTATGAACAGTTTTGATAATATTGCATAACCAAAGTACATGGGCCTTTTTTTAAGCGTAAGAATATTGCTACCGCGGCAAAAAAGGGGCGTAACTGTGTAATGAGACATCAAGCGTCAGCATGTTAGACATTCGGTAGCTCTCAACTAGCTGCTGGACTTACACCACTATTATCCCCCTTGAGTACTCTGGACCTACATATGAAGGTGGTAGAAATAAAACGTTCTATTTACTTTCTTTTTCAGGGCTTTGTACTGCAATGATTGATCTTTTCCTACCATGAGTTAAATGATCAGTATTTTAGAAACCACCACTTAACATTTGATGCTGATACCAGCTTTCTTGACAGTTCTGTGTCATTTCAGAATTGTAGGTTCGAACCGCATCGTGAGGGAATAGTTGACATATTATCTCTCTGGAAATTGACAGGTCTCACAAAAGCAATGATTTTTTTAAAATAAAACCTTGTCAAGGTTTGCTTCTGTCCTTACATATCTTGAACCAGTGCATAATTTGAGTCCAGAGACATGCTGCAGATTTTGTTTTATTCACTGTGTTTTTGGACATAAATGTTACAATGGAGCCCTATGTGAGACGTTAACAGAAACTGTCAGACCTGCATGTTGCAGAAATGAGGGATGCTGATTTCTTTAAGTAGAAAGTATTCAACTATAATTTGGACGTGTTATGAATAGTTTAACAAAAACTGAGTTTTTAAACATTTCAATATAACTAATGCAGTTTATTTCATGCATTTACGATAGAGATTACACACATTGACAAAAAAATTGTGTATGTCAATTTCTTGATATGCGTACTATCCATGTATGATTTAGTATTCTGATAAATGTGGAAACAAAAAGAGAGATAGTTCATATCTAATGCATGACAGAATGCTGGTTTACTCTGTAGATTGTCATTTTTGTATTTCCTTGCCTATAAGTTTAGGTTTATGAGCAGTGTTCAGTCTCATATTTCATGAACACCTATGTTCATAGACAGATCACATTTGTGACACTCTCTCCATCATATAGTTTTAATATATCTGTAGCTACCAATCCTTACTTCAGATTGAAATCACACTCAATTTCTGCGGGCATGCTTATTGCTCAGATTGTGAATTTTAAGCTGAGTTTTACATTAATGTATTACTCCACCCAACTATTTCTGAATACAAAAATAGAATTGTCTGCAAAATGAAATTAATTGCATATTCACAGTGGACTGGGAATTTGTACTAACTTCTATTGTTTAATTATTAAAAGGCAGTAGTTGCATTCTTGCAAAGAGGTCAGTTTACAGTTAACGTTGTCGTCGCATTAAATTCTGCGTCGAATCATTCGATTTGGCGTAGTTTTTGCTTGTTCTCCATTTTTAAATAAAATCCTATAGAGATGCAGAATTTTACACAGAATGTCATGTATGCATTATTTCCTGGGTATGTGTTGCGCTTTCTATATTGGAATTGATGTGTATATAGGATAATGAAGTACTTTAGCATGAAAATAGCTTGAAGTGTTTGCTTTTGTGGCTACCATATCATTCTGATATTGAAATTTTATCTAAAATATGTTATGTTTAATAAGTTTTGTTCCACAATATCATTGTTTGTAACCAAAATGCATGTCTTTCATCCTATTTCCAGACACCTTTTCATTTTACAATGTAGTTGTGAAAGTTTCAGACCTTTTCGAACATAATTGGTCAAGTTATCATAAAACTTAAACTGTATGGTTGTGAATTCTTGCTTTTTTACAAGAAATAGCAGCATTTTGACAGATACCATGTGTCACTAAAACTTATTTCATTTCAGAACTAGTTCAGATATGGGGATGCATTTAGCTTTATTGAACTTGTATTGAGTATTATTACATAATTTTTAAATGTAGAATCTTAAGATTAAAAAGAAAGAAAATCCTCTTCAGGACTCACACCACTAGTATCTCCCTTGAGTATTCCAGACCAAAAGATACTTCTTTTTGCAGGGCTTTGTACTGCAATGATTTATTTTTTCCTAGCATGAGTTATATGGTCAGTATTTTAGAAATCACCACTGAAATTTTGTGATGATACCAGCATTGTCTGTCTGTTTCATTTCAGAATTGTTGGTTTGAACCGCACCGTGGGCGAATATTTTATATTATCCGTCTGGAAATTTGACAGGTCTCACAAAAGCAGTGAATTAAAAAAAAGCCTGGTCAGTGTATGCTTTTACCCCTTTATAATTGACACGACGCGATTCCCAGAGTAGCTCCACCCACTCGTCACGTGACCACGCAACCAGATGACCTCCGACACGCATAAACCAAAATGGCGACCTCACGAAGTTTACATTGTCTACCGAATGATTTTGGCGAAAGCTTTTTACCGTATCTTCCAACTCTTAGGCAACGAATTCAAGGCAGAAAGTATGCAAATGAGAGCTACTTTGCAGCAGTGAATGTGTTTGTGGAAAAAAATGATGCAGAATGTACTGTAAAGGCGACAACGTACCGGTCGCAGCGAGAGAATGAGAAGCCGCATATTATTCATATTTCGATCGGGCTTCACCAAGTCACTGATTCACACTGTTCTTGTAAAGCGGGGTAAATTAACTCTTTAATTCTTATAAAAAAACTAGGTGTATGTTTTAATGATATTCATCATGACTGCCTTATTTTCGTTCCATGAGTCCGATCTATACCAGGTACAGCACCTGTCAAGATTAGTCCAAATAATTGTACGTTGACAGATTTTTTTTACTATTTTTGATATGGCAAATCCTTAGGGATTGGGTGATCCCTTATAACACGTCTATTATTTTATGCGCATTAATTGATATCTTTATGTTTTGTGTGACAGTACTTAGCACTTTATGATGACTTTTTTTGCAAGATACACACCATTGAGGCCCATTATTTCATAATAAGGTGTGTACACTTTCTAATAAATCAGAATTATTTTGTAACCTTCCTATATATAATCAGTGTCAACGAGAAGTCGTTATTTACCAATACCAAATATGGCGATTCGACCTCTGAACAAAAATAAAACGAATAAAGCTATTGGTGCAAAACAGGAAAAACCCGTCCAAGGATATGACGTTTTGTGTTTAAAATAGATTGACAAAGCGGCTACGCAACTTCGATTATATTCTTTAAGTTAAAACGTACCTTTGTACAAACAAACATGTGGTAATTTCCATTAATTTTGTTTGTATTCAGCTGATCATGAGGACACCCGCACGCTTTTATCCATCTCAAGCATTTTTCCAGTTTAGTTTTCGGTTTCGGAAATGGAATAAATTTCACTCCCCCGGCTAGTTTTTCAGGATATCTACTGTCGGAGTCACAAAGACCCCATTGACATCGTTTCACCATTTTAAATCGTCAAATAAACTATAAAAATAGATGCGAAACAAAAACAAATTAACGTTGACTATTACTGCTTTGTCGGAGCTTGTCGGAGGTCATGGCAGATAGCAACATCGGCTGATAAGCCTCGTCGTATCTGGACGCTGATTGGTCAATAGTTTATCGGGTGGTTGGTTTGATTGACAGGTCGCGTCATGTCAATTGCATGTTTTTTACAATTGAATAATTTGAGGCCCAGACACAAGCTGCAGATTTTGATTTTGTACTGTGTTTCGGACATAAATGTTACAATGGAGCCGTACGGGAAATGTAATAGTGGTGTGAGGCGTGCTGGGTGTAAGAAAGGTAATAAATGCGCGTAATTTCGTCATTAAAAATACAGCTGCCATTCTAAGCTTCTAACCATGCAATTTATTTATCATGAAATACTTTTAATTTTCAGCACCTTTTATCACAGTTCTTTCACTGTTTCAAAATACGGCAGTTGACGGATGAGTTTTAAGTTCGACATCGCGTGCTGACAAATCCCCTACAGGAAAGAAAAAGTATTACATGCTTTTTAGTTTGCCATTTGTGTTTAATGTGTCTTACCTTATATATTATAACATAACGATTAAATCACAAAATGTCCTTGAAAGTACAGCATTTACATTTAAAAAAAAAGATAAAGGAAAAAGTAGATCTTTCTACTAGCATAATACAGCTCGGTCAATATTATGGTAGTAACAATCGGCTGTATTATGTGAGTAAAGTTAAAAGTTGCATGGTAAAGCTGGCCAAAACCAACAGAAGTGCAACAATATCCAAGTTAGTAAAGAAACTATCAGACTCTGTTTTATTGAATCTATTAACGAGGGATAAGGAACAATATGGTCTATTTTCGAACACCACTGCTCCATAACTTCAAGCACTCAGATATAACACAGGTACTGAACCACCATGTCTCTTTTTCCGCTTATCTATCACCGATAGACAGCTTCGTAAAATATTTATCCTTCACTGTAGTAAATGAGTTGTTTTTTTCGCAGTTTTAAAATTGGCTTTAAATCTTTTAGAATGAGAATTTTGTTTTAAGGTTATCTTTAATATTAAAATACAGTTTATGTCAAGTTTTTGTGGAATTGATATAATAACTCTGCTAAATCATTCGGATTTTATTGCTTTTTGCTAATGGTATGTTTTGTATCAATTTTAAACTACATATGATTTAAGTATATTTTGGAAGCGTTTTTCCGATATACAACATCTAAGTTAAATATTTTAAAAAAAGCAGATTACACGCTTATTCTACACTACATGACGTAATAAATATTAAAACTTATGATACTTTTGATGTCACAATATATCGCAAATCTCGGTACAGCGGATTTTATCCGTGATTCACCGGACGTGAAAAATGATCGTTCATAGGAATGCGTTTATTAGGAATGATCGACAACACTTTATATATTTCCAATGAACGTCTCACAAACCAATTAACTTTGCACTGTTTTACATATAGAAAAATTCCTTCTGGATCATTGGAAGCGTTACCAATGGTTAAAGTGAGTGATCCAAATATGCAATGTATGCTATGTCAGCTTTATACGTTCTATACGTCAGCAGCAATAAATCACAGTCATTATGAACTAATTTGAAAATATTTCCAACTCAATGACCTTGACATAGAATTATTTTTTTTAGCGTAAACGTTACCTGAGTTATGTGATAAAAGGATAATTAAACAATGCTCGACAAAGCCCCGCATAATATAGTTTTGGCAACTCGTGTAATAAATTCAATGACAAATAAGCACTCATATTAGACTCTCTTTAATGTATAAATGTACACACAATACTGTTTTTTATGGGCACACGGCAAAGAATGACATCGTGATATAAGTTGAATCAAAACCTACTTAATTTAATGTACGTTTTGGATTTTAGCTAATTTTAGATGGATTTTGATTGATTGGTTGAATATTTAGCGTCATTTAATGCCATTGAAGGCTAACAGACGACCGGTTAACCTAACCACTGTTTCCTGGTATCCTGAAAGGTTAACCAGTACTCGAGCACAACCCATCTCCACAAGTAACTGATATCTTCCGCACTTGAATCAGCGGTGAGAGACGTCTGCTAATGAGACACAATGTCTTGTTATGTGTTATATTCAGTCAAACAACCACACTTTAATGTTATTAATATCAACATATCTAAAGCTTTATGGGAAAATGATTTACGCTAAATAAGTGTTGCCAACTGCAGCTGTTACCATCAGTATCGCTATAGAAACAGACACAATACGATTAAAAGGTTGCTGCAATTGTATTGGCATGAACTTTTATGAATAAAACCAGTCATCTATATACTTTCTAGGAATGCAAATCTCTATAAGCCGGACTCAGCTAGTTTACTAGTCTGTAACCCAGCTGATTGTATCCGTTAATCCAGGGGTCATATGTCCAGGGGTCATATGTCAGGGGTCATATATTCATTTCTCGTCCGACAACGGTATTCGTGATAAAATATATTCTCAAACATCTGAATATGTGGAACGCATGGTCCAGTGATAGATAATTAAACCCGTGATCAGCGAGTTTAGGGTTCGATCCTTCCCATGTGTGGTGTCCTTGAGCAATATGCTTAGTACTGGTTCTACCCAGGAAGACTTCGCACCTGATTTGTATAAGAACTTGTTTCACAATCGAAGTAAAATAGATAAGTTTCAACTAACTTGCAGATATAACATATGTCTAGTGCCGGGTAACCTCCTAGTTTATCCTTCGAACAATGATTAAGTTGGTGGCCGCAGTTGTAAACTAGTTACTAATATTTGAAAAACTGTTACAAACAAGCAAGCACTCTTTAGTTAGTACGTTTTAAAGACTCACTGATAATTCTATAAACAGCTGTGTAAACGTAGATTTAAGCAGCCTCAACCTCATGACACAAACATTGTACTAAAATAATTACTGACTTCAATAGTTATGCACCAAGAATAAACACGTTTTTATATACTTTTCCAGTTGAATTATTGTAGAAATGTACGTTGAGTTAACCTTGGCGTCAGATAATAAAGCAGTAATTAAACATTGAAATCAAAAAGAAGCATTTAGTAAGTTTCACATTTGTGTCAATTAACTAAACGTCTTCTTAAAAGTTCTAGTTTAAATGCATTTTTATAAGTGTTATTACTACGGTAGTCCGATTAAACACCCAAATATATATAAAAAAAACACGCAAGATGGCTCTGGGGCAGGTTTTATATAATGCTATACATGATTCAAATCAGAGAACCTTTTTTTTCAAAATTTGAAATTAACTACTGTTTTGTTTTAGTTATAATTATTCATACTACTAGATTATTAATACATTTAATTGGCCAAAAACTATTTTCCAATCAGTGCGTGTTATATTATGAGGTCAGGTACTCTGAGTGATAAACATATGTTTATACACATTTCTGCAGCCGAGTGATGGCGTATTTAAGAGCAATGTACTATAACTGACAGGTAAAGAAAACAGCTGTTTTACATTAGCCACTCCTACATAGCTATCCACCCCGGCAGAAAGGTAAGGACCTTTAAAATTGTAGCTTACTGAATATTATTGACATATATATGCAATTCAATTTACTTAGATTGTATTATTTTACGACGAGAATTTAATTTCATAAAAATATCTTTGGATAAAAATGATTTCATATTGTTTTAATATACCACTGACCAATGCTGTTAACATTAACTTTACAAAAACTTTCTCTAGCAGTATGTAGTTTAGAAGCATCCTTAAACATATCAATTGCCACTGTTAGATCAATAATATATACGTAACGCCTTTAAAAATGCACGCATAGTTATTGAATTTATTGTATCAAATATAAATGTGACATGAACCGCACAACCTTCTTATCTTTATTTTAATGTTCATTCCACCTATTTCACCACCAGGAAATATTTTGAATATCGACTGATCTGTTTGCGGTTGAAACAAATGAACCGAAAATAAATAATAGCAGATCTGGGATAAGATATATTCACTATTCAAACACTTGCATTTATAAATGTGTTAAGTATATAGCAAACATGAAAGAGGTCCATGAAATGGGGATATTTTAACGGTTTTCACAAACTTCGAAAACCGGGACTTTTAAAAGCTTATTTGAAACAAGACTTAACTCTATCGATATAACATACATTTGTTAATATAACTTATATACTATAACAACATTATCCGTTGTTTGTTGTGATTAAAAATATTTTATACAATTATTTTAAATAATCTTGGGCTGTCACGTTTTTTAATCGTCACTTGAAATTGAGTCATATCTATCTGTTATTATAGCATACAAACAAAATAATGTTGTCAAATATTCGTTGTTCAAGTCACTAACTTTATATTTAAACTGGTCGGCACTTCGGGATCGACAGAACGTTCAGATTTTGCCCAATATGTAAAATGAGAAATGTAACTAAAGTTGAAGACGAATACCATCCTTTTTCAATGTAATGCATATGATTCAAATCGCTTGATATATGCTAATGCCAACAGGATAACTCATCAATATTGTATATCAATTGCATTAGCTGGCACCATATACGTTTCTTAGTTCATAGCCACGTGTTTATCGAAAAAGTCGTGACATCACACCACAAGATCATGTGCGCATCACCATCTGCAAAAATGCATGATATTACAAACAACAAAACCCTGACATCAAACCACAAAATCATGTGCTCATCACCATCTGCACAAATGCATGGTTTTCCAAACAACAAAACCCGGACATTAAACCACAATATCATGTGCTCGTCATTATCTGCACAAATGCATGATATTTCAAACAACAAAACCCTGATATCACACCACAAAATCATGTGCTAATCACTATCTGCACAAATGCATGGTTTTCCAAACAACAAAAACCCTGACATCACACCACAATATCATGTGCTCGTCATTATCTGCACAAATGCATGACATTTTAAACAACAAAACCCTGGTATCACACCACAAAATCATGTGCTAATCACTATCTGCACAAATGCATAATATTCCAAACAACATAATCCTGGTATCACACCACAATATCATATGCTCATCATCATCTGCACAAATGCATGATATTCCAAACAAAAAAAAACCTAGCATCACACCACAAGATCATATGTTCATCATCATCTGCACAAATGCATGATATTCCAAACAACCAAACACTGGCATCACACCACAAGACCATGTGCGCATCACCATCTGCACGAATGCATGGTTTTCCAAACAACAAAACCATAGCATCACACCACAAGATCATATGCTCATCATCATCTGCACAAATGCATAGTTTTCCAAACAACAAAACCATAGCATCACACCACAAGATCATATGCTCATCATCATCTGCACAAATGCATAGTTTTCCAAACAATACGTCTTACACCACAATGAAATGTCCCCTAGGGCTCCATTGTAACATTATTGTCAACAACACTGTAAAAAAATCCAAATATGCAGCATGTGTCTGTGCTGAACTTCTTAACTGGTTCAAGATCTGCAAATATAAACAAAAAAGAAATACATACGTTGACCAGGTTGTTTTTTTTTAAATTCAAAGTTTTTGAAGGACCTGTCAATTTCCAGAGAAATAATATGCCAACAATTCATCAACAATACCATTCGGCCCATCAAATCTAAAATGTCACAGAATTGTCTAGAAATCTGGTATCAGCATCAAATTTTCAGCAGTGATTTCTAAAATTTTGACCATTTAACACATCATAAGAATAAATAAATCACTGCAATGTAAAGTCTTAACAATAGAAGAAAAAAGGAAATATATTTTTAATACTACCTCCTTCATCTGTAGGTCTGGAGTATTCAAGGGCGATAATAGAGGCGTGAGTCCAACAAAACCCTGGCATCACACCACAAGATCATGTGCTCAACACCATCTGCACAAATGCATGGTTTTCCAAACTACAAAACCCTGACATCACCCCAAAAGATCATGTGCTCAACACCATCTGCATAAATGCATGGTTTTCCAAACAACAAAACCCTTGCATCATACCACAAGATAATGTGCGCATCACCATCTGCACAAATGCATGGTTTTCCAAACAACAAAACCCTGGTATCACACAACAAGATCATGTGCGCATCACCATCTGCACAAATGCATGGTTTTCCAAACAACAAAACCCTGGCATCACACCACAAGATCATATGCTCAACATCATCTGCACAAATGCATGGTTTTCCAAACAACAAAACCCTAGCATCACACCACAAGATCATATGATCAACACCATCTGCACAAATGCATGGTTTTTCAAACAACAAAACCCTAGCATCACACCACAAGATCATATGTTCAACATCATCTGTACAAATGCATAGTTTCCCAACAACAAAACCCTGGCACCACACAACAAGATCATGTGCGCATCACCATCTGCACAAATGCATGGTTTTCCAAACCACAAAACCCTGAGATCACACACGTTTTGACCATCATGTCATTTAGTCGTGATAGTATTGTTTTGTTCAGAATAACTTTCATGTAGATAAACATATCAAATCTAGAACTAAAAATATATCTAAAAATGCCTGTGTTTGTGAAAATATGACAACAAATATCATAAAATGCAATTTGTTATGTTTATAAGAAAAATGGTATTGCAAATGAATCTTCAGGGTGAATTGACTAGACTTTAAAACATTTCATGATACTGAATAATTATGCGTTGCCTGGTTAATCACGATAGGATTGTTTATATTGTGTTTTTGTATGTCCCAATGGTCTGCATGCATAACGTTGGTTGACTTATAAAGTGTACTTAGGTGCAGTTATAATTATGGAATTAATTGTAGTACTTTAAATACCACTGGATATACATTTACATGTAGCATGTAAACGTGATGTGGAGCGCCTGGTCCAGTGGTAGAGCCCCGAACCCATGATCGGAGGGTCGTGGGTTCAATCCTCCGCCACGACCATGTGTGGTGTCCTTGAACAAGACACTTTTCCGCATATGATTAGTACTGGTTCTAACCAAGACGACTTTGAGCGTGATTTGCCTAAGTTGTATGAACTTGTTTCACAATAGAAGTAAAATAAATAAGTTTAAATTAAACATCGATTGTTACTTATAAGTTAACAGCTGTTTTGATGTTAAACCGATACAATTTATATAATCAATATACACAAGTAACAACGCTTTGTCCCGTTTCCTATTTATACATTTATTTATAAAATGTATCGTAGGTACATGGCGCAGATCAAGTCATTCTCCTTGTACTACATGTTGCTTCATGACAGTATAATGTATCGTACGTGCATGGCGCAGATCAAGTCATTTCCCTTGTACTACATTTCGTTACATGCCATTATAATGTATCGTAGGTACATGGCGCAGATCATGTCATTTTCCTTGTACTACATGTCGCTTCATGTCATTATAATGGATCGTAGGTAAATAGCGCAGATCAAGTCATGATCCTTGCACTACATGTTGCTTCATGTCAATATAATGTATCGTAGGTACATGGCGCAGATCAAGTCATGCTCCTTGTACTACATGTTGCTTCATGACAGTATAATGTATCGTACGTGCATGGCGCAGATCAAGTCATTTCCCTTGTACTACATGTTGCTTCATGTCAATATAATGTATCGTAGGTACATGGCGCAGATCAAGTCATTCTCCTTGTACTACATGTTGCTTCATGTCAATATAATGTATCGTAGGTACATGGCGCAGATCAAGTCATTCTCCTTGTACTACATGTTGCTTCATGACAGTATAATGTATCGTACGTGCATGGCGCAGATCAAGTCATTTCCCTTGTACTACATTTCGTTACATGCCATTATAATGTATCGTAGGTACATGGCGCAGATCATGTCATTTTCCTTGTACTACATGTCGCTTCATGTCATTATAATGGATCGTAGGTAAATAGCGCAGATCAAGTCATGATCCTTGCACTACATGTTGCTTCATGTCAATATAATGTATCGTAGGTGCATGGCGCAGATCAAGTCATGCTCCTTGTACTACATGTTGCTTCATGACATTATAATGTATCGTAGATACATGGCGCAGATCAAGTCATTCTCCTTGTAGTACATGTTGCTTCATACCAATATAATGTATCGTAGGTACATGGCGCAGATCAAGTCATGCTCCTTCTAGTACATGTTGCTTCATGCCAATATAATGTATTATTGGTACATGACGCCGATCAAGTCATGCTCTTGTACTACATGTTGCTTCATGCCAATATAATGTATCGTAGGTACGTGGCGCAGATCAAGTCATTTTCCTTGTACTACATGTCGCTTCATGTCAATATAATTGATCGTAGGTACTTGGCGCAGATCAAGTCATGCTCCTTGTACTTCATGTTGCTTCATGTCAATATAATGTATCGTAGGTGCATGACGCAGATCAAGTCATTCTCCTTGTAGTACATGTTGCTTCATGCCATTATAATATATCGTAGGTACATGGCGCAGATCAAGTCATGCTCCTTCTAGTACATGTTGCTTCATGCAATATAATAATAAGTTTAAATTAAACATCGATTGTTACTTATAAGTTAACAGCAGTTTTGATGTTAAACCGATACAATTTATATAATCAATATACACAAGTAACAACGCTTTGTCCCGTTTCCTATTTATACATTTATTTATAAAATGTATCGTAGGTACATGGCGTAGATCAAGTCATGCTCCTGGTACTACATGTTGCTTCATGTCAATATAATGTATCGTAGGTACATGGCGTAGATCAAGTCATGCTCCTGGTACTACATGTTGCTTCATGTCAATATAATGTATCGTAGGTACATGGCGTAGATCAAGTCATGTTCCTTGTACTACATGTTGCTTCATACCATTATAATGTATCGTAGGTACATGGCGTAGATCAAGTAATTCTCCTTGTACTACATGTTGCTTCATGCCAATATAATGTATCGTAGGTACATGGCGCAGATCAAGTCATGCTCCTTGTACTACATGTTGCTTCATGACAGTATAATGTATCGTAGGTACATGGCGCAGATCAAGTTATGCTCCTTCTAGTACATATTGCTTCATGCCATTATAATGTATCGTAGGTACTTGACGCAGATCAAGTCATGCACCTTGTACTACATGTTGCTTCATGCCAATATAATGTATCGTAGATACATGGCGCAGATCAAGTCATGCTCATTGTACTACATGTTGCTTCATGCCAATATAATGTATCGTAGGTGCATGGCGTAGATTAAGTCATGCTCCTTGTACTACATGTTGCTTCATGCCATTATAATGTATCGTAGGTACATGGCGCAGATCAAGTCATGCTCCTTGTACTACATGTTGCTTCATGCCAATATAATGTATCTTATGTACATGGCTCATATCAAGTCATTCTCCTTATACTACATGTTGCTTCATGCCAATATAATGTATCGTAGGTGCATGGCGCAGATCAAGTCATGCTCCTTGTACTACATGTTGCTTCATGCCAATATAATGCATCGTAGGTGCATGGCGCAGATCAAGTCATGCTCCTTGTACTACATGTTGCTTCATGCCATTATAACCCGAGTCGAGGCTGATTCAATTCAAAATTATACATGCAACTAAAATGACCCATCACGGTTAGACGTTTATGAGAAATCAACAGCATAATAAACCAGTATAAGCGTCAAAAAAGTGACGTCACATATAAAAAATGAAGTCAATTGAACATACATACTTTAGACGATGTTTCAATATTAGATAATCAGTAAAATGATAAAAATACAAACAATTATAAAATCGTGAATTAAATTAAAAAATAGTTGTTTTAGATATAATAAAGAGTTTTTTGTTTTACTTGTGCTGTCACGAGATATAACATTACTTGTATCACGTAAATGATAGTTGTTACATATACCTGTACGTTCATATCTAATGTTACACATAAAAATGTAGTTCTTTAAGTTATGTAACTAATCCCCTCGATAAAATGTACATGATAAACATAAACTATTTTGTTATCAATGTACTCGGATAACCTAGTAACCTGTAGTCTGACTCAGTCATTTAAAACAGTATTCTAATGATATGACACTATATTTTGTTCATCGTGCACGGTATAATGGTATTTTTACTGAAGCAAAAGTATATTAAAAAAACAACATAGTTTCAGTGAATTATTAAAAAGATTAAAATATTGTGATCCCTTTCTATTATGATGCTTATTTTTAATTAAGTTTCATATATATGTATACTAACATTATATCTTAATGACCTCCGTTTTATCAAAATTTACAAAATATTAGATTTTGACGTATGTATTATCTTAATAATGTACTTGTACAAAAACGAGCACGGCAACATTCCTTTTTAGCAAAAAGTTTCTTCTTAGGTAATATTGATATGGTTTTTAACTTAATTAAAAAAAAACATAATTACTTTCATTATGACGAGCCAATATCCTTAACATTGAATTTGGTTATTCACCTAACATTGTTTTTGATTAATCTTATACAAAAATGATTGAATAAACACTTTTTTTTATTTTCCTAATATGGTATTTTATTATCCAACTACCAATGTAAATATTTATTTACATGATACAAACGTAGTTCATCTAATACTGTATTTGATTCACCTAATACATAATTGGTTCACTTGACACTTTGTTTGATTTCATCACAATGTTTTTGAATATTTACCAAACATATTTTATCACCTAATACACTACTGATTCATCTAACACTGTATGTGATTCGGCTAATATTTATTTTGATTCACAGAACACAGTATTTTATTCATCAAATACAGAGTTGATTCAATTAACACAGTATAAGAGTTTTCTTCTATTGCATTTGATTATTCATCTAACACCGTTTTTAATTCACAAAATACTATGTTGAATCACCTAATATGTATTTCATTCATATAACAATATATTTAGCCTGCTTCATATAACAACGTACTTGATTGACTAACATTGTATAGTCCCATCTAAAAGGTAGTTATTTCATCGTAAATTGTGTTTGCTTCGCATACCACTGCATTCAACGATCACTGCAGTGGTATATTTGATAAAACCGTTCATCTACCATTATTCAAACTCGGATTCTCATATCGGTGTATGTCATCACTTGTTGAATACTGAAACACTGCTATATTTGAATACTTGAACACCGATTAATCTAACATTATTCAAACACGGATTTTCGTATCGATGGATTTAAATACTTGAACACCGGCTACTCTATCATTGTATTTGAATATTCAAACTTTGTTTCTCGATTTACCTACCACATTAAATAAATGCTTGCATGCTGAATTTTATGCACAATGCTCACAACTCTGAATATGATATTCTCTAAGTACTCTTACAATGTTTATGTCATGGTTTGGTCCTTGTATGGTAATAAAACCACAAGTTCGAGGTTAGTAGATTGTTTCTTTCATCTATATTTGAATACAAAAACTATAGAACATATCAGAAATAAGGAATATGCTTGAATATTTATACAACATGTGTTATTTAGAGTGTAATGCAAAGGATTAAAACGGTTATCTTTTTAAATCATTAAAGCGGTATATTTGATACTTAAATGTAGACTAGCGAGATATATAAATAGTAATTTACAGACATTTGTAACATGATATTTACACAAATTTGTAACATGGTATTTGAATGTATATGTTTATACACTTTTAATTTCTGATAATAATGCAATATAACAGATGGGTAATTTAGAGAAAATAATGTTAATACACCATTTAACTAACCTGAATAAAGCAAGATAATTGATAAATGAAATAATGTTACGCTTTTCTTCACATACAGTATGGCTGGTGCACAATAAAAATAACGCTAACATTCCCGCCTATGTGAGCAAGTGTCCAATATTTAATCGTTCGACTGTAAAATGCATTTGCGGTTAGCTAATCTAATAATTATGTATGTACTTAATATATTGGAAAGGGAAAGCAGAAATGCGATATTGAAAATTAATGGTAAATGATATAATAATGAAATTGAATATACTAATATGTAACAACTGGGTCTCGTGAGACGTACATGAAATCGTATATGATTCATGTTACTCAGTAATGAAACCAATCTAACAATCCAACTACCGGTATATGTATAAAAGTATATGGTACACGTACCATCCGCACACCACTGTGATACAGGTAAATCAAACGTTCAAATCAAACGCTGTAACGGTTCACACATTTTTGTTTTGTGTTCACCTTTTCTTCCCTTACATCCCCAGCCATTTTCCCCACCCCCTCAGTCATGTCCACATGCCACAACTTCAACCTCACCCCGACCTCAGCTGGCCACTTCGTTGTTCCCCTTACTATATATATGACAATATGATATGTATGACTCTATTCCATGAACTTCAGCTGCACATTCACCTCTCCCAGCCTATGGTAATTTTGCTAGCTGTTCATTGACTTCCCGTACGCTTCCTGATCTAGAATTACCATGATATTGAGTGTTACTAGCAGCTGTCTAATTTGATGTACTTAGCTACTTTATGATATACTGAAGATACGTCGTTGGTTGGCTATTTTATCTATATGGCTGCATATCTCGTTTTATCTTTCGTTCGATATTCGCCGGCGCCTCCATTTTAATTGCTACGTTTTCCCCTTCCTCTGGGATTAGCTGCAACATGGTATTTAACAAAGCCTAAGGCAATCGTCAAACAAGTTATGTCACTAGGAAAGATAACAAAACGGCAAACAGCGCATTTTTTTCTTGTTGTTGAGTATTTTATAAAACTTTAGAGTAATACATTTGTGATAGTACCTTTAAAATGATCGTATTATCAAGCTTATTCGTGGCGTTCAATTTAGCATTTATATTCTATAACACATTGTGAATATATTTGCACTATTTGATGTAAAGGTAATACTTTGTTGGAAAAGTAACAATATAAATTTAGATATTTTTGTGTGAAAGTAATAACGTATTAATGGGAATAAAACAACTTATGAGAAATGTTATACTCACGTTTTAACACATTTTTGTTTTTTTAGTAGTGGAATTTTGTGTTGAGTAAGTATATGTTTGTATCTTAGTTTAAGATAAATACCTTCTGGTGGTTTTAGTAGTATCTTTTATCAAATTATCGACCATTTGAACTTTATATTGGCAAAAGATGTGATTTCAAACAAGCGTTTTGGATATGCGTATGTCTGCCTCTCCAATTGTTGTTTAAATTTATAAACGTATTTATAAGCACTTCTATCTATATACCACATATTGCACAAATTTATTTTCATATCATTTAAAACCGTTCTAAATTTTTGAAAACCAAAACTTGAAAAAACACACTTTTTCCCTTATTATATTGCATGTCAAAACTATGTATATAATGCCTGTGGCAATGTTTGTAAATTATTAAAGCAAATTCTCAGAATGGTAGCTAACAGCCATATAAAACTATCAACATGAACAACAGTCTTCACTTGTGTTAATTGATTTCCGAGCGATGAGCCGTAAGTAATCCCAGTGGACAGTTTGCTTTGATATCAATGAATTGCTAATTGTTACAAACGACCGCTAACAGAATGTTTGCTTTTAATTTCTCTTTTTTATTTTTTTTATTTCATATTAATTAAGATGTTGCTTATCATTTATAAATGTTTTGTGTTATATATATGACTAACGATGAACTGTATATGTGCAAGTTGAATAACATCATGCTTATTTTTGTTCCATTTAATCGAATTGAAAAGTCTGCGTTAAAACAACGTTCTGAATGTGACGTCAATGTGGCCACACCTATTCTTATTTCTTTGTCAGGAAAAATGCTGAGGGTAGACGAGTGCTCAATTCTAAAATATGCTGAAACAAATGGGCTAAATATATATATATACTTCCACGTGCTGAAATATAAATTGTTAATAAATATCTGCATATATATAGCATATTTATCTTCAAGCATAATTACGTTTGTTTATCTTTTAATTTCAGATACTGGTTAAAAATGAACTTATTAACTTGACGGCTAGAGCAATTTTGACGTTTATATACTTTAGACACTGTTATGAGCATCCCTGACATGATATATCACTTTTAGCACATGAAAACAGAGGCTGTCCAGAACCAACTATCAATAATTACCAACTATTAACTGATGTACAAGCTGGATATATGATAACGCGCAAATGAATAAAACTACATATCAAAAATACCTGTTGGTAACTTTTAACAAACTTATAGCTATGCACAATGCATTATCCTATCAGTTTATAGTGTGTTTATTCCCTGGCGTGTTTTTTTTTTCAAATTTGCGAACGTACTTACCAGTCTCATATAATGGACATAGAGGATGTATTGTAAAGATAGAGAATAGGAACATTGCGTTCAGGTAAACGCCTCATCATTGCTAGCACCACTAGAGGCCATACTTCCTGAGCATCTTTTTTAAAGCGATCAGACCAGTTTTACGCTATAGAACGTGGTATAATTACGGACAGTACTTTTTAACTTTAACCAACTGCTGTCTTTTAACAAAACACTTGAGCGTTCAAGTTAGGTGATTACAACTGTAACAAAAAAATTGTAGCAACTATAGTAACAGGGTCGTTTGGTTCTCGATTAACAAGGAGACATGTTTGTTTCGAACCTAGTATTAGTTCGGGTGAGGATTGAATATATTCCTAATTAGAGTTCAATGTTAATATTAAGTTATTTTAAAGATACCGTCGTTTGTATTCTTTCTTTCGTGTATATTTAAACTAAGAAGAATACACAGTAAACAACAGAAAACGTAGGTGACTCTTAGTCGAATGTCTTTGAAACACCGTTCATTGTAAAATTCAAAATATCGATTCCTGCATTTAATTGCAATGCCTATGAGAGAAGAGCATTAACAATTTATTTTGAAATGATATCTATGAACTAATTGCATCTCATTTCTATGCAAATTATTAGATTTTCAAGCCAGGATAAATAGTTTGCCGGACTACATCTATCCACTTGTGATAAGACAATCATTATTTCTAAATCTCGTAGTAGAGATTAACATAGGAAAACATTCTAGAAAGGAACAGTGACTTTTTATTCATTTGATACACTGGATATAGATTTATACTTCGTTCTTTTGGATATTTATAACAAATTAATATGCAATATATCGAAATGTAATATACTGTGTTTGTTTGAATATTAACAAGAAAATAATATAATAGAGAATGAATTGCAATGTACTTTGTTTTGAATGATTATAAGAAATGAATATGAAAAATATTGAATTTCTATATAATTCTTGTTTGTATAGTATAAGAAATGAATGAAGGCAAGACATTGTCAGAAAAATAAAGTAACAATGGATTTATCAAATGATACTTGTGTAAACAAAACTTCAGAGCATAATCTGATTATGCCAACATTACACCATGCAGAAAGAGTTATTCTTGTGAGTGTTTTGTGTATGATAATGCTAGCTACAATAGTGTTTAATTTAATCACCATAGCCAAAGTACCGTGGCAATCCAACCATAAACTATTTACAAAGTTTTTTATAATATCTTTGGCATTTGCTGATCTTTTAGTAGGTCTGGTCGTAATGCCGTATCGGATTTTTAGCGTATATTTCGATTTGTGGCAACTTTTTGGCGATAAAACTTGTGATATAGCAAACAGTTTGGACGTCATGTCTACCTCATCTTCAATAATTCAGTTATCGATTTTATCGCTTGAGCGATATATCGCGATATGCAAGCCGTTTACATATACTAAATATTGCAATAGGAAAACAATGGTTTTATTATCAAGCAGTTCGTGGTCAGCGGTTCTAATCATATCCTTTGGTATTATTATACCGGGTCATACCTATTTTGGTATAAGCATCCCCTGTTTATCTGATTTGGAAATTTCTTGTTTTTTCATTGTGAATATCTATTACGCAACATTTGCGTCATTTGTGACGTTTTTTATTCCCGGATGTTTTGTAATAATGTGTAACATTAGCGTCATGAGAATCGTTCACAAACGAAGAAAAAACGTTGCGATTATTTCAAAAATAAGCTATTTTGAATCACGGAGCATGCGCGTTGCTATGACAATTACACTTTTGACCGGATGTTTCTTAATGTGCTGGTTACCGTTCTTCTGCTGTAATCTTGTAGCCGCAATTTTTGACAATCTAATATCAGACGGGGTAATATTCGTCGTCACCTGGCTTGGATATATCAATTCAGTTCTGAATCCCATCATATACCTGTTGATGGAAGGATGCAACAAACAGGTCAATAATCGTTGTCGTATGGAAACCATTCGGATGCAAGTATTTCATATAACTGAAAGGAGAATATCAGAGTGTTAAATAAGAATCTGGTATTATACAGATTAGTCTGGAGTTAAGAATTAGTTAAGATTATCAAGATTTGGCAAAAATCGCAAACATCTGCTCAACACTTGTTCAAGATGGATAAGACCTAGCCAAGCGTTCATCCATGTTTGGTGAAAGTGCTCAAGGCTTAATTAGGATGGCTATGGTATGGTCAAGATGTGGCAAAAATGGCCAGGACTTTGCAAAGAAGACCAATATAAAACAAAATAAAATATTGAAGATGACCGAGACGTGCAATGAATTACACAATATAAGGTGAAGTCGAAATTAGAAAAAAAATATAAATCCAGTGCCATCAATACTCAAATTAATAAGTGTGCAAATTCGATTATTAACAGAACCATTCAAAATTAAGACAAAGATACAAACCCCAAGAAACAAACATATCATGTCACTGTCTTTTCATTTCCATATCACATTATTATTGTGTGTAAATCGAATCCTTAATTTGATATTTATCACATATATATCGCTTATTATACTCCTTTAAGTATGTTTTTAAAAAACGACTGTCAACGTTTTTCTTGCGCATTCATATTCACACAAAACGGAAAGAACCCCTTCGATACTATTAATGTTTGACCGCTATTTATAGTTAAAAAAGACGGGTTTATATTCAATGGTAAAATGTCCACTATAAACACTAGTGAAGTATCATCGATAATAACCGAATACAATGTTGTAGGAAAAGTGTACGTGTATATGAGTCATACATAGTTACATGACAATGTTAGGAATGTTCATTTCTTTTTGGATACGGATGAATCAGGGCTCTCTGCTTCCATCCAGTTCCCCAGCATTGTATTGTTAATTATTTATAACTCAATCTGAACATTGGATTTTGTTAAAATGTATTTGTGTACTTATATTGTTAGACAAATCATGCTCGAGAATTATTTTGGTAGAGCCAGTACTTAGTAAATGCGGAAAGTGTCTTACTCAAAATATAACCAAACCTCACCGTGACAGAGGATCTGACCAACGACCCCCCGATGCTCTACCACTATACTACCCGCTCCAATACTAGATGTAAACCAAAAGGAGAACTGCTGGTTTTTGTTCATGATATATTGCGAAGCAAATGTTTTTCGGAAATGTGGCAAGGATTAAGATTTATTAATTTTGTAACTACAGGTCAAATCGATTTCCTTTAAATTTCATTTTACATTGAAAACAATCTTGCATTTAGAGTGATGTCCAAATATAAACTTATCTTCAAAACATAGACATTTCATTAATATCAAACTTAACAAAAACGGAAAAAAGGCAGATATGCATTTTCAAAAGAAATAATTGATAAAACATGTTTGTAGTTTACATGTTGCATGCTTGAACCATATCCAGAAGAAGAAGACGACCATCAAACGCAGGCACCACCATCATTTCGAGACCGGACCCGACAGTGACAGCGAGCTGGATGCACTATATTTAATGAACAAAAAGGTGTTAATGCTGGCGCAGATGCTCAAAGCAGACAACAATATTCTAAGTAGTGATGGTGATGGAAATATTAGCGCGCAGCAACTGACATGTATATCTACAATTGTTGTTATGGACATTGTGCTACATGTATGTTTGTTTTGTATTTCATGTAAAAATAAAATGATTGTACCATGACTATCGATGTACTATTATCGCCCTTGAATACTTCTTTCCTACAGATGAAGGAGTTAATAGTGTACACATAGGCGTCTCCCTTCACTTCTATTTTCGGAGCATAATACAGTTGTGATTTACTTATTTCGATTATGGGTTAAATATTTTAGAAATCACCACTGTAAATGTGATGCTGATGCCAGATTTCGTGTCAATTCTGTCATTTTAGATTTGATGGGGTCGAATTGCATCGTTTGGTACAGTGAAGAATTGAGCATGTGCGAGGGTGACCATCGCTCCGCCAACCGGCCACGTTGCATTGTTGCGATGTATATTTTATCGAGTTTCAATTTAGGCCCTACATATATTATACTTTGTACTTTTAAAGTGTCCAAAATGAACTTATATTAGAAATTGTAGGCATTTATAGAAAATTCCTAACGAAACCTTTGGTCAACAATCAAACAACGAACAGGCGACAAAATTAACACAACTATCCTCCCAAATAGTGGTAAATAATTCAGCTAATCAACAAATGTCAATGTCTACTCCATAACCTACAGCGATGCCATAAAATTTACAAAACTGTTACTAGATCAGACTGAGTCTTTAATAAATCAGTTAGATTCAATGACCACGCGTGAAAGTAATTGCCATTATAAACATGGTTTAATTACATTGATTTGTAAAGTATGCCGCAATCTTAAATAAAACATTTAATGTAAGCCATTGCTTGTTTAATAACATTGGGAATATTGTAATTTTTGCTTGATTTAGAAATACTTGTAGCTGTTTAGTAGTGTTAGTGGTGTGTATTGGCTTTACTTTGAAAGGAAGATGTTTTGAGATATGATATACCTGTGTGAGAGAGTGTATACTGCCTATGCTATGAAGTTTAAGCATCGACTATTATGCAGTGTGGAATAACATTCAGATATATATATATATATATATATATATATATATATATATATATATATATATATATAGAGAGAGAGAGAGAGAGAGAGAGAGAGAGAGAGAGAGAGAGAGAAAGAGAGAGAGAGAGAGAGAGAGAGAGAGAATAAATATTAATACCGCTACACAGTATTATGTTAAAGATATTGGAAATACAAAAGTGGCGGGTTAGCTGTTCCGTTCAGTATATACTGTCGTCATGATAATTTATGAGTGAAGCATAGATTTTAAACTAAACTTTAACTTAAAGGGATTATATTTGCATATTACCGTCAATTCCCTGTCCTAAATACACACGCCCAGCATGAAGATAAACTCTGAAGCCACGTTTTTGTTTTTGTTTACATTTGCCATTTTCAACGAACCGTTTTCGGGTTTCAGATTAATCATCGGATAACATCGTGAAGACTCGTTCCCGATTTCGTTTTCGAGGTTTTGTTCGGGAAGTTTACGGAGTTCAATGTAAACATTGCGCAATACTTTACTGCGGGACGTATTAAAGTTTTAGCCAATATTCAATTACTGTTTATTTGATAACCTTCAAGATAATAAAGGTTATACGTCAATAAATAAGCATTATTTTGTGCACACTGTATACAGGAAAAGTCTGGGTTAACAGCGTGTTTGTATAAATATAATCCCTTTAAGAAATATATGAAAAAAAAATAGTATTTATACGTCATGACCATTCCTGGTTAGTTCTCATTCGCCTTTATTATGCAATATTTTGACATCTCTACGAATAATACAAACACTTGATATTTATTTTTTAGCGGGAAACAGAAATTAGTTTATCTTTTACGGGTAACGTGAAAAATAAACAGTTTTTTTCCGAGTAATGAATTTATAGAACCCCATTTAATATTAAATTCTCCAGTCCCACGCAGTAGCACATAAGCACCGTGTAATATACTTTTATATTTAGATAGTTAATAACAATGAATAACTATAAATCACCATTAATCACAATTTATCACCATTGATCACAATTGATGTGGGATTGGATATGTTTCCCGATGGATGTACTTATCAGACAGTGAGTCACATATTGAAGGTATTAAATCAAATATCATAAATGATAATTCACATTTAATATAATTACATCATATTTTCTGCTATTTGTAGGGTTGCACATCATTAACAACATATTGATATATGCTATGTTTTAGACATATACTTGTTTTATTTAGTTATACAGGCCACTGACACAGAATTCATTTCACATATACATTAACTAAACAAACGCTGGAGTGACAATCAAATATAATGAAACAAACAACTATAAAACATATATAAACTTAAAACAAGTAATTTGTTAAGTTATATTTATTTGTTTCTAACTCGTTTTCATTTATCAAAATCAATTTACAAGTGCTTTAAGATAGAGATAATATCATGTGTATCCGATGTGAAAATATTTGTATAACATAGTCATATATATATATTGATGTAGATCTTAGATGTTCATATATTGGGCATTAGAAAAGGAAATGAAATTCATCTTCGATAACGTGTACATTTTATTTATTACAAAACAAACATAATCGTAAAATTTTATCAAGACCCATATGTCTTCCTTTTTCTATCATTAAATTATGACAAGAACATCCAAAATTTAAAATTTTTAATGTAGAGTAAGATATTCGACCCATCAATACGAATCTGAATAACGGTATGTCAGTGTGCATGGAAACCATGACATCAAGTTGTGGGTGACATATTTTGACCTTGACCCTAACCGCCCTTGGATATATATATTTCTGTAGATCCCCATGTTGAAATGTTTGGTGTTAACTACTGCCGTGGTTGTTATTGGATTTCAATAAAACTTCGCAGCACATGTGAAAGTGTATTTGCTATAAGGATACAGCTATTGAAATATGATCTAAATGAAATATTCAATGTATCGGGCCATAAAACTGCATATGCATGTAATCAAAACAGAGTTATCACATTTTACATATTCATAACCCTTTTGGGTAGTTAAAACGTTTGTGAAGTTCACTAGTGATTACTGAGAATTAAGCATGCTACTTACTTTAACCAACAAACATAAACATAGACAGCCAAAACGAGTGCAGTGGCTCCCCCCATTTTTTTGAAAGTCGACCTTTAAAGGAATAACATACATGGATCGGATGACATAGTCAACATTTTTGGAAGTACAAGAGAAAACCGTTAACTACAACTTGTACACAGCATATATAAAACAATGGATGATGTGGTCAATATGCTTGAATGTATTATTTAAAAATATCGCCGCTTCTGTCTCACTATAAATCAATGTATGACAGTCACAGTGAACAATTATATCTAAACGATGTTCAAAACTTGTTACAGCTGTAATAATAAAATAGTCTTTTTTTTCAATAATTTGTTTTTATTCACATCAAACATTAACAAAGTTTTGCACGTATAGTTTACATCACTGATATATTTAATATAAAATACACACGTATCATATATAAATACACACATACTATTACTATATATATAATTTATATTTTTAAGGCTTTAATTTTGGAATTATGCTTTCTATAAAATAAGGTTATTCACATATCGCTTGTAGTATTCATTAATAGTAAACATATACTATAGATGTCCCTACAGTTACAAAATATTTGGACCATTTTGTTTAGTACGTGTATAAAACAATGATTGTATACATGTATCTCCCGAATCAGGTATATTAACAACCACTGAAAAAACAGGAAATGCTATGCAAGTCCCACAGTTCATAGCAATTGGAAGTTTACGCTTTCTTCGCTTTCTACATACTAGGGTGCAATAGTTTATCATTTAAAATTACAAATCGATTGCAAATTTCTCTGTCTGTAGAACGGACATAGCTCTCTCGTTTGGGTAAGTTAAAGAGCAATGTTGGAAAGCCACATTTGAGCACGTTGATTGGTCAGTTGCCGCAACTGAAAGTTTGAATCATGTCATAGTTTAGTAAGCGTTCAATTGCTATGAATTGTGGGACATGCACAGAACTTCCTGCTTTTTCATTTGGGGTTGATAGACCTGATTTTGGAGATATCAGGTTCCGGGATAGACTAGAGTGACATAGTCAAAATTATTTATCTAAGCGATTAGCAAAGTAGAGTGCACTTACTCTCCATAATACAATGGATGGCATTAATCGATATTATTTATCTAAACGATGGACGAAATGAAGAACGATTTATTCCCTATAAGACAGTTGTTGATAAAGTCAACATTATTTATCTATATATTTGATGGATAGACCAATCAATATCTTTGTATGTATTAAAAAAGTACAAATAAACTGTTACTATAGTTCACTATAAAATAACAGATGACATTTTTAACAAAGAGCAAAATAGATCGCAACTTGTTAACCGTTTATAGTTTATATTTATTTATTCAAGCTCGTTTGCGAAGAAAGCTCAAAGCTAAAATGAACCGCGCTCGAATCCCTTTTCTGGACAGAACCAGTACTTAATGTTGTTTAATGAGAGGAATCGGATCAAGCTGGGTATCAAACCTGCAACCTCTAGCATGCGGTGTCAACACTCTATCCACTACATTACCACCCTGCGTTAATGTTTTAACTATAACGAAAGAAGTAGGTGAACTAATAAATACATAATACATCATAAAACTACAGTTGAAATAGTCAACAATATTGAGCTAATAGGAGATAAACATTACCTGTAACTTGTTTCGTATAAAAAATGGAAAAGAGTCAATACATTTAATCTTAGATAAGAAAAGAAATGGATTGAGTTAATTTCCATTTGGCACCAATTCTATTGGATTAATATATAGGGATTGTCATGACCAATGTTCAATAGCTGGCTTGAGTAAAGTATTTGTTTAGTCCTTTTGCTTGGGGTTAGTGTATATGATTGTGTGTCGGATGTTTAGGCAGGCCATGTTTACATATGTTTAATTTTATATGTAGAACATAGAAAGAAGCCCGAATGATGGTTATTGTTCAGTCACAATGTTTCTCTGTGTTCATATAAATATTGTGATTTTTGTATTGAAGAATTTGCAACTAACCAATTTAGCTACATGAGCAGATCTTGGCATTTGCTACAATAGACCTGATTTTTTAATAATACATCTGATACGCTTTGTCCTGAATATGGATGTGTTTGTTTACTACAATACATGACTGGTTTAGTGTTGTTTATTTACTATAGTACTGGACAGGTTTGATGGTGTTTGTTTACTACAATACATGACTGGTTTAATGGTGTTTGTTTACTATAGTACTGGACAGGTTTGATGGTGTTTGTTTACTACAATACATGACTGCTTTAATGGTGTTTGTTTAGTATAATGAATGACTGGTTTAATGGTGTTTATTTACTATAATACATGACTGGTTTCATGGTATTTGTTTACTATAATTTTGAACAGGTTTAATGTTGATGGTTTACTATAATACTGGACAGGTTTGATGGTGTTTGTTTACTACAATACATGACTACTTTATTGGTGTTTGTTTACCACAATACTGGAGAGGTTTGAAGGTGTTTGTTTACTACAATACATGACTGCTTTAATGGTGTTTGTTTAGTATAATACTGGACAGGTTTGATGGTGTTTATTTACTACAATACATGACTGCTTTAATGGTGTTTGTTTAGTATAATGTATGACTGGTTTAATGGTGTTTATTTACTATAATACATGACTGGTTTCATGGTATTTGTATACTATAATAATTGACTGGATTAATGTTGATTGTTTACTATAATACTGGACAGGTTTGATGTTGTTTGTTTACTATAATACATGACTGGTACAATGTTGTTTGTTTAATATAATACTTGACAGGTTTGATGCTGTTTGTTTACTATAATACATGACTGGTTTAATGGTTTTGTTTACTATAATACAGACTGGTTTAATGTTTTTGTCTACTATAATACATGACTTGTTTAATGTTTATGTATACTATAATACATGACTGGTTAAATGGTGTTTGTTTACTATAATACATGACTGGTTTCATGGTATTTGTTTACTATAATTATGAACTGGTTTAATGTTGATGGTTTACTATAATACTGGACAGGTTTGATGGTGTTTGTTTACTACAATACATGACTACTTCATTGGTGTTTGTTTACTACAATACTGGACAGGTTTGATGGTGTTTGTTTTCTACAATACATGACTGCTTTAATGATGTTTGTTTAGTATAATACTGGACAGGTTTGATGGTGTTTGTTTACTACAATACATGACTGCTTTAATGGTGTTTGTTTAGTATAATGTATGACTGGTTTAATGGTGTTTATTTACTATAATACATGACTGGTTTCATGGTATTTGTATACTATAATAATTGACTGGTTTAATGTTGATTGTTTACTATAATACTGGACAGGTTTGATGTTGTTTGTTTACTATAATACATGACTGGTACAATGTTGTTTGTTTAATATAATACTTGACAGGTTTGATGCTATTTATTTACTATAAAACATGACCGGTTTAAAGTTGTTTGTTTACTATAATACAAGACTGATTTAATGTTTTTGTTTACTATAATACAAGACTGATTAAATGTTGTTTGTATACTATAATACATGACTGGTTTAATGGTTTTGTTTACTATAAAACATGACTGGTTTAATGGTTTTGTCTACTATAATACATGACCTGTTTAATGTTGTTTGTATACTATAATACATGACTGGTTAAATGGTGTTTGTTTACTATAATACTGGAATGGTTAAATGTTGTTTGTATACTATAATACATGAATGGTTGAATTGTGTTTGTTTACTATTATACACGACTGGTTTGATGGTTTTGTTTACTTTAATACATGACTGGTTTAATGTTGTTTGTATACTATAATACATGACTGGTTTAATTGTGTTTGTTTACTATAATACATGACTGGTTTAATGGTTTTGTCTACTATAAAACAAGACTGGTTTAATGTTGTTTGTATACTATAATACATGACTGGTTGAATTGTGTTTGTTTACTATAATACATGACTGGTTTAATGGTTTTGTCTACTATAATACATGACTTGTTTAATGTTGTTTGTTTACTATAATACTGGAGTGGTTGAATGTTGTTTGTTTACTATAATAAATGACTGGTTGAATGTTGTTTGTTTCTCTATAATATATTTATGACAGGTTTAATGGTGTTTGTTTACTCTAAAACATGACCGGTTTAATTTTGTTTGTTTACTATGATACTTGACCGCTTTAATGGTGTTTATTGACAATATTACATAACTGGTTTGTTTGTTGACAAAAACACATAACTGGTTTTAATGTTGTTTGTTTACTATAATACAGGATAGGTTTAATAGAGTTTGTTTACTATAATATATGAATGGTTTAATGGTGTTTGTTTACAATAATACATAACTGGTTTAATGTTGTTTGTTAACTATAATACAGGATTGGTTTAATAGTGTTTGGTTTAATAGTGTTTGTTTACTATACTACATGAATGGTTTAATGTTGTTTGTTCACTACAATACATGACTGGTTTAATGTTTTTGTTTACTATAATACATGACTGGTTTAATGCTGTTTGTTTACTATAATATATTTATGACGGGTTTAATGGTGTTTGTTTACTATAAAACGTGACCGGTTTAATGTTGTTTGTTTACTATAATACTTGACCGATTTAATGGTGTCTGTTTATAATAATACATAACTGGTGTAATAAAGTAATTGATTAAGACAAACAAACGGAAATAAAAATTCCTTGAAAAAGACGAGTAAGTTGTACAAAGCAGCAATGCATAAAAGCTAGTCATAATACAAGCAAAACAACATTGATCGATTAAAAAATCTAAAAACTAATAGACCTAGAGATTTTTGGAAATTATTAAAAGGAAAAATTAAAAATTTATTGACGTTTTGATGACAAACAAGAAACAATTATTTTGTGCATTTCTAGATCTAAAAGAAGCTTTTGATACGTTGTGGAGATGTGAACTTTGGCATAAACTAATAAACAGTAATGTCAATGGAAATTTTCTTAACATTGTGCGTTATATGTATCAAATTGCTTAATCCTATGTATTTGCTAATTCTAAGCATTCAGACTATTTTAAATGTAGTGTTGGTGTAAGTCAAGGGGAAAATTATCTACTCTGTTGTTTTCATTTTATTTAAATGATCTTTATGAATACTTCCAAAACATAAATTTGGCTCATGGCGTTAATTGCAATAAACATGAATTTGATAATTCTATGGTGGGCTTTGTCATACTGTTCATACTACTTTATGCTGATGACACAGTCATATTGTCAGAGTCTGCAGATGACCTTCAGAATGCTTTAAATACATATGAAACATATTGTGATACCTGGAAATTGACCATCAATACTATGAAAACAAAAATAGTTATATTTTGCGGTGGTAGGCAAAGAAATTATAACTTTACATATAAAAACGTAATTATTGAAATTACCAAACATTACATGTACCTTAGTATCTTATTAAGCAGAAGTTGTTCTTTTCTAACAGTCAAGAAACATATATCCGATCAAGCAAAAAAAGCAATGTATTGTTTAATAAAAGGTCTAAGTCTTTGTATTTATCCCTCGACTTATAAATAGAATTGTTTACCAAAACTGTCAACACCATTTTATTGTACAGATGTGAAATATGGGGTTATGGAAATATCGACATTATTGAAAGGGTTCAATTGAAGTTTTTGAAATATATTTTAAATCTGTAATCCAGTACACCAAACTTTATGGTATATGGAGAAACCGGTGTCAAACCAATCTCTGTTGACATAGAAACATGAATGATTTCCTTTTGGTCAAAACTACTTATCCCACAACAGCAAAAACTTATAAGTACGTTAGATGGTATATATCTTAGCCATTTTAACTATACCAATCAAATTTCTAGCACCCGTTTTATGTGAATAAAAAATGTGAAAGATATACTTAATAAATGCGGTATGAATAACGTTTGGGAATATCAGGATTTTCCTAACTATAAGTGGCTTAATGCTACAATAGGACAGAAGCTAACATATCTAATTTTGAATGACTGGTATTCAGATGTACAAAGTTCAAGCAAATGTAAAATCTATAGACTATTCACACATAAATTCGAATTTGAAAAATATTTGATTACAACACCCACAAAAATGTTAAAACATGTTATACAGTTTATAGCACGTAATCACAGATTGCCTGTTGAAACTGGCTGTTGGAATGTCCATTGTGCGATTCTAGTGTTGGTGATGAATATCATTATTTATTTGAATGTCAATACTTTCGCTTTAGAAGAAAACGTTTTCTAAGAGACAAATACTACATTCGTCACAATATTAATCATTTTGACAAAGTAATGAACATAAAAACAACAAACATTATAGATTACAGAAAATTATGTCAGTATATTAAAGAAATCCTTGTACAATTCAACTGATATTGGAATTATTATTGTTGTTTTGTTTTGTTGTTGTTTTTTTTCTGTTAAGAAATTAATCAGAACATACTCGACAACTGACATATAACGACGTCGCTGAATTCTACTATTACGCCAGATACATACTATAATAACGTCTGGATTATTTCATTTTATATATAGTTTCATTTAATGTAGGGTACTCTCCCATCGGCAAAACGAACAAAAACACCGAACAACAACAACAAAAATTATCGGACATTCATTTAAAGTATAACTATAGTATTTTTTGCAATATTCCAGTTCTGATCATATGTAATGAGCCTCTACTGTATATTGTAAGTATTTTTGTTCTTTCTCATATTGTCATGTATACCATGCATTGAGTGAATAAACTATTGAATTGAATGAATTGAATTGTTTAATGTTGTTTGTTTACTTTAATTCTGGACTGGTTTAATGTTGTTTATTTACTATAATACTAGACTGGTTAAAAGTTGTATATTTACTATAATACATGACTGTTTTAATGGTGTTTGTTTACTATAATACTGGACTGGTTTAATGGTGTTTATTTAGGATAATACAAGACAGATTTAATTGTGTTTGTTTACTATAATACTGGACTGGTTTAATGTTGTTAATTTAGTATAACACATGACTGGTTTAATGGTGTTTGTTTACTATAATACATAACTTGTTTAATTTTGTTTGTTTACTATAATACTGGAGGAGTTTGATGTTGTTTTTTTCTATCATACTGGACTGGTTTCATTTTGTTTGTTTACTATAATACATGACTTGTTTGATGCTGTTTTTACTATAATACATGGCTGCTGATTTAGTGGTGTTTGTTTACTATAATACTGGACAGGATTAATGTTGTTTATATACTATAATACTGGACTGGTTTAATGTTGTTTGTTTACTATATAATACATGAGTGGTTTAATGCCGTTTTTTTTTACTAAAATACATAGCTGCTTTAGTGGTGTTTGTTTACTATAATATTGGGCTGGTTTAATGTGATTTATTTACTTTAATACTGGCCTGGTTTAATGTTGTTTGTTTACAAAATACATAACTGGTTTAATGTTGTTTGTTTAGTATGATACATAACCTGTTTAATGTTGTTTGTTTACTATTATACTGGACTTTTTTAATGTTGTTTGTTGACTATAATACTGGACTGGTTTAATCGTGTTTGTTTACTGTCACACATAGGTGTGAGTCAGATTCTTTATTATTTGTTATCGACCTTTGTATGAAGAAATGAAGCTTCACCTAAATGGCTACCATCAATGATTTATATTGCATATAATATAATAATGTATTGTTCAAAGTACAAACACTACCACACTAATTCCAAACACACTTGCATCCAAATGGTTCTAATGTAGACATTCTCAACATGTTCTCTAACATTTAAAAATTCACTCAACGTTTTTAAAATGTACAACAATAAAATACCGCAATTACGGTCTTCCAAATATAGCCCTTTGCCCGATATGATTCGTCGTTAAAGTAGGTTCCGTGAGGGATGCTGCTCAATATTTTTTGTAAATCACATTTTTGGAACCACACAGGTCTCCATCATGACGACTAAATACTATGCATATACCACTATGATTTATGATATTAAATTCAATACGATGTCACATTATATAATCACGTGTACCACTTAGGACGTATTATATATTACACATAGATAGACATCTCATATTGTTACCACACAGGTGTATCTCTATCATGACGACAAATTAGTATACATATACCACATAGGAAGTACAATATTATATTCAATACTATGTCACATTATATAGTCACATGTACCACTTTTCATATTGTTACCACACAGGTGTATGCCATGACTTCTTCTCTCTTTATATATTTATCTATATTGTTGAACCACCTATACCGACGAAACTTTAATCACTCATAAGGTTGCAAGGCTAACATCTCAACAGCTGAGAAACTCCAATCACCCATAAATCACCTACAATTATACTAGAATGAACATTTGGTACACACTTTCAAGATAACAACACTTCAGCATTTCAGAGAACTTAAACAAATAAACTACTCACAGTATCTTTCCTTTTCGATTCACTTGAATACTATTTCTCACTATCTGACCATATCAACGACTGTTCACATCTGACCACTTAAATTGCTTAGCTTATTCACGGGTGAATAGACACACTAACAAAGGAATATAAAAAAACAATAATACAGGTGCGTATGAAGCAAAGGGTAAAATAAAGGGGTTAAAACAATAAAAATATATTTTGTGACATTTACTATAATACATAACTGGATAAATGTTGTTTGTTTACTATGATACTGGACTGGTTTAATGGTGTTTGTTACTATAATACTTGGCTGGTTTAATGGTGTTGGTTTACTATTACACATGTCTGGTTTAATGGTGTTTGTTTACTATAATACATGACTGGTTTAATGGTGTTTGTTTACTATAATACTTGACTGCTTTGATGATGTTTGTTTACTATAATACATGACTGGTTTAATGGTGTTTGTTTACTATAATACATGACTGGTTTAATGGTGTGTGTTTACTATAATGCATGACTACTCTGATGATGTGTGTTTACTATAATACTAGACTTGTTTCATGTTGTTTATTTACTATAATACATGACTGGTTTAATGGTGTTTGCTTACTATAATACTAGACTGGTTGAATGGTGTTTGTTTATTATAATACTAAACTGGTTTAATGGTTTTTGTTTACTAGAATACATGACTTGTTTAATGTTGTTTGCTTACTATAAAACATGACTGGTTTAATGCTGTTTGTTAACTATAATACATGTCAGGTTTAATGGTGTTTGTTTACTATAATATTGAACTGGTTTAATGGTCTTTGTTTACTATAATACATGACTGGTTTAATGGTGTTTGTTTATAATAATAATAGACTGGTTTAATGGTGTTTGTTTACTAGAATACATGACTTGCTTAATGGTGTTTGTTTACTAAAATACATGCCTGGCTAAATGGTGTTTGTTTACTATAATACATAGCTGGTTTAATGGTGTTTGTTTACTATAATACATGAATGGTTTAATGATGTTTGTTTACTGTAATACATGACTGGTTTAATGATGTTTGTTTACTATAATGCATAGCTGGTTTAATGTTGTTTGTTTACTAGAATACATGACAGGTTTAATGATGTTTGTTTACTGGACTGGTTTAATGGTGTTTGTTTACTGGACTGGTTAAATGGTGTTTGTTTACTATAAAACATGACAGGTTTAATGGTATTTGTTTACTGGACTGGTTTAATTGTGTTTGTTTACTAGAATACATGACTGGTTAAATGGTGTTTATTTACTAGAATACATGACTGGTTTAATGGTGTTTGTTTACTATAATACATGACTGGTTTAATGGTGTTTGTTTACTATAAAACATAGCTGGTTTAATGGTGTTTGTTTACTATAAGACATGACTGGTTTAATGGTGTTTGTTTTACTAGAATACATGCCTGGTTTAATGATGTTTGTTTACTGGACTGGTTTAATGGTGTTTAACATACCTAGTATCATATTTACCCGAATTTAGTTAAGAAACTTTATTAAACGCAATATCCAGCTTGATTTAAATAAAAGTGGCGGACCAGATCTATCAACGATATTGAAAATGTGTTTTGTTTATTAATTATTAAAGATTGAGGGTATACATGTACATATGTTAAAAGAGTTTTATTGTGGTATGCGGATGATATAATTATATTTGCTAACAACAGTGATGGGTTAAAACAAGCTTAAATAATTCATCAAAATATTGTAAAATTAAGTGTTACAAAACACAAAAACTAATATAATGATATATGGAAAAGAAGGTCGATTACCTGGAAATATCTTATTTCATTATAATACATAACAAATAGAAAAATTAAATCAGTTTGTTTATTTTGGACATTGTTTTTACAGTTGGTCGTTCTTTTGCAGAGACACAGAGTACATTTTAATAATGATTAATACGAGTTGTAAGAATGTTTATATATAAGGTTTTTGACAAAATGTATTATGTTTAGAATCTGATATGTTTATTTAGGTTGATCGTATTACACTCAGTGACCAGATGAACTACATGGATATATGAATTTATGAAAACAATCTAGATTTTATTGCTGCACATGTTCCATTGTTTGCTATTTTTACATATGTTTCGATATCCGACACAATCAAATGAATCTTTTATCTACAAACTCATTTTGCACGACTTGTATATTAAGGCTTATAATATAACTTTTGTCATAGTTTTATCATCTTGAGAGAGAAAATTGCAACATAATTAGATATTTATAAACTAAAATGATTACGTCCGGCCAGGTTAGCTCAATCGAAGCTGCCCCCCATGTTGTCCAGTTTTTCGATGGTTTCTTTTGTGTGTTTATTGTATGGTTTTTAATGCATTGAAGTCTCAATCACTTTGAACAATTGTTGTCTCTTCTCTGTGTTATTTTAGCCAGGGCTTTGTTTTCACGACCGCAAAATGAAACAGTTCAAATTTTAACAGATCGTTTAATAAATTCATCTTCTATATGTTCATTGTTCCAGAACAATAAATAATTATGTCAGTATTGAACCGTTCTATTTTAATAATTCCAAATAAGCAGGCGTGTATTAACTTATCTTATCTACATTCTGTACGATGTACACCGGTTATCGAATATACAGACTTGTTCAATATGACATTGTATTGAACGACCGTGGATTATATACTGAACTTAAAATGAAAGTTCAGATATATCAAAATCTGAGAACAAAGTTGTATCGCAAGAGTAGGTTATCGTGCATCTGCAAGATCATGACTCTGCTGTGAAAACAAATATTACAGCTGCACTTAAACATACCAAATGTTTCTCTTTGTTGTTCAGTAACGGCACGTTCAGGTAAAATTTGTAAAATTTTAAGCATATAAAACAAGGAACAATTGTCAATGTTATTCAACGTTCAACTTTCAACTTTTTTCTTATTGACAAAAAGGTATATAAAATATGACTGAACGTTTGATTTAATGAACAAGAAATATACTGGTCCGCGCATATACATTAATAAACACGTGTCAGTTACAACTGGGCTTGTTCAGTTCGGTTAAACGTTTGCTTTAATACACAAGAAACATACTGGTCTGCGCGTGTACAGTAATAAACACGTGTCAGTTACAACTGGGCTGATTCAGTTCGGTTCAACGTTTGCTTTAATAAACAAGAAACATACCGGTCCGCGCATTTCAGTGTTGCATATTTTATCTAATTCACGTGTCAGTTACAACTGGGCTGATTCAGTTCGGTTAAACGTTTGATAACGTTAGCTAACATATTTTTGCTGGACACTAGCTCAACCTCATATTAGCACGCAGTACGTGATACTTTTAAGGAAACAGGCCCCTAACCTATAGAAAATTTCACAACAGATATACAAGATATACAAAAATCGCTTTTATAAAACGCATGGAAAATAATGCGATAAGGCAAAAGGTTTCTTAAAATAGAAAAAAGTTTCGCGGATGGTAATTGTATTTCAATATAAAAATGTAGATTTTTTGGCAAGTTCATGACACTTCCTAGTATTTGAAACACAATTCGCGCAATAATTTATGTTAATGCAGAAACATATTATGCCAACAAAATGTGTTTTATGTTTAACATTGGGGTATCTGGCGCAACGATAAACTAGTTTTTGTTCAAATCGTGAAATCTTAGGTAGGTATATGAATAGTAATAATAAGTACACTGGTGGATCGGTGTAAAACTGTGCCCGCTTCAGGTAACATTTTTGCAGATAATTTTCTTAATAGTTCATGAAAATACACGAAACAAAGACGAACGGCGTTTCTGATTAGAGATGAGCCATCGGTGCTATCAAGTGGCCATGCAAATCTCGTATTGTTTGCGTTATTGGCTCAGTTGAAAAGACTACAGTATGAAGTGGTGCAATTAACAAAACTACGCCGTTGCAATGTGAGTTTTGTATGGCCACTTGATATCACAAATGGTTCTTATCTACACAGAGTCGGCGTTCATTTTTGTTTTGTGAATTTTCATAAAATATCGAGAAAGTTATTTGCAAAAATGCTACCTAAAGCGGACATTTCTTATCCAATGTTCAACACCATTCTATAGCATAAGATTACGTGGATTCGCCACCTCCATCTCGGAAAAAGAGTGTCATAGGGATACATAGTGTTTCGGGTATTGATAACGATAATTTATCACATTTTACACAATGGTACAGACTGGACCAATGCAGCTGTTATTGTTGAATTTGTACACATAGGGCAGGTCTAGTGCGACATATTGCATGTCTCAAAGGAGCGTTTTGATGACCTTCTATTTTGCATATCACGAGACAGATATCGCAACAATCAAATAAACTGTCGTCCATCCACGACTTATTTAATCAAGCATGTGGACATATCTTACTTTCAGGTGAGGACTGGAACATTCTTCTCTGTACAACAAACTAAACATTTTTGTATTTGCACCTCCAATTCATCACTCAGTAAAATAACGTGTAAATAAATATAAAATATATTAATCATTTTTGCCACCTTTATCAGTGTTTTCATCAAACACAGGTAAAACACAATGCAAATGGCGATTTGGTATATCAGTCGATGCCGATTGTGTTTGCATTCGATTACCAAAAGTTCGTATTATTTAGATTTCATTATCTTCTTTAACATTTTAACAATTGTAAACCTATCTCCGTTGTTCAACTGAACGTGTTATGTTCTGTACATCGTATGTGATTAATGTATATATATATATATATATATATATATATAGCCTGATATATATCTCACCTCGTGAAAAAGCAGGGAATGCTATGCCTGATGTCATTCAAACTTTGCCAGAAGCTACTGACCAATCAAGGTGCTCAAATGTGCTGCTATTTAACGGACCCAATCGAGAGAGCTTGGTTCGTTATACAGATTACGTAAAAGTTATATTGAAGTAAAATACACACACACACACAGGTACTTAAACTGACAACTTGGAAAACTAAAATATAAATGTGCACACAAGACCACAATTTAGAGAAAAAGACATAAATCTTCCAATTTGATTTTTCCGATTAAATGAATTGATTTTCACATGGAAATTTCTCAGGAAAATGACAGTTTTCAAACTTAGAACTTTCGAACCGGAGTTCATAACTTTCTAGTTCGAAAAGCTGAATTTTCAGTTGGCAAAATTGTGTTTCCAACCTGAGAGCTTGTGTGTTTTTTGGGGGGATCTGAAAGATACAATTTGTTGTGTACCCTTTTTGTGATTCTATATCGTACTTGTCAGATTGAGACATTTGATCAATTCTTCAATACTTTAAAATGAATTGGTTTCTTCAAGACTTAAAAAAATTGGTTTCTGAGAAAAAACAGGTTTTCCAAAACTTCACTGTTTCTTGATTACTCCGCAAAATTGTCTTATATGTTCAAATATTATTATTATAATGTCTATCATTATCATCATCATCATCATCATCATCATCATCATCATCATCATCATCATCATCATCAACAACATCATCATCATCATCATCCTCATCATTATCATCATCATCATCATCATTATCATCATCATCATTATCAAAAACAACATAATCAGTAACATCGTTATCATCGGTATCATCGTTATCATCATAATAATCATCATCATCATCATCATCAAAAACAACATCATCAGTATCATCGTTATCATCAGTAACATCGTTATCATCATTATCACCACCATTATCACCAGCAACGGCATAATCATCGTTATCATCATTACTATTCTTCTAATGGCTATTGAATGACATGTAATTATCCACTGTCTATGTTTACATCTCTTTGATTTGACAAGGCATCAAACAGTCTGCCGATATCCCAACCCACCCACCCTACGGCAATTCAGTTTAAGCATGCCAATAAAAATTAAATAATGTTTGATCGGCCTCTTATTCCATTTTGTCCTTCAAAATATTTACAGAAAAATAATTATTCTTGTGTTTAGTCTTGGAATAAAACAACAGTGTATGATGACAGGGGTGGATCCATGATGATTTCAGTTTAGTTGGGGCGAACTAAGTGGGCCAAACGCAAAATCTGAATGTGCAGAAATATATGGATTTTAATAAAGTATGAGAGTTTAGAGGTGGGGAAGGCGTGCGCCTTTTTTAAAGGGTAGACCCGCCATTGGAGACATTACGCACATGCCTAGTGGAATATGCCTAGTGACATAATCAGTATATTATGAAATTCGCTGGCAGTTTAAATAAACCAATACGCAATATAGGCACGTGTCGAGGGATGTTTTCTGTGGGTTTTATTGATATCATCATTGATATAATATTCAATATCTTGGATCTGTCTCGTTTTAAAGCCTGCATGTGTTTCTGTATTTATTTCATATTCATGTACAGGAGTACAGCATGATCGTATGAAGTGATGCAATATAAACATTCATGAAAACTTGTAGCTGGACATTATTTCGTGGTATTGTGTTTAATTAATCCTATAAAGTTAGTTTTAAATGCGATATAGTGTTCTTCGTGATATTTTAAAGTCGTCTTCTGTAATTCTTTTAAAGACGTTCTAACATTGTATGTATATTTTGTTACATAATGTGTGTATTTGCAATTGTATCAGACATGCAATAAGGGGTCAATAAAATAAATTACAAATAAAAAAGTATATTAATCAATTCTTTCATGTTTTCTTTAAGGACTTCAATATTGATACTGGATTTTTAATATGATAATTACATCGTAGCAATGTGTTGGATTTTTTTTTGTATTTGCGGATTAATCTGCAAAATTTAGTTCTTAGAAATGATTGTGTTATATCTACAATGCAATTCCGATATTTGTAGTGTTATACCTAATGCCGATGATTGTCTTGTTATATCTTATACCGATTATTGTTGGGGTGTATTTGATACCGACGGATGTATTGTTTTAACAACCAAAGATACTGGTAGAGTTATATATAATACCGATATGTGTAGTGCTATACCTTATACCGTTGATTGGTGTGTTTTACCTAATACCTATCAATGAAGTGGTATATACTAAATACAATTGATTGTCTTGTTATATCGATTATCTATGATAGTGATGTTATATATAATACCGATTAATGTAGTGTTATATATAATACCGATGATTGTAGTGTTATATATAATACTGATGATTGTAGTGTTATATATTATACTGATAAATGTGGTGTTATATTTAATACCGATGATTGTAGTGTTAAATATAATACAGATTATTGTCGTGTTATATATGATACCGATGATTGTAGTGTTATATATAATACTGGTGATTGTAGTGTTACAGCTAATACTGAAAATTGTAATGTTACATCTAAAACTGATAACTGTGGTGTTATATCTAATACCGATGATTGTTGTGTTAAATATAATACCGATTATTGTAGTGTTATATATAATACCGATGGTTGTAGTGTTATATCTTTTACCGATGAGTATAGTGTTAAATATAATACCGAAAGTTGTAGTGCTATATATAATACCGATGGTTGTAGTGTTATATATAATACCGATTATTGAAGTGTTATATATAATACTGATAATTGTGGTGTTATATCTAATACCGATGATTGTAATGTTATATTCAATACCGATTATTGTAGTGTTCGATATCAAACAGATCAGTGTGATGTTTTATTTCATTCCAATGATTGTTATATTGAATACCGATAATTGAAGAATTATATTTATTACCGATAATTTTAGTGTTAAACCTAATAGTAATGATTTTAGTGTTATATCTAATAATGATGATTTTAGTGTTCTATTTATCAAGGATAATTGTAATAGTATAGATCTAATAAGAATGACTGAGGTAGTATATATTATAACGGTGATTGCGATGTTATATTAAAGACCAATGATTGTAGTGTTATATCTAATACCGATGAGTGTAGTGTCATATCTTATTCCGATTATTGTGGTGGTATATCTAATACCGATGATTGCAGTTTTTTTTATACCGATAATTGTGGTGTTATATCAAATATCGATGATTATAGTGTTATACTTAATACCGATAATTGAAGGGTTAGATCTAATCCAAATGATTGTGATGATATGTATCTAATACCGATTATTGTGGTGTTATATCTTATCCTGATGATTGTTGTGTTATATCTAATTACGATGATTTCGGTGTTATATCGCTTACCGATGATTGTAATATTATATATCTAATACCGATGATTGTCGTGTTATTATGAATACCGATGATTGTAGTGTTTTACCTAAAACCGATGAGTGCAGTGTTATATTCGTATTTAATACCGATGACCGATGAGTGAAGTGTTATATCTAATACCGATAAGTGTATTGTTATATTGAATACCAATGATTGTAGTGTTATCTTTAAACCGATGTGTGTAGTGTTACATCTAATACCGATAAGTGTAATGTTATATTGAATACCGCTGAGTATAGTGTTATATCTAATACCGATAAGTGTAGTGTAATATCGAATACCGCTGAGTGTAGTGTTATATCTAATAAAAATAATTGCCGTGTCATATCATATACATATGCATGTAGTGTTGTACCTAATATCGATGAGTGTAGTGTTATATTTGATAACGATTGGTGTAGCTTTGTATTTATATTGTTTTAATATTTATGTTATATTCATGCTATAGCTATGTTATATTAATGATGTATTTATAGCAAATATTTCATATATGATATTTTGAGTTCAACAACGTTATGATTACCATTCCTGAATTTGCACGTGACGAATAACATTTTCCGTTAAACATTATTACACATGGGGTTCTGGTCTCCTCCATGGCCGAGTGGTCTAAGGCGCCGTCTCAAAATCGCTAACCGCTACGGTTGTAGGTTCGAGTTATTCGCTCGCTCCAAAACCATTATGTGAGAGTATTTGCCAGATACTTGCGGATGGAGGGTGGAACTACTCAGATTAATCATGAAGTATTCCTAAACAACTAAAACTGGATATGCCCTATATAACATATATAACCTGAAATGTGTTAAAATGGCATTGAACCCCAAATAAAATAAATACACACGTTGAGTTCTACCCATTCCTTTCAGATAAGAAAACCAAGGTTTTTGGAAATACACTCCACGCGTAATGATACTATTTTGCACAGTCATTAAGGGATTCGTAGTTTAATATATAAATGTACATACATACAATTATATAGTTATGTATATGAATTTTTATTTACTTTGTACAGTCATGGAAAGATTGTTAACTTAATATAAATGTACATAAATAATTTTATTTATTCGGGTATATACAGACCCTAAACCGCTCAAGTACCCCATAATTGCACTCCGTTTGCGCTCAGTTTGCACTCCGTTCGCGCTCCGTTCGCGCTTATTTCGCGCTCCGTTCGCGCTCCGTTTGCGTGCACTCGATTAAACGCGGTTAATTTAATGCACTCACAAACGCAAGTATGCGCTCACGAGCGCTGCATAGCTAAGTGCTGTATTTAATACTCCTCTTAGCGTTCGCTTCGTTCAACGTTCACTCAACGTTCAGTTCGCTCAGTTCGGTTTCCGGCCCATAGCCAATCGCAACATCTCAACTCTTTAAACTGATTCTATATTGACTTTTTAATTTAATCTGTTCCAGTGGAGCAATTAAATGTATCCATGGGATTTTAGTCAAGGTAAATTAATTGATAATCCGATTGTTTGTCTACAGATTATGTCACCCGCTGGGCGATAGGTTGAACAAGTATCAATAGTAGGCATGTTAAACGGAAGTGTCTATGTTTTTATATGGGATCAGAGGTCTTGGTGATCAAAGAATATCGCACGTTATACCGGCTTCTGTTATCCAGACACCGACATGTGTTTGCGTCAGTATCTTCTTTGATATACCGTAAGCTGTTTTTTACAGGAAATCAATAAAGTTTGTCAACAAAATTTACATAAACATCATCAACATAAACTAAATAAATTGTTATTTATAATTAAATTTAATTAATAATTCCATACTGTTGATACCTCATTGGCCTTATGATAATCCATAAATCTGCTCAGTGTGAGCAGTGACTTAACAACATGTGGATATATCACTGGTTTTGTTAATGTTCAAACTAAAATAAGCTTTATAATCAATAATATGTACTGCATGGGTGATGAAAAATTTATTATAATCTGTGCGATGCAATTCGACATTATAATCAATGATTTTTGAAAAATAATAATCTTGTAGTGTTTTTTCTCGATTTGGGTCCAAATGTGGTTTCACTAAACTTAAAAAAAAAATTCTGATATTTTAAGTTTTTTATAATTATTTTCGTTATCATTATGTATATAAATATACTTGCAATAAACTTTTTTCAGTGGGTTTCTCAAATTATTCTTTTACTGATAGTATGCTTTATGTTAATATATTATTTAAAATGACAAACTATATTTAACTTGTTTGAAACTACACCCACTGTGCTATACCACTAATTATATGACACGCAGCAACACACCCGTGGTGTTAATTACGTTATGTCACATGCCAGTGAGAGCCGTGTCAATTAGGTTATATGCTAAAGCGGTGACTTATCGGTCTATTGACCACGGAAGATATGTATGATTTCATTTTGATTGTAATTCGTGCCAGATGGATGAATTTTAATTGAGCCAACATTATGTGATTGAAAAGAAAAAAATAAGAAAGAAAAACTGCCAGCCAATTAACAACAAATAAAAAAAATTATTTAAGATATTGGTTACTCGAAGTTTCAGAACGCTTTAGTATGTAAATACCATGATGTTAATATCATTAAATTAACGAACCGAAAACCCCACGCCAGCTCTGAGTGAATGGTAGAAAGTGTGACATACACGTATAAAGGGATGTGTATTCAAGGCTGTCATTTTACCACAGCTGCCATAGCGATTTCGTATAAAAACAGATCAGAATTGTTAATTTACAAAATAAAACAATCCTACAATTTTAAAACTAATAAAAATTAAAGACATGTGTTTAAATAATTCCTTGTAAAAATGTAGTATTTTATTTGTATTATTTTTTACTTTCATTATTTGTTTTATTTTTTTTTAAATATTATTATCATTGGAGCTATTATTACAATATACATATTGACTTTTGTTTACAGCTTTTATATTGGATACATGCGTCTGTGCATCTGGTCAGTCGTTCACAATTAATATAACAATTAAATTACTATAATGAAGGCAGAGTTGCATGGCAATCATCAAAACAGATACGCATGATGAGAACCACATGTGTGTCAATAAATAGTTAATTGGTGATTTATCGGTCCATTGATCACAACGAACCCTGCCGGTGTGTAATTTTCATTTTGATTATAATTTGTGCAAGATGAATGAATCTTTATTTAACCCGCGGCATGTGATTGGATAAGAAATATATAGTCAAAATCAATACTTTAATATGCAGATTTTTTATAATTTTATTATTATCATCATTATTATTAATATCTATTGTATATTTTATTATTATTTATTACTATTATTACTAATATTATTGTTATTATTGCTATATTACTTTATTATTATATTATCATATTATTATTATCTGAGTATTTTTTTTTTCTTATTATTATTATTATTATTATTATTATTATTATTATTATTATTGTTGTCATTTCTTACTTGTTGCCCCTTTCACAACATTTATAGTGGCTTAATTGTTACGTGCTTACGTGCACGTGATCAGGCGTATCGATTTTGTAGGAAAGCGGGAAAACAATATATTTACTATTTTATAGGCAGTGAATACATGTTCGTTTTTGTTTATTTAAACCTTCCTCATGATCAAAAGCTGTTCTTTAGTCAATATAAAATCACAACCTCAAAAAGGTCACCTAGAAATTTACGTTTGCTAGTTTTTATTTCCTATGTCTAATGTGTTATTTCGGTCTGTCTTGTTAATTTGGCATACATACATTTATTTTACATTAATTATATTTAGCTTGATTGTCAAGTAAGCTCGGAGCTTATGCATATCTTTCTCCAGTGCATTCCCTTATTAGATCTGGTACTGAATTGTGTTTCGACAGGTCGGGTAAAGCCTGGGTCAAACTCGCGACCTCTGCCGTCTGAAGCCAGCACCCTATCCGCTGTACTACTGATCCATTTTATATTTTAGAATACAATTAATTTATTATTATTATTTTAATGAGATGTGCACGAGTATAATGTTTCCACTTTAATTGCAATATAACAGTTTACGTAGATTTGTTTACAACTAAGCACAAACTCAGTGTAACTTTGTTTGGGGAAAATATAAAACAAAGTCCAAATTAAATTGAAAATTGGTAATTTTTATTTTGCCGAAATACCCAAACAAATAGAATCATAATCATATAATTTTACGCATATCTATGTTTTGTTTGATTCACGCACGCTTTGATATTTTTGTATTTGGAGCAGTATACGTTTAAATCGAAATAAAGTACATGTTTTGTATGTTCTATAACTAATTTATATCGAAATAACACGGCAAATTAGCCTTGAAACCGTAGATAACCAATGATGTGTCGTCTATTGTATAATATATTGATGAGCTAAATATTGATATTTATGTTATAATTGATAAATTGTTGACCAAAATAAGTTTTATCATGCGTTTTACAGTAAAACATTTATATTAACTACATGGTTTATATTCATTTGTCTCGATTTTCAGTATCGACTTCACGATCAAATAATAAAAAAAGAGTATATCCGAATGAACGAGTGCACTCAGTAGCGCACGAAAAGTTCTGTTATCAGTTTTCTTACTGTGTCTAGCGTATACAGCGCTTCTGAGCGCACTCAGCGTATCTGAGTGCATTCAGCGTGTCTGAGTGCACTCGGATCTATTTCATGCGTTCAGGAGTGCGTTTATTATTCAAAATCCAGCGTTTGCTTACGGTCCATGTCCGCTCCGTCTGCGCTCAATCTGCGCTCCGTTCGCGCTCCGTCTGCGCTACGCTCGCGCTCCGCTTACGCTCTGAGTGCACTCCGTTTGCGTGCAATTGGGGTACTTGAGCGGTTTAGGGTCTGTATAATACTTTACAGGAAAAAGAAAACAACAACATTGGTGTCATAAACAGACATTCTGAAACTTCGTTAATATCACTCTTCACCGAACGCTTTCGTGCTGTTTGTACAACACAACGCGCAACGACTGGAGACAACCGCACGACAGCACGTGCTTTTCAACGGCCACCATGGCTGAAGATACCATACGTTGCTCAAACTATAGTTTCGCCGATGTTGTATTCCTTCCTACAATATCAATTAACTCAAAGAAGGTGGTTTTAAGCCTTCTAAGTGTCGTCATGGTAATGACGTTACTATGCAACGTTATTGTGATGATTAAACTCACGCAAGAGTCGAAACATAAACTGTTCACGAAATATTTCGTGTTTTCACTGGCATGTGCCGATTTTTCAGTCGGGGTAGTTATCATGCCAATCAATATTGCTTCTATCTTTTATGACACGCGCTGGTTGCTAGGCGAAAGATCGTGTGACATATTAAACAGTTTAGACGTCATGATGTCGTCATCGTCGATTTTACATTTGCTGATCCTGACATTTGAACGATTTATCGCAATATGCTACCCATTTTCATACAGAAGATTATGCAATCGAAAAACAATGATACTATCGTCAGTAACATGTTGGGCAACTATGCTGGCGATGTCATTTGGCATGATTTTGCCAGGCTTCAGTTCGTCTGGTATAGAACACGTTGAAAGATGCTTTTCAGACCTGGAGAAGTTTTGTGTTTTTATTGTGAATAAATTGTACGCAGTCATTTCATCCTGTTTAACATTCATCCTTCCGGGAATTTGTATCGTGTTGTTTAACATCCGGCTATTGCAAACCGTTCGGCAACGGAGATTGATACCACTTAACCTGCGAAATGGAAGAGAAGCGCATAGCTTACGAGTCGCGAGAACAATTGCAACACTCACTGGATGTTTCCTTTTCTGCTGGACACCTTTTTGTTTCTGCAATATATTGGACGTTTTCATTGGCTATTCTATTCCCGACTACATTTCATTCACAGTCACGTGGTTAGGTTACGTGAATTCTGCAGCAAATCCGATACTTTATTTATTATTGGAAGGTAAAACCTGTATTGGCAGAAGCTGATACATAAATCTGTGTTCGTCTGAGTTGGGAGAAAATCTCATCTCAATAAGTTGGCAAAAGACATTAAGCTTTGGTGTGCAGAAAGAAATATCGTAATTAACTGTGTCCAGATACCGGACAAATCACAGATCACGGAAATTAAATAGTGACATGGAATAGTCTCTGGTAAAAAGTGTATTCCAAACTTTAAACTGTAAATATTTTGTTCATTTGAATCAGTTATTTTTCCACTTTCGACTAACTATTAATGTTAACCCTTTGCGTCATTCACACCTGATCGTAAGGCAATAGAAATTAATGCATTTTCTCTGACCTGGAGTGATTATCATTCGTACATTGTGTTAGTAGTGTAGGTATTTCGTGAAAAAAAATTGTGCTATTTTTCAGAAAAGCACCAAACTTAGCACAAACATAGAACAATGTTAACTGATTATTTAGACACCCAGACACACTTTCAAAATTGCGGAAACTCCAAGATGCCCGCCAAATTTGCCAAAATCCATATCTATCTTTATATTTACAGTAGATAATGATATTTGTTATCAAAATGTTATCAAAACAAATTAATATTTGTTGATTTTAATGCTTTTATTGTGAAAGAATATTTTAAAATATAAAAGTTATGTTAAGATATAAAAATATACAAAAATATAGGCTAAAAATCTTAAAAGGTAACAATAATGTCTATAATTCAAACATAGGGCCTGTACTTCAGGAAGTGATTCAAGATTCAGCGGAAGAAGTATTAACTGTGTCAGTATTCGCGACACAACATTGGTTTCCTCGGCATGTAAGTCTGATGAGTACCCAGTCTTTCATACTACCACAAGGCTTCTGTTTTACCAACATTTTATTTAGATACTTAAAAACTTAACTAAATTTTGACTGGTTATTTATCTTATATATAATCAATATCAATAAACAATATGCAGTTTTACTGGAACGAGTCTTAAATCATGATCACCTGATTGCTTTTCTTAAATTTAATACCACCAGCTCATCAAATACTCATGCAGAAGACAAACCCAAACCAACATCCATTGACGAAATGACATAGGATGTTTTTCCGGGTCTCCGGTAATCTCTTATCAATGTCGGACTATCATAGTCATCTACCAATGTCATCTTGCCGTCATGGAAACAGTACGAAGAAACAATATGGAACATATTAAAAAAAAATGATGTCAATTTTGTAGTCTGGAAAAGATTGATCAGTTTAGTCCATCTGTAGTTAATGTTGTTCAGTTTTTTAAACAGTGCTTCGTGCAGCAGATTTAGGTCATAGTGCAATTTATACTGCAATATCTAGTTTTGTCTTATTAGTTAATACAGCAAATCAACAACTAGCGGGGTACCAGCAGATATGTGACCATATAGTGTATAATTGATAACAGCCAGGATGACAGGTAGTAGCGGGTACCAGCAGGTATGTGACCATATAGTGTATAATTGATAACAGCCAGGATGACAGGTAGTAGCTGGTACCAGCAGATATGTGACCATATAGTGTATAATTGATAACAGCCAGGATGACAGGTAGTAGCTGGTACCAGCAGAAATGTGACCATATAGTGTATAATTGATAACAACCACGATGACAGGTAGTAGCGGGGTACCAGCAGATATGTGACCATATAGTGTATAATTGATAACAGCCAGGATGACAGGTAGTAGCGGGTACCAGCAGGTATGTGACCATATAGTGTATAACTGACCTGACGCGGACTGTAAATCCAACAAGTTGATGATCCAATCAGCAATCGATATTGGATGCTACTCTGCACTTTTCCTCAGTGCATTGAATTTACTTGGACATCAGGTGGCCAGTGGACAAAGCGATGGCTGTTCTCGCGTCAGGTTCATTTTGCCACATCCCTCTTTCCGAAGGGAAATAACCCAACACATGAATTGTGTTACTACATGTCTTGTTAATTCCCTTGTTTCTTTGCAAAATGAATATACCTATTAAAACTATTCAGTCATATTGGCTAATATCACGAATTCTTCGCCATCTATGACAGCAGCTATTTCAATAGTATTATGTTTCTTAGTGATAAAAAACCGACATCTTGACTAACAGTAATGTGTCATTAAGATAACTGGACCACGTATTGATTTCATATGAGAATTATATGAAAAGAAACATTTTTGAAAAGAAATATCTCCCAATACATGATTTTTTTTTTTCACTAAATTTGCTTCATAAATATTTTATCACAAAACATCTGGTGCAGGAGGGTAATAAACCCATGACCTATTTAAATATTTTTTTATATTAACCTAGTGTTATCTCACTACCGATTTACTACACCGATGTATTCATAAGCGATGTCAATAAATCAAAACAAACATAGTTGACCTTATTTCCCAAGACGGTAATTCATTGTAAATTCATGGGAAAGGCATAGGCGTTTTGACTGAAATATTGATTCGCTACCTTTGGTCAAACTATGTTATACGGACATAGAAATAGAGTCTGAAGCGGAAAGACTGACACTTAATTGTAACGAAGGCAGTAACAATCAGAAAAACGTTCGTCTCGTCCGTCCTTAGCTTTGGGCAAATACAGCAGATTCTTCCAAATGTCATATGCGTGTACACTATGTGTGTATTCAGAAAAGACAACTGAACTATTCCGAGCCGACACACCCATTTTATATCGCTGTTTCAACTAAGCACTTACATTTTCCTCTGAGTCAATGGTTCGTGAGAAATGCCGTCGGGGTAAATTAGCTTCAATCTATAATAACACGCAATACAAACTCTGCTGGTATGACATTGTCAACAGTTAAGTAACTGATAAACCTCAATGCCAGAAAATATTGTCTTTAGAAATTGAATCACAACAATGTTCCTGCAAAATAATCCTGTCACTAAAATATATCGTCTGTGAATAACTAGATCTACTGTCACACCAAAGAGAATCCAACAGTTTACACTCAAACAACAAAAATATGCCAATTCAATATGCTCCAAATGTTCATCAGCACACATATTTTTCACAGGTCAACTTGAACTCAATGAATACGCCATCGCCAGATCATGTCAACGTGACCGGTGTAATCCAAAACATGTACGGTGCTCAAATCCTAGGAGGTGCATTCACTGTACATGTGAACCAAGTTAAAAGCAGAACGCCGCCACAGCAACAAATTAGAAAGAAAATTCGACTTATTGTTGACAGTGACACCAGCTCTCAATAAAACGCATTCACCATCACATGTGTGTTAAAACATTGAAGGTGACGGCATATGAACTATAACGTAGGTACTGTATGACGCCAGTATGTTGTTGCAATGTAATCGCATGTTTAAGATCTGTTTTAGTCTTAAATTATATTAGATATCGGTACGTTTATTGCTAAAATATAGTGTTTTGTTGTTGGTCATTGATTTAAGAAAAAAAGGTACAAACTTAGAGAAAAAATTAATAAAATAAAATTCCTTGACGGACAACTTGTTGTTGCATTTGTGTCAATGACCGGTATCCGACATCTTAATTAACAGTAATGTTTCATAGAGGTAACTGGCCAACATATGGATTTCATTTACTTCATGTTGTTAACTAGATAGCCAGGCCGTCGCTTTGAAATCTTTTTCTCGTTCAAATGTGAAACATGTTATAAATAGCCTTTTACATTCGTACCTTTTTTATATTGAATTTATAAAAGATTAAATGATATGATTCGAGGATTTTGCACATAATGAGTCTCATGAATTCAATGTGAAATAGGTACTCATGTGAGAGACTCTATGTGCCATTCCATCTGAAGAAAAGGTTAATGACTTGTTTGTTTTATACATATATAACTGAGTATTCCTGTGTTAGACATTATACACGCATTTACGATGTCAAAGTCAAGCGGGGATACATTTGTTTTACACATATATAACTGAGCATTTCTGTGTTAGCCATTATATACGCATACACGATGTCAAAGTCAAGCGGGAATACGTCTGTGTTATACATATATAATTGAGCATTCCTGTGTTAGACATTATACACGCATACACGATGTCAAAGTCAAGCGGGGATACGTTTGTTTTATACATATATAACTGAGCGTTCCTGTGTTAGACATTATACACGCATACACGATGTCAAAGTCAAGCGGGGATACGTCTGTTTTATACATATATAACTGAGCGTTCCTGTGTTAGACATTATACACACATACACGATGTCAAAGTCAAGCGGGGATACGTCTGTTTTATACATATATAACTGAGCGTTCCTGTGTTACACATTATACACACATACACGATGTCAAAGTCAAGCGGGGATACGTCTGTTTATACATATATAACTGAGCATTCCTGTGTTAGACATTATACACACATACACGATGTCAAAGTCAAGCGGGGATACGTCTGTTTTATACATATATAACTGAGCGTTCCTGTGTTAGACATTATACACACATACACGATGTCAAAGTCAAGCGGGGATACGTCTGTTTATACATATATAACTGAGCATTCCTGTGTTAGACATTATACACACATACACGATGTCAAAGTCAAGCGGGAATACGTCTGTGTTATACATATATAACTGAACATTCCTGTGTTAGACATTATACACACATACACGATGTCAAAGTCAAGCGTGGAAACATTTGTTTTATACATATATAATTGAGCATTCCTGTGTTAGACATTATACACGCATACACAATGTCAACGTCAAGTGGGAATACGTCTGTTTTATACATATATAACTGAGAATTCCTGTGTTAGACATTATACACGCATACACGATGTCAAAGTCAAGCAGGGACACGTTTGTTTGCACTGTCTCGTTTTATCACATAATTTACGATGCAGAAGTTTAATGAACCCATGACATATATTTGATGTAAACCTAGTGTAATATCGCTTTCGATCGTCCCCAGGCGCTGGCCCCTGTTGTCACTTGTTGTGTGTGTGTGTGTATATTGACCAGGTTTAGTCTCCCCTGTGGCTGGTTTCGCTACTGACCGCCCCAAGTCGGTGATCACTGTTGTTACGTGTTGTGTGTGTGTATTTTAACCAGATTTAGTATCCCCTCTGGCTGGTTTCGCTACTGATCGTCCCAAAGAGATGGGTTCTGTTGTCACTTGTTGTGTGTGTGTGTATATTAACCAGGTTTAGTATCCCCTCTGGCTGGTTTCGCTTCTGATCGTCCCAAGGAGTAGGCTTCTGTTGTCACTTGTTGTGTGTGTATGTATATTAACCAGGTTTAGTCTCCCCTGTGGCTGGTTTCGCTACTGATCGTCCCATTGCAGTGGCCCAGTGGTAACTTGTTTTGTGTGTATGTATATTAACCAAGTTTGAGCTCCCCTGTGGCTGGTTTCGTTACTAATCATCCCAAGGCGGTGGCTCTGTTGTCACGTGTTGCGTGTGTATGTATATTAACAAGGTTTAGTCACCCCTGTGGCTGGTTTCGCTACTGATCGTCCCAAGGCGGTGACCACTGTTGTCACTCATTGTGTGTGTGTGTATATTAACCAGGTTTAGTCTCCCCTTTCGTTGGTTTCGCAACTGATTGTCCCAAGGCGGTGGCCCTGTTGTCACTTGCTGCGTCGTTATGTATATTAACCAGGTTTAGTATCCCCTGTGGCTGGTTTCGCTACTGATCGTCCCAAGATGATGGTCCCTGTTGTAACTTGTTGTGTGTGTATGTATATTAACCACGTTTGAGCTCCCTTGTGGCTAGTATTGTTACTAATCGTCCCAAGGCGGTGGCTCTGATGTCACGTGTTGCGTCTGTATGTATATTAACAAGGTTTAGTCACTCCTGTGGCTGGTTTCACTACTGATCGTCCCATTGTGGTGGCCCTGTTGTCACTTGTTATTTGTGTATGTATATTAATCAGGTTTAGTCTCCCATTTCGCTGGTTTCGCTACTGATCGTCCCAAGGCGGCGGCCCTGTTTTCACTTGCTGCGTCGTTATGTATATTAACCAGGTTTAGTCTACCAAAAGGCCGGTTTCCCTACTGATCGTCCCAAGGAAGTGGCCCTGTTGTTTTTGTTTTGTGTGTATGTGTGTATTGGTCAGGTTTAGTCTCCCCTGCGGCTGGTTTCGCTACTGATCATCCCAAGGCGGTGGCCCTGCTGTCACTTGCTGCGTCGTTATGTATATTAACCAGGTTTAGTCTCCCCTGTGGCTGGTTTCGCTACTGATCGTCCCAAGATGATGGTTCCTGTTGTAACTTGTTGTGTGTGTGTATGTATATTAACCATGTTTGAGCTCCCTTGTGGCTGGTTTCGTTACTAATTGTCCCAAGGCGGTGGCTCTGTGGTCAAGTGTTGCGTGGGTATGAATATTAACAAGGTTTAACCTCCCCAGTGGCTTGTTTCGCTACTGATCGTCCCTAGGAAGATGCTCTGTTGTCACTTGTTCTGTGTGTATGTAAATTAACCAGGTTAAGTCTACCCTGTGGTTTGTTTCGCTAATGATCGTCCCAAGGCGGTGGCCCCTGTTGTCAATTGTTGCGTGTTCATGTATATTAACCAGGTTTAAGCTCCCCTGTGGCTGGTTTCGCTACTGATTGTCCCAAGGCTGTGGCCCTGTTGTCACCTGTTATGTGTGTATATATATTAACTAGGTTTAATCTCCGCTGTGGCTGGTTTCGCTACTGATCGTCCCAAGGCGGTGGCCCCTGTTGTCACTTGTTGCGTGTGTAAGTATATTAACCACGATTAAGCTCACCAGTGGCCGGTTTCGCTACTGATCGTCCCAAGGAGATGGCCTCTATTGTCACGTGTTGCGCGTGTTTATGTATATTAACCAGGTTTGAGTTCCCCTGTGGCTGTTTTCGCTACAGATCGTCCCAAGGCGGTGGTCCTGATGTCACTTGTTGTGTTTGTATGTATATTAACCGTAGTTAAGCATCCTAGCTGCAGGTCTCGCTACTGATCGTCCCAAGGCTATGGCCCCTGTTGTCACTTGTTGTGTGTGTATGTATATTAACATCGTTTAGTCTCCCCTGTGGCTTGTTTCGCTAATATTCGTTCCAAGACGTAGGCCCCTGTTGTCACGTGTTGGGTGTTTATGTATATTAACCAGGGTTGAGCTCCCTAGTGGAAGGTTTCGCTACTGATCATCCCAAAGCCGTGGTCCCTGTTGTCACTTATTGCCTGTGGATGTATATTAACCAGGTTTATGCTGCTAATTGGCTGGTTTCGATAGTAATAGTCCCTTAGCGGTGGCCCCTATTGTCACTTGTTGCGTAAGTATGTATATGAACCAGGTTTAAGCTCCCAAGTAGCTGGTTTCGCTACTTATCATCCCAAGTGGGTGCCCTCTATTGTCACTTGTTGCGTAAATATGTATATTATCCAGGTTTAAGCTCCCGAGTGGCAGGTTTCGATTCGTACCAAGGCTGTGACCCCTGTTGTTACTTAATGCGTGTAAGTATATTTGCAAGGTTTAAGCTCCCCAATGGCTGGTTTCGCTACTGATCGTCCCAAGGCTGTGGCAACTGTTGTCACGTTTTGCATGTGTATGTATATTTACCAGGTTTAAGCTCCCCAGTGGCTTGCTTCGCTACTGATCGTCCCATGGCGGTTGCACCTGTTGTCACTTGTTGTGTGTGTATATATATTAACCAGGTTTAAGCTCCCCAGTGGCTGGTTTCGCTACTGATCGTTCCAAGGCGGTGGTGCCTAATGTCACTTGTAGCGTGTGTATGTATATCAACCAGGATTAATTTCCCCATTGGCCAGTTTCACTACTGTTTGTCCAAAGATGGTGGCCCTGTTGTCACTTGTTGCGTGTGTATTTAAATTAACCAGAATTAAGCTCCCAAGTAGCTAGTTTCGCTACTGATCATACATAGATGGTGGCCCTGTTGTCACTTGTTGCGTGTGTATGTATATTAACCAGGTTTAGTCTCCCCTGTGGTTTGTTTCGCTACTGATAGTCCCAAGGCTGTGGCCCTGTTGTCAGTTGTTGTGTGTGTATGTTTATTAACAAGGTTTAAGCTCCCCAGTGGCTGGTTTCGCTTCTGATCGTCCCAAGGCGGTGGCCGTGTTGTCACTTATTGCTTCGGTATAAATATTAACCAGGTTTAAGCTCCCCAGTGGCTGTTTTTTCTACTGATCGTCACAAGATGGTGAACCCTATTGCAACTTGTTGCGTGTATATCTATATTAAAAAGGATTAAGCTCCCCAGTGGCTGGTTCCGCTACTGATCGTCCAAAGGTGGTGGCCGCTGTTGTCACTTGTTGCGTGTGTATGTATATTAACAAGGATTAAGTTCCCCACTGGCCGGTTTCGCTACTGATCGTCCCGAGATGGTGGCCCTGTTGCCACTTGTTGCGTGTGTATGTATATTAACCAGGTTTAGTCTCCCCTGTGGTTTGTTTCGCTACTGATAGTCCCAAGGCTGTGGCCCTGTTGTCAGTTGTTGCGTGTGTATGTATATTAACAAGGTTTAAGCTCCCCAGTGGCTGGTTTCGCTTCTGATCGTCCCAAGGCGGTGGCCCCTGTCGTCACTTTTTTCATGTGTATGAATATTAACCAGGTTTAAGCTCCCTAGTGGCTGGTTTCGTTACGGATCGTCTTCAAGCGATGGCCCTTGTTGTCACTTGTTGCGTGTGTAAGTATATTAACCAGGATTAAGCTCCCCAATGGCTGGTTTCGCTACTGATCGTCCCAAGGAGATGGCCACTGTCGTTACTTGTTGTGTGTGCGTGTATATTAGCCAGGTATAAGCTCCCTTGTGGCTGGTTTCGCTACTGATCGTCCAAAGGCGGTGGCCCTGTTGTCACGTGTTGTTTGTGTATATATATTAACCAGGTTTATGCTCCCAAGTGGTTTGTTTCGCTACTGATCATCCAAAGTCGGTGCCCCCTGTTGTCACTTGTTGCATGTGTATGTATATTAACCAGGTTTAAGCTCCCCAGTGGGCGGTTTCTTTACTGATCGTCCCAAGGCGGTGACCCCTGTTGTCACTTGTTGGGTGTGTATATATATTGACCATGTTTAGTCTCCCCTGTGGCTGGTTCGCTACTGATCGTCCCAAAGCGGTGACCCCTGTTGTCATTTGTTGTGTGTGTATGTATATTAACCAGGTTTAGTCTCCCCAGTGGCTGGTTTGCTACTGATCGTCCCAAGGCGGTGACCCCTGTTGTCACTTGTTACATGTGTATGTATATTAACCAGGTTTTAGCTCCCTTGTGGCTGGTTTCGCTACTGATCGTTTCAAGGCGGTGGCCCCTGTTGTCACTTGTTGTGTGTGTATGTATATTAACCAGGTTAAAGCTCCCCAGCGGCAGGTTTCGCTACTGATCGTCCCAAGGGGATGGCTCCTGATGCAACGTGTTGTGTTTGTATGTATTTAGTACGAGTATTCTATATACTGATGTGTATACAGTTTTTTCCTTGTTTGTTTTTGGTGGGGGCTTGGGAGCTGTTTATTTAAATAATGCTATGGAAAATAAACACTAATTATGGTAATATAAGCAAAATATTATATTTATTAAGGCACTATATGATATACATGTATCTCATTTGCGTACTCTTGTTATCATATTTGTTGTAAACAAACAAGTAATGCAAAAATATCAATTTACATACCTGACATATGTGTACCAGTTGTTATATATATAATATTATATGACATATATTAAAATTATAATAATCAGATATCATTAATTACTTTGCCATGTTTAGACATATGAAAGCAATTATGAACATGTGCATTGAGCACGGCAATTTACATCGTTAGAAACTAAACATTTCTGGTATTTTGTCTAAATGACCTTCACTCATAATAGTGCGCATGCGCGACTAAATTATAATAATATTTGATATAAAAATAATATAAATTACTGCTGTTAACTTATTATTTTAATGGTCGCAAATTTTTTTAACGGTGCCACCGATGGTTGGGTCGTTAAACCAAATTTGCGATCATTGAAAACCTCATATACGGTCGTAAATTTCAAAATTATAGTATACTTAACCCTATTCTAACGCACTCATACGTTTCATCATTAAATTTATCCAAATTACTTGAGCGACTAGTGTTCAAGTCGATCTAATCGTTTATCCGAATGACGCATATAAGCATTATAAAAGTCATTTCTGATAAAAATCCAACTTAATAGCAAAAATGTTCCAAATATTTAATACATGTTTATATTTTTAACATTTTATAAATAAATTGTAATTTAAATCGACAGATTTTTAAACGACTGTTTACATTGTTTTCGGTGACTTTGTAAACAAAAGACGTAATAATACAAAGTACGCGAAAACGGTGATTATGCAGTTTTTAATACCCGCTGAGAGCATCAACAAATGAAATCATAGGGAGTTTCTGAAGGGTGTTAGAATTCCAGTTTCAAAGTATGTAAAGATAAGCTGTTTTAGTAATACACTTACAAGGGGGAGAAACTACGTCATGCGCACCCGCTTAATACTGTATCGGATCGTTGCTTCAATAGCTATTTATTTCAGTTTTCGTTTCGATTTAGGTTACATGTGCAGATTTTATAGTTCCCGCCGTCCAGGCCGGCTATTAGAGAAATCTATTTTACCGATATATCAGACCAGTGCGACTTACAAAAGTCCAGATTACCAAAATAAAATACAGTTGCGCTTCATTCTAAATGTAAACGTTACTGGACCTGAAACTCAACTGTTATGAGGTTCTGGATCTTTGCAGGTTCCAAAGGTCTGTAGATTATTTTAGTACCATGATGGCCGGTGGGAATTATAAAATATTCACATGTAACAAAATCGCACATATTGGTAAATCTAATGGCATGTGTTAAAATTACAATATTTTAGATGGAAAGCCATTTTCCGGCTTCAACAAAGTCAGTTCTGTTCTTTGATAAACATATTATTCTCGATTTGGTTAAAAATATAACAGCTTTAAAAGAATTTCATATAACTCTCAAATTCAAAAGTCACAAAAAAGTGCTGTTGTTTTTTTTCTTTTGAAAAGTGATATTAAATAAATTTTAAAAATAATAATTTAACTTTTTTCAAAACTTTTAAACATTATAGTGTTTTAAAACATCAAATTGTCGTCAATAAAAACGGTATTAACGTCAATCTTAACGGTTAAATTTATCTTGAAATAGTATGAAGTTTTTTATAAATAAAGACATAGACATATTTTATTGACATAAACTTTACAGTTTCTCATCATTATACATCCAATTTACAATATTTTTGCACATGACAGATTTAAGCATTATGAACATTTGAAAAAGTATACAATGTATAGTATATAGACGTATCTGTTAAACAAACTATATTAAATAACAAAAAGGCATATGATTTACTCATGTAACCAATTACAATAAATTAATTCAGCTTATTTATTATCAACATATACTAAAAGACGATTTCTATAGTTGTCATGCGCACAGATTCCGCGCACAAAGGAAATACATTTTTGTCGCGACCTGCCAGAGTCACTACATACTACTATACTACAAGTGACCTTATTTCGGAATGCACAATTATACGGATAAACCTAAAATTAGTCTCTTATATTGTGTTCAATATATGAAATATGCATATTGGTATGAAATAATTGCTTATAGCAATTTAACCTGATTATGAAATATTATAAAAATCTTAATAATTATACAAATATGCTCTTTTAGTATAAAGACGTTAATTTTGCATCTGCAGTTTATTTAACGATGGCATACTTAAGAACTATATTTTTCTCAACTGAAGCCGTAAAGTGTATTTTATATTTTGATTGTCATTTGAATAGGTATCAGAAAGTATATTGTAAGGCTTTAAGCAAAGTTTGTCCATATACTATATCAAAATATTTAAAAACTCTATTATTTAATTACAAAACTGAGAAACAATTGAAACTCTGCCGAAATGATTTTGTTTTTAAAAAACCTAAACAGTTAAATTCAAGCTTATAATTACCATTTCAATGGAGAGTATTATTATATGAATTCATATATGTAATAATTTAAATGAAATACTAGATGTAAACAATTTAAAAAAATCGAATTGCTTTTTAAATCTACATTATTTCGTCAACTTTCAAGGACTGGTATATTTATGAGGAGGTAATATCAAACAAATATGTACGGTAACATGTGTTTATTTTTATTCTGATATTGCATGATTAAATACTGGGAAGTTTCATAACATTCTATCCATAGGAAAAAGTGACAAAAATACGTATAGAAATCGTCCTTAACATTTCACTGACATAGCTTCCGTGATTAATTCATTAATTTAAAATAAAATCAGAATAGAGCATCTAATTTCTAAAGCTTTTGATATGTAAATCTGGAAAATAAGTCCACATGAAATGGGCGTTTTAATCTCAATAATGTGAGCATAAAGCGTGTAAATAAGCTTACTTTCGTTTAAAGTACTAAATCTTTAAAATGACGTAAAACTGTGGTTACTGTATTCATTTATCTATTTGTTGTTTAATTGACAACACCAGCTAACTTACATGTTGTTATTTGATAAAAAACATGTCTCATTTGAAAAGGTGTGTTTTACGTTACACTCTAATAAATATGTCATGGTTGATTAATTTTAATATTTAAAATCTGATTATTGAAAAACAATAAGTTTATGAAAGATTTGTAAATGCGACAAAAAAATATCAGCAACATATTTTATTATTTTGTTTAACAAAATTATTATACAGCATATAATTGTGCGTCTTTAAGCTTACTGATTGCATATGTTTGCATGAAATACATGTATTCAAATTAGTGTAATGCAATTTGTTACACGTACTTTGTTGCATGTTATCTCACAATTGCAATTCGTTCCAGGTGGTATGACAAAGACTTGCAAAGATTACTAGTATTTCGCTATATTTAATGTGATATTTGAGACCCCCATCGACACAAACTGTAATAATTAAATTAATAGCTTTTACTTCCAAACCCTTGATGTGAGCGTATGTATTTGCCGTATCATTTGTGATCACATACAGGAGTGTCTTTTTACATCGTGAAAGAATTTCCCTTCCTCATGTGAGATGAACTACACCAAGCACACACGTGACCAAGATGTACATGTATTTACATTATTATGAAACAAAACATTGTAACCATTGCAAATGAAGTCTCTATGCATAGAAATATATTGGAACATGCCACATTTTATGATATAGCTGTAACACATACATTGTTTTAAGAAAATGAGCACTGAAGAAAAATATCTGGACATTTTCAAGAAATAGGAGTTATTTTCTATCAATATGATTTACAATAGTGAAAAATGAATATGACAAAGCTAAAATGTATTTTTGTTTTTATATAAAAATAATAAACAATAGTGGATGTATTTCATATTTTCATATTTAATTTCACAGAGTCTATTACAAAAATGAATATGGAGCAGCATCCTGCTGTATTTAATATTTAAATTAAACAATTAAGATAACCGTTCTGCATATACATGTACACTTTTTCATTTTACATTTCCTTTAAGTTATAAGTAGTATAAAAATCAAGTACTTTTAGATATAATGAAACAATGATAAACACTTGATAAATGTTCTGATATTGATACATGTATCAGTATGATACGGTTGAAAAGTTACAAAAAAAGTCTTTATAGAGAGCCCGGTATATCACAAATAAAGTATATTTACCCTAAATGAAAAAGCAGCGAACTCCATCCCACAATTCATAGTTACTGAACGCTTTACTAAACTGTGACTCCCTTCAAACATTCCATGAAGAAACTGATCAATCAACGTGCTAAAATGTGGCTTGCCCAACGTCAATATCACTGACCAATCAGCGTCCTTCTACTATATTGATAGCAAATCAGCGTGCTATGTTATAACGGACCCAATCAGGCGAGATGGGCCATTTCTACAGACTAACGACTTAATAGCATACAGAACACTAATAACATTAAAGGTTTACATGACATGACATATATTGATAAACTTTCACTTAAAAAATATATAAATTTGGGATATAGTGAAAGGTCACCATATTTAGCTAACTTGTGGTTATATATTACAATAGTGCAGTGCAGCTAATGTTCTATTTTCTTATTTTCTTCTGTTTTATAGTTAAGACTACCTTTAATAAATATTGTTTTACTCGTGTTTGTATTAAAATTAGCGTGACATTAGTTACGAAATAAAATACTGCAAATAATTTCGTTAATAAGAAAATTATCTACATGAGCGCTTCATGTAACAATGCTTCACACCAAATTTGGTAAAAATCTGTCAAATGCAAAGACAGCGAATTGTATGACTATTTGACTACGGTTTCCGTTTCCTGGGTAGTATCAGTACTGAGAGTGTGTTATAGGCATCGGGTCTAGCTAGGGATCGAACCCGCAATCTTTGGCGTGAGCGCCCAATACTTTATTTATAACTACCGTCATGCATAACTCTTCGTGTAGGACATACCGTTGGCAACAATTGTCCTAAAGCTTTTACTTTATATTCCTAATTAAAATATCCATAAAAATACGATATGTACATAAAAAACGATCGTACATGTAAAGTACAATATGCATATTGAACAAGAAAAAACGAAATGCATGTAAAGTACATTATGCACATATTAACATATAGGTGAGCAGTATTTGTTAATGTATAGAAGTATAGAAGCAAAAACTGTTAGGATGTTCAGCAAAGATGAAATTCTCATAATAAAAAAATATATATCAAAAAGTCATAGAGTCATAGAAATTATTAGCACCTATTACTAACTGATAGATGATAGTTATTGGGATGCAGGCACTTTAAAAATATACTTTACTTTTCAGCGTGATTCACATGAGAGTGTTAAAACAATACACCGTCCCTTTTGAAAATTTGGAATCGCAGGTAACGTAAAAGTAATTATATGTATGTGCAGAAAAAAGTATTACAGAAATTATTAACAGAACAGAACATACTGTTATTGGTTTAAACTGCAAACTGGGCCTGTTTCACTGAACATATTCCCTCAAACAAAAGAATTGTTTTAATTTCTCTAAATTATTATTTGAATTTATTACACATTAATTAACCACTCGGAATTGAAATCGGAACCAATCTTTACACATTGGTAAATGATAACATACATAATGAGTTATGTAAATGAAATTACAGCATTCCAAAACAATGAGTTGAGGAAAAGTTCAGTGAAACTCAGGCCAGTTTCTCATAGGAAACACATACGCTTTTCTATAAATTAACCAAATATATGTGATTCAATATCAACTTTATTTTATAAAACAGTTTCTCAGAGAGCAAAACTTACTTTTGAACTTAAGGTTAAAATCGACATTTTGTTATAAGGCGGCAATGAATTCATTATTTTAGATGCTTCTATATTGAATTTTCAAAAAAAGTAACATAATTTTTTTTTTTATTATAATTTCAATAACTGTAGAAATTCAACATGATACTTCTAGTACATGTATTTTAAACATAGTTCTTGACATTCTTAATGTAAAAATAGAATTCGTCTTCTACGACGTTTCCGTCGTAATAAACACGTAGCCTATTTTCTCTTTAATATCGGTTTTGTATATACTGTTGTTTCTGTTTACTAAATATGTCTTTGACTAAATCTGCTACAGTTATTATGGTTATCATTACGTACTTCACGGTGCAGGAGTGTAATAAACCCATGATGTATTGTTGATGGTAACTTAGTGTAATATCACTTTCGATTCATTGCCCGGTGCTTTCCGTATGCCTCAGCTTACGTACTTAAAATGCCGAAATATTTTCCAACTTGCCCAAATAAATAAACGGCGTCGATTAGTTGTGTTAAATGACATAATATTACGTCATACGATGACTCAAGGAAACTAATATGCCTGATTTTCAGTCGTTCCTCATAGAGGTGTTATTTTGAATAAATAGTAAACGTTCCTTGGTTTTATGAAAAAATGAATCTTACATTCGTGCTCATTTATTAAACTCGTTGGCAAAAAATAATAAAATGCTCAACAGAGCTTCTCAAAATATATTCAATAATTAAATAACAAATAAGCACCAATGTAAGATACTGTATTTATATTGAATAATTTAATAAAGAAATGTTCATCATTTTTCATTCATCAGCGATGCATTCTCGGTAAATCATTGAAATCTCAATAATGTCCGAGTCCATCGAGACAATGTAGACAATCCGAATTGCTTTTCAGTACTGCATAATGTGCTGCATTACGACGCTCGTTATCAAGCATCTGAGTCATGTTGTTATACGTCTGACACAGATATTCTACAACCTTAATACTTCCAGTAACGAATGCTGCCCGGTGTAACAATGTTTCTCTATTATTAGATGTTAACACTGGGTCTATTCCCTGATCTATCAGATATATCAGACAATACAAATTGCCTTTATCTGCTGCATAATCGGCTGCATTACGACGGTCGTTATCAAGCACCTGAATCATGTTGTTATACGTCCCGGTGTAGCAATGTTTCTTCTTTAACAGTTGTTGACATTTGGTCTTTACCCTGATCTATCAGATATATCAGACAATCCGAATTGCCTTTCAGTATTGCATAATGTGCTGCATTACAACGGCCGTTATCAAGCATCTGAATCATGTTATTATACGTCCTACACAGATATTCTACAATCGTAATACTTCCAGTACCGAGTGCTGCCCGGTGTAGCAATGTTTTTCCTTCACCAGATGTTGACATTGGCTCTATTCCCTTTTCTATCAGATATATCAGACAATCAAAATTGCCTGAATATGCTGCTTTATGAGCTGCATTACGACGGTAGTTATCAAGCATCTTAATCATGTTGTTATACGTCCGACACAAATATTCTACAACATTACTACTTCCAGTACCGAGTGCTGCCCGGTGTAGCAATGTTTCTTCGTCACCAGATGTTGACATTGGGTCTGTTCCCTGTGCTATCAAATATATCAGACAATCCAAGTTGCCTGAATGTGCTGCTTTATGAGCTGCATTACGACGTTAGTTATCAAGCATCTGGATCATGACGTCATACGTCTGACACAGATACCCTACGACCTTAATACTTCCAGTGCCTAGTGCTGCACGATGTAGCAATGTTTCTCCATTATTAGTTGTTGACATTGGGTCTATTCCTTGACCTATCAGATATATCAGACAATCAAAATTGCCTTTGTGTGCTGCATTATGTGCTGCATTACGACGGTTTGTTATCAAGCATCTGAATCATGTTGTTATACGTCTGACAAAGATACTCTACAAACTTAATACTACCAGAACCGAGTGCTGCCAGGTGTAGCAATGTTTCTCCTTCACCAGTTGTTGACATTGGGTCTATTCTCTGTCCTATCAGATATTTCAGACAATCCAAATTGCCTCTATGTGCTGCAATATGTGTTGCATTAAAACCATCGTTATCAAGCATCTGAATCATGTTGTTGTACGCCAGACACAGATATTTTACAACTTTAACGTTTCCAGTACCGAGTGCTGCCAGATGTAGCAACGTGTCATCTTCACTCGATTTCGACATTAGGTCTATTCCCTGTCCTATCAGATAAATCAGACAATACAAATTGCCTTGATGTGCAGCATGATGTGCTGCATTACGACGACTGCTATCAAGCATAATAACCATCTCCTTAAAAGTCTTACACAAATATTAAACGACTTTGTACTGACCCGCGTGCGCTGCTAAATGTAGCAATGTTTCACCATGATATGTTGTGTCGAATGGATATGTTTCCTTTTTTAAAATATTTCTTAAACTGTTCAGATCACCCGACTTGGCCATGGCAAATAGTTTGCCTGATACAGAGGCATCATGTTTATTGGTACATTTTTCCTTTGAAGGTGGTACACCAATGTCATTATTCAGATCTTTTGGACTTGGTGTTGTATCAGTGTCATCTGTTGGATTTGGTGATGTATCAGTGTCATCTGTTGGATTTGGTGTTGTATCAGTGTCATCTGTTGGATTTGGTGTTGTATCAGTGTCATCTGTTGGATTTGGTGTTGTATCAGTGTCATCTGTTGGATTTGGTGTTGTATCAGTGTCATCTGTAACAAAGTAGTTAAATTGAAGTGATATTTAAATTGTTAACAATAGGTCAAGTCGATCACCTGATTTCATCTGTCACATATTTTCAAATATTGAGAATTATCTGTGTCTACAAAGTATTCCTATGATCAAACCAATGTCCTCCTACTGTTCCCACATGAACACCAGCTGTTATATCTGAACAAAATTAAACAATTTATATATAACAAAAAATAATAAGTTTGACGGATTTGTTATTGATGAAAAGATTTTTAAACATTTCCCAATCTTATCCTTTGTTTTATCCTGCTTACCCTTATGTTCTGCTGACCCGTTTGTTTATTAAATCTCCTTTAAACGCCGATGTTTCCCCTGTAATGACTTAACAAGGCCCCAGACAGCTATATGTTTTAAATAATATTACATTACAAATAAATTAGTAACACCATTACCTGTTTTTCCATAGTATTCTTATATAAAAGACCCCTGACTGGGTATATAAAATCTATATAAAATATTAACAAATTTGTTTCCTAGATCTTGAGAAGAAAAATCTTTTATTGATGGATACAAAATTCCCTTTAAAGGATCTAATCTCAATTGAGATTGGATTAACACTAAAAAAGATGAGTAACACAAACTTTCCTGTTTTCTTAAAGTATTCCTATTAAAATAATAAAGTCCCCTTACTGGGCCCCAATGAACCCTAGCCTTTTTAATTATGCAAACTTGAAACCCCTACTCAAAAGAATTATTTATACCATATATGAAATAAATTGCCGTATCAGTTCTTGAGAATAAAAGGTTTGAAAATCCATATTTGTTTGAGGTCCCTGTCGTTCCTGTATGGATATAAAATACCATTTAAGAACCAAATCTTAATTGTTTTGACCAAAGAGTACTTCAGATTTCGAAATGATTAAATCAATTAATTTCAAAAATAGATGATAAAAAGAGAATGTACTGTTTTACCTTAGTATTCCTATGTCAAATTCTAAGTCCCCTCACTGAATCAAAATATATTCTAGCCGCTACATTTGAACACATTTGAAACTCCTACTCACAGGAATCATTTCTACCCAATATGAATGAATTTTACTCATCTGTTCTTGAAAAGAAGATTTTTAAATTTTCATATTTGTATCGCTTTTACGCCTCTGTTGGTCCATTATGGATACTTTATCCCCTTTTGAATTACCCAGTGTCAATTGTTATGACTAAACAATGTTTCAAACATCAGTATATGATTGAACTAATACCAAATCTGGATGAGAAAAAATGAAAATTCCCATTTTCTCATAATATCCCTATTTAAAAATCAAAATGTTCTTACTGGGTCTTCAATAAACAAAAGCCATTGTATTTGCTCACACTTCACACTATCCTTTATATCAAATATAAATAAAAGCTGGTTGGTACTTGAGAAGAAGAATTTTAAAAAAATGCATTAGTTTAAAATTAATTTTTCCTACGCTATAAATCACTTGGGAGTTCTCTGGTCATGGCTTGAACAAATGAATCATGCAAAATATCAAAGCTCAAAGCCTTCTAGTTTCGGAGATGATGTTTAATATTTTGAAAAAAAAAATGGTAACCCCTGGGACAGGGCTAAATTTGACCATAGAGTCAGGATTTATTGATAAATAGATTTACGAGGGCGTCATCAAACAGTGCTTCACACTCACACTAAATTTGGTGAACATCTCTCAAAGGGTTTCAGAGAAGAAGTTTTTGAAGCAACAGTTAACGATTGACTGAAGACAGGCGCATGACAGGCGAGGAAACAGAGCGATCACAATAGCTCACTTTGCTAAAATTAAATACTAAAATATTACTACAGGTGAGATTTTCTAATGATCTACATGTAGATTTTGCACAATATATCACTAATGTTTTATAAATTGCCGAATCTTTCATAGTAGTTATAAAAACATGATATCTCGAAACAAATTAACCTACAGTAGAACATCGTTGACTCAGACGGATGGCTGGAACACCACATATAGCTCGAACCACGTATTTGGTCCCGGCCAATCCTATTTCGATGTATATACATGTATGGTATAATGTTGCATATTTTTTTGTTCGAACAACCGTCAATCGAACTATTTCGTCCAGTAACGTCGTATGCTGTCAACATTTTCACATAACTTGGTATTTTATAGTTATTATGTTAATACACATATTTGAAAAATAACATAATAAAAAAACAACTTCCACTGTTTTTAGGTGAGTTACGTGCCATGATTTTTCCAAAAACTAATACTTTCTACTGTATGTGCAATACCACTTGTACATGTATCTTTCGTAGTATTATAATAAATCTTGTCTGAAAAAACACACGATCCCTTGAAAACGTGTACAAGAAATACTGCTCAAGCAGTAATATTACGATAACGGGTCTAATCCGATATCAACTACTTGAGATAAACATCTCATGGTATTAATGTCCATATGAAAGTTTACGGACTGAGCAGTTGTACCTAAAATGGAATAAGGGTCATCCTAGGTAAAATCATTTTCCTCTCTGATGGTACGAACCCAGCTCGTTCCAAAACCTTTAAATCAAAGCGGTGCCAGTAACTTGCAGAAGAAAGTGACTCAGATAAAAAGGTCTTAACCTCCTAACCCCACAAAGACATTCAGTACAGATAAATAACCCCTTTAAGTATAGCTGGTATACCGACATACATACAGAAAGATGGACAGGCGCGCGCGCGCACACACACACACACACACACACACACACACTCACACACACACTCACACACACACACACACATATGCATAATACACTAGTAATTTCCGACTGGCCATCTATTTATAACATATTTCTCAAGTTTTACATAATTAGGTAGCTGTATACAAACCTGAGAATGTTTGACTGCCTTTTGGAAAATTCGGTTCCTTTTTAATCACTTGTGTCTGAATATCTTCATTCGCCAGATGTACTCGATGTGCCAGTAATTCGTGGTCTGAAATTTCTTTCACACATTTTGAGAAGAAGATGTCATTGCACGTGATAGTCACGATCAGTTTTCCGCTATTTACAACTATGAATAGCATTTCAAACATGTTCAACCAATCAACTGCTTGTTTTGGATCATATTTGAATATTCCTGCAAAATCTTCTTTTAAGACTACACTGACCTCTCCCAGCTTGGCATATTTCCAGTCTGTGGGATCTGTCAGCACAATACATTGGCGTGCTGAATACCCTTTCATCAGATGGACTGCAAGAGACGTTTTTCCTACATTTCTTGGACCTGTCACGACCAGTGTTTTGTGTTTTCTCAAAAGTTCTTATGCAATGAGCAGTAAGTTCTTCTTAAACACAAGACATTGTTTTTGTTCAATGTAAACTATGGACCGCTCTGAAATAAACAGTGTACATCAAGTTATTTTCATTCATTAAACGATTAACATCAAAAACTTGTACAAAATTTAGTTACTGATGTCGAGTTTTCACATTTGTTCAGTTTCAGTGTAAAGAAATAAACATCGCTTAAACCACATTTTGCTACGAATTATAGTGTAAATAGATTTTAATGCCTTTATATTTAGGGGAAAATCTTTAAGCGTCGTGTGCATGTCCACTTAAATGTGAAGGATTTTTTGTAAGCTGCCTAAAACATCTGATTCCTTTGATACAATATTAATACAATTGTCACCTAGCTCGAACAAATGTTCGATGGAGACACATCCACAACTGTAGCTAGATTTTAGTTTGTATTTTATATCTTACACAATTCATGTAAGTTTTATCAAATTTGACGATAACCAGATTCCGTAAATGGAATTAATATACAACTACATGTATCTACCTTTCTAGCGGTCAATGGTTAAATTTATTTATCAAAGGAAAATGACTATTGACCCAAAGCAAGAAACTACTAACCGAGACGCGATCGAGGTTAACAGTTCACAGCTCGGATCAATAGTCATTTTCCGAGAATAAATAATTTTAACCATTGGCCCCGGTAAAAAGATAAATAGTTGTTTTATTATATTAAATAACAATAGAAAAAGGTAAGTCAATAATTTAAGTTGTATTACATACACATACAGATGTTTTTCCCCTCACTTCATTGGTTTAAACATATTTATTTTACATCGATTGTGAAATACGTTCTTACAACTGAGACAAATCACGCTCGAAATCTTCCTGGGTAGAACCAGTACAAAGCACATGCAGAAAAAAGTGTCTTGCTCAAGGACACCACACATAGCCGCGGCGGAGGATCGAACCCACGATCCTCCTATCATGGATTCGGTGCTTGCTCTACCACTAGACCACGCGCTGCACTCACTTCACTTCATTCATACTTTCACTGCGTTTTCTAACAAAGGTGTTCAAGGCATTTCGTCGCCTATGCAGATCTGTATCTTTTCTCCACTAACAATTCCAACTATTTGGCCTACATATTAGGCCTTACCTTCATATATTCTCTGACTTCCAACTATTCAAAGTACAATGTCACCAGTATTTAGCTAAATTCTGGATCCGCTCTTGATCAAACGTCATCAACGCCAATACGTATACAACCTGACGTCATTATATAAACAAATCAGTTGTTGCAAATGGTTTAATTGTATTTTAGCGTTAAAAAGTGGTATTTCAGTGTCAGTTTTAATTTACGGAATATAATAAATAGTTAATTTTAACTGTTGTTTTATCGAGTATAGCAAATGGAGTTTGAATGTACTATCAACATGAGAACGGAAGAACGTTCCGTTTAAACTATTAATTCGGTAACCGGTTAAACCCGATTTCGACAGCATAAGTGGTCAATAGTTCATTTTTGAAGGAATAGGTCAATAGTTCATTTTATTTGACCTGTTTCGTTCGGGTTTCAACCAATCAGATTGACGATATATAATAATTAAAACTTTACCCCGATGTTCTTTATAACGGTACGAGTCATGATAAGTGTACATCTTGGTTTATTGTGTTTAAAAAACTATGAATTAAGATAATGTCAATAGTTTAAAATGCGTTTAGCAGACATTATAGACTGATGTTCCAAGTAAGTTTCATATTTCTTATTTTTCTTTAAAAGAAATTGCACAATTTTGATTAACATTCGTGTATTTGATGGTCTTTCACCTTTATGAACAGGTCACTTCTAGAAATGGGCGTGGTTTATACTTACTCTGATCAGAGATCGGTAAACCAAACGCTATTATTTGCTTATTCATTTTTTATTACGCTACAGACTCACCAATTAAATTCTCGAAGATACAGTCATGTGTTCCTTGCGCTGGCCTATTTCCATCAGCTGTAAATGTAAATTGGTGCAATAGTAGTTAAGAATGTATTTATGTTCCAGTTACACGTATGTACAAAACGTTTTATAAATATTTCCTAATAAGTTTGTTAATGGCTGAAATATAGGAGGATGTTACTTTGAATATGCTATCTTTGAACGTATTTGAAATATGCTTTTCTCTATCAGCATATCGGATATTTTTCATATGGTTTAATATCCAAAGTATTCTTCTAATATTGACCAGACACTTTTATACAATACTCGTATAATGCCATGGCAATTTCAACACATTCTATTACATTACTTTTTGAGTAAAGTAATTATAAAAAGGGAAATAAGTCCAGAAGAAACATGCAAACAGGAACTAATGTCACAACGTATTTGTCTTACTTGGTGATAAAAGACGTATGTATAAAATATGGTTCAAATCAAAGCATTTAAACTCGGGTGATCATTCGGAAACAATTGATTGATACAACATGAGTCGCTGGAAGGGGTAAAAGCAAGTACATGTAACAATTAAAAAAAAATGGAACGAGTTTAAATGTATTTCTTCCTTAAAGATAACATTGTCAAATACATGTACTTATGTTGGTTACACTGACTGAATTTCGGACTAAGTATATTACTAAAATTAACATCAGATCCATCTATTCCATTTATGCACAGCTTAAGTCCGTTTTTCATTTCTACAATCGATGGACAAACAACGGAAGTATAACTATGGCATGTCATTTGACTATTTAACCATAATAAGTTATACATGTATCACTTATACGAATATCTGATATCAGTTATTCGAATAGGTGATACCACTCAAATAGAATATATCACTTATAATGGTTAAATAGTGTAATGGTACCCATATATAGCTGACTTGTAAAGAGAAAGGGATACCATTTATATGTGTTTGCAAATACTGATCCAATTGTATGAGTTGGTAGTGTCAATATTTAAAAACAAGAGGGTAAGATTGGCCCTTACTCGCTTACCTGTGGCAGAGGAGACAATGCCAATATTTTGCAGGTGCTAGAGTGTACATAAATTCATATAATGCATTTTTTTGTCGATTTAAGGACCACAACTGCCGATATTAATTTGACCAGTTCAAGAACTTGTCCACGGTATTATGGTTACATAACAACTGTGTAAGTTTGATGAAGATCAAAGCGAGGGGTGAAAGCGTAATAGGTTTAAATGCTTCTTTACTTATATTCACTTAGACCTTTTTCGCTTTATCTATAAAATAAATATAAACTGTGAATGCTAGAGTGCACACAACATCAAATACATATAATTTTTGACAATTCAAGGGCCATTACACTGACAATATTTATAATTCAAGAACTTGTTAGATATAAAAAATGGTTACATAATAACTGTGTAAGTCTGTCGAGTATTAAATGGAAGTGCTAGATCAAATATAACAATTTTTGACAATTCAAGAGCCGTAACCCCACTACTAATTACCCTATTTGACCAGTTCAAAAACTTGTTCTAGATAGTTATATGACTACTATATTAGTTTAATTAGGTTCGAACAAAAACTACAAGTGCTACAGTGTACAAAAACACATTTTTCATGATACAAAGGTCATAACTGTGACAATCGTTATCCGATTCAAGAACTTATCCAAGATTTTATCTGCACACACGGTAAAAGAGTGCATTATTTAAAGTTTCAAGGGTCATAACTCTGACATCAATATTCCGATTTGGCCAATTCAAAAATTTGTCCGAGATATTATGCTTATATAACCACTGTCCAAGTTTGGTAAGGATCAACTAAAATAATACGGCTGCTAGAGTGCACACAGGGTCAAAAAGTGTATTATTCAATGTTTCAAGGATCATAACTTTCACATAAATAAATCGATTTGGCCAGTTCAAGAACTTTTCCGAGATATTATGATTATATAACTACTGTGTGTTTACTGTGTAAGTTTGGTGAGGATCAGTTAAAAATGTGGGGGCTAGAGTGCACACAATGTCAAAAGGTGCATTTTTAATGTTTAAAGGGCTCTTACTCTAACATTAATAATTCGATTAAGCCAATTTAAGAACCTGTCTAAGATATAATGCTTATATAACCACTGGGTAAGTTTTGTGACAATTAAATGAAAAAATGCGTGTGCTAGAGCGCATACAAGGTCAAACAAATTATTTTCTAATGTTTCAAGCGCCATAACTCTGACATTATTAATTCGAATTGGCCACTTCAAGAACTTGTCTATTATGGTTATATTAATACTGTATGAGTTTGGTGAGAATCAAATGAAAAATGCAGGTGCTAGATTGCACACACGGTCAAATATTGCATTTTTTAATGTTTCAAGGGCCATAACTCTAACATTAATAATCTAATTTTGCCAGTTCAAGAACTTATCCGAGATATTATGTTTTTTTAACTTCTTTATATGTTTAGTAAAAATCCAATGAAACTTGCATGTGCTAGAGTGCACACAAAAATTAGTTCACGGACGGACGACAGACAACAGGAATATTGACCTTTACCAAACCTTAACCTTGACATCCATACTCAATTTCTAATATTCACTATTTTAATTTACAGAAGTGAAGTTTAAAATTAAAAAAAAGTTTAATGCTTGCTGTTGGGTATTACAATAATTGTAATACAATCATACTTGATGAAAATATAAAGGTGAACTGATTACTCGATGAGTATAGACATTAAGTAAAGGGGAACTGAAAGGAAAAGACTGGACAATGTGATAAAATACTCGTTTGGAGAGCAGAGTAAGGGAATGTGTTTGAGGCAGTAAGCAGAAAGCGAATATACTTTAATGACCTACATTTTGAAGTAATAGATGCAATATATAATAGAAAATCCCGCATCGTTCTTCAGAATAAATGAATACTAGATCAAGGTATGTTCAGCCTTTTTAAAATATTTTGTAAAAATATGTAAATTAATTAATATGTTATATTAAGTATATAACTTGTAAATACTAATATGTAATTTGGTATCAGAGACATATTTTGTGAACATTGTTCATTGAACCACAGGAGTGTTATTGAGAGGGAGATACGGGCGAGAGAAATACATTCGGCTGTAGGAAGAAACACAAATCTTAAAGAGAGGATATCCCAAATGCAATATGCAAAACAATTACATAACAAGGGGAAACAGCCTTAAATTGTTTAAAAAAAACTCTTAACTTAGGAAAATGTGTTTAGTTTAAGAGTTGTTGACGAATGGGACTCCTACCGAACGACGTCATATTGTCGCCTAGCATAAACACCTTTAAGAGTCGACTTAACAACCATTGGGGCAACAAAACTTGCAAGTTTATGTCGAGTTGTTACTCGAAGGAAATACGGAAAACACAAGAGAAGGATCAACAGAAGCCGAATGCTTACAGTCTTGGTACAGTCTCGGTACAGTAAGTTACAGTAAGTTACAGTAAGTGGTATAACCGTTTAATATTTCATTGCAAAACCAACGTCGACATTTAATAACGTTTAAATAACAATAATATATTAATTATCTTCCAACAATATAACAAAAAAATGACAATTGCCTTCAACATTTACAGTAGATAAATGTGAACCAAATATAATCCAACGAAATATCGTAAGGAGATTTCGATTACATGAATGGATGACATAACGTGGAATTAAAATGACATGACGCTGTAGACATGCAAATAAATGAAAGCAAATACAACTGCATAGTTTTACTTAATATATCTCAATGGATTCATTTGTTGGCTTTGTCAATTTATTGAACAGCACGAGGTTGTTTCAGATTTTCTTTTTTTTTTTTTTTTAAATTGACAAAGTAACCAATTAAAACACTATTTTAAAAAAAATAAATAATGTAAACTTTATAAATTCATCTTTATATATTCTCCTCTTCTTGTCCACTTTGTAAAACAAATATGTTTATATAAATGATTATATGATGGAAAGGAGATAGAAATTGTTAGTACTTTTAACTATTTAGGAATGGTTACGTCAAGTGGGGATTTATTGTTCATGCAACAAATACGCTTTCAGGTAAAGCACTTAGAGCTATAAGTTCGCTTTTAATATAACAAAACTTATGGAAGTTACATAACTATATAATTTTTAAATTATAGTACTGTTGTGACGTATGGGGTTTCGCAAAAGCAGACAACATTGAACGTGTTCATAGAAAGTTATGCAAATGGGTCGTTAATGTAAAAAGTATCTACACATTCTTTATCTCTATATTCCGAGTAAGGTCGATTTCAACTATATATATATAGAGGAAAATATCTGAGAACTGTTAAATTACATGGGATGAAGCAACATAATTGTATTCTACGGTCAATTATACATAGTCAAAGAAAACATACAGTCGAATAATCTTCTTATTTAAGTTTAGAAAATGTAAAATATAGAAACACTATAGCTAAAATACGGTTATCTTCTACTGTAGTTATTTGCTATTGACCGCTCCAAGGCGGTCCTCTCTATTGTTTGTTCTTCTACTGTTCTCATTTGCTACTGACAGTTCCAAGGTGGTGACCTCTATTGTCACTTTTATTGTTCGTTCTTCTACTATTGTCATTTGCTTCTGACCGTTCCATTGTGATGACCACTATTGTCACTTCTGTTGTTCGTTTTTCTACTATTGTCTTTTACTACTGATCGTTCCAACGTGGGTCCTCTTTTGTCACTTCTATTGTTGGTTCTTCTACTGTTGTCTTTTGCCACTGACCGTTCCAACATGGTGACCTCTATTGTCACTTGTATTGTTTGTTTTTTTACTGTTCTCATTTGCTTCTGACCGTTCCATTGTGGTAACCTCTAGTGCCACTTCTATTGTTGATTCTTCTACTGTTATCTTTTGCCACTGACCGTTCCAAGGTTGTGACCTCTATTGTCATTTCTATTGTTCGTTCTTCCACTGTTGTCATTTGCTTTCGACCGTTTTAATGTGATGATCACTATTGTCACTTCTGTTGTTCGTTCTTCTACTGTTGGCATTTCTTCTGACCTTTCCAAAGTGGTGATCTCTATTGTCACTTCTATTGTTGGTTGATCCACTCTTGTCATTTGCTACTGACTGTTCCATGGTAGTGACCTCTAGTGTCACTTTTATTGTTGGTTCTTCTACTGTTGTCATTTGTTACTGACCGTTCCAACGTTGTGCCCACTATTGTCACTGCTGTTGTTCGTTCTTCTACTGTTGGCATTTCTTCTGACCTTCCAAAGTGGTTACCTCTATTGTCACTTCTATTGTTGGTTGATCTACTGTTGTCATTTGCTACTGACCGTCCCATGGTGGTGACCTCTATTGTCACTTCTATTGTTGGTTGATCTACTGTTGTCATTTGCTACTGACCGTTCAAAACTGGTGATCTCTATAATCACTTCTTTTGTTGGTTCTTCTACTGTACTTATTTGCTACTGACCATTCCATGGTGGTGACCTCTATTGTCACTTCTATTGTTGGTTCTTTTACTGTTGTCATTTGGTACTGACCGTTCCAAGGCGGTGACCTCTATCGTCATATCTGTTGTTGGTTCTTTTACTGGCCTCTATTGTCACTTATTCTGTTAGTTCTTCTACTGTTGTCGTTTGATACTGACCGTTCAAAGGTGGTGACCTGTATTGTCACTTCTATTGTTGGTTGATCTACTGTTGTCATTTTCTCCTGCCATTTTAAGGTGGTGACCTCTATAATTACTTCTATTGTTGGTTCTTTTACTGTAGTTTTTTGCTACTGACCGTTCCATGGTGTTGACTCTATTGTCAATTCTATTGTTGGTTTTACTACTGTTGTCATTTGCTACCGACTGTTCCGAAGTGGCGATCTCTATTGTTCATTCTATTGTTGGTTCTTCTACTGTTTTCATTTGCTACTGACCGTTCCGACGTGGTGACCTCTATTATCACTTCTATTGTTGGTTCTTATACTGTTGTCATTTGTTACTGACCGTTCCGAGGTGGTGATCTCTATATTAATTTCAAGTTATTCGACCCCAAGATAAAGAAGACTTTGACTTGCCAATATCAATCAGAATATTTACAAAATATATATTTAGAGTAGAAAACTAATACAAACGACCCCAAACAACCGTTGCAGAGTCATAGCATTATGTTTAAACAAAAGGAAGCATTGAATTTCAGCATTTCAAATTGTTTTATTTGTGTTAAATGACAACCTTCGACATATTTATATTGAACACATAAGAAAATTGGAGCAAACATGTAAACCATAATAAGCAGTTGGCAATGATTGAAGACGTAAGTACACAATAAAATCGCTGTAAAATGTAAATTGTTGAATACTTTTGATCAGATATAACTATTGTGGTTTTGGTTTCGTCTAAATACCGTTGTATAAAATACCAAGAACAAATACAAATTCAGTATAAGCAATAAACCTCTCGCACAGCAATTCATTTTGTTCTGTTCTATATATAGAGTAACGCACTTCTGGAACACCGGATTCATTACCAATGGTTTTAAAAGTGCCTTGTTCCCATAGATAGTCTTCTTTTGGTTCAATTATGCAGAAAAAAAGCATGAGGCTGACCATTTTTTTTTACTATTTCGATGGTTTCGTGGCACTCCTTCATTTTTGACAATTTTTCCCAATTGTTACAATTTATCACTACGCTACTTTAAACGGTTGCAGCTTCATCAAATAGAACCCAATACTATCCGAACTTAGTAGATAACATGCAAATGTTCAAATGTTCTCATATACATAAAGAAATATGACAATTTTATTCATTTTCAACAAAAACATACCCAACCGCCTTACACAGCTCTATTTTCTTGTGCGTAAGAATCTTGCTACTGTCCTAAAAGGGGAGGGGGTATTCTCAAGTGAGACATAAACTCGTATTATATGAATGAATAAATATTGTATAGCATTATTAATTGAAGAGGATATCACTGTAAATGACACTAAACACAATTCCATTGAATATAACAACGATATCAACATTGCTACAGTAATGCCAATTGGCTCAACAACCCCGATTTGTTCACTGCTTTTTGTATCGTTTTTTATTCAATGTTGATCTCGTAACAGCGACATATTTGGTGTTCAGTTTTACCGATTTTAAGATTTAAAGGCTCATTAAACTTCAAAAAACGATCGATTATTTTGTTATACCTTTAGTCCATTTTACTATTCCAATAAACAAACTACATGTACATGTTTATTTGACTTTTGAAAAAGTATGCAAACAAAGATATAAATAAAAGATACATTATTGTCAATAATTATGAACATGTGTTTGATTAAAAATCAATGGTTGTTCCTTTCCGATAAAAAAACATTCGGTATAAAACGGGTAGCAACTAGTCCGGACGGAACAGCGACGGATGGTAATTTATGCACATAGATATTTGTGTACTTCCAAACATTGGCGGAGTAACAGTTGGAAAACAACCAAGTCATTACGAAATGTCAAAAATTTAAACAATGGTTAAACGCTCGGTCCGCTCTGTTAAGAAACATACATTTCGATCGAAGTTATTTATTTTCTCGCTCTTTTAAAAATGGTCACAAAGAGGTCTACAAGAATGGTTTTAGCAATTATACTACAAACACATTTAATTAAAATCATTTTTGTTATCATCAAAATCACGGGTCAAAGTATCATACCTGGAATCCCTACCCCTACCACTAAAAAAGAAAAAAAATTGTATTTATGTTCATTTGGGAAAAAATGAAGACATTTTTTTTTATTATGAATATTATGACACGGTAATCATGACCCTCATCACGGCAGTATCGATAGGTGCTCCGTTGAGGATCACAAAAAAATGTTTTATCAATAAACATGTAATCAAACTATTACATTTTACTTACGAATGTTTGATCTGTTCAAAAATGTTTACTTCAACGATCAACGTCAACACGTTCCTGAGTTACAAAAGTATTAACATGTAAAATGCATGTCAATATTGCGCTTACCAAAGAATCTCACACATTTGTAAACAAAATATTCTCCTTTATAATAAGCGCTTTCAGGCCTTGCCACCTCAATTAAACAATACAATCGTTAAAAACAACGTAAACAAAATATATTTCTACACGGTACCGTTCATCTATCAAATATAGAAGCACTGCAGCATTTTGTATCCAAATATGTGTGTTTACTGTGTAATACAGTTTGGTCATATAATGAGATTGGAATGATGGAAAGAGCGAAATGACTAAAGGAAAATCTGAGCAGCTTTGTTTTACTGTATTTGTATTTATATTTTTATTAATGTAGCTTATGGTTGATCAGTATATAGTGTATCAGTAGTGTGATAAGCGTGTAGTTATATCAGTTAAAATGGGTGTTTAACAGGTGCTCTCTAAGCATGTTAAAGAAATGTATATTATTATAAGAATACGGCATGATTCAAATGTATGCATATATGAATCGTTCAAATATCTATAGGAAGACATCTGTGCCATGGCCTATTGACTGCCTCAGGTGCACTTACTTATCACAAATGCTGTTGTCAGTTTGAGTCCCATTCGGTCACTAGCTGAAGAACGGGAGTTCTACACAATAATGTTAATATATTTGACTAGTGAGAGTTTTCTACACAAAAGTACTAGTTGTCATATATAACCTGTTATGTATTGGCGGAATTTGCCTTTTTCCCTATTTATGAAAACCACTGTGGTTCATATTTTATTAGCATATGCTTAGGAGCCGAGACGATAGAAGGCGCCTCCACCAAACCCCATCAATGACAAGGTTGGGGATAGTGTCGCATATACGTTTCGTCTCTCCCCAATATTTTCATAAAAAATATTCAAACCATCTGATTTGCATCAATATTTGAAACTAAATATCAGTAAAATTTGGCTTTTAGTGTTAAAATACAACAGAAATCCGAAGAAGGTCCCAGTTTCGCCTCCAGCCCATACAACATTCTCCCTAACGTGTTGGATAGCAGTGCATGAGGTATCGGGTTTGAAGTAATAGTGTGTTTATGACTGTTTACAAAACGTTTAAAATCCACGACCTATTGGAGTAAAAGTAAATAGAATGCAGCATTTGTGTTGTTGTTGTTTTTTTTTTTCAGATATCAAATTAGGTTCGGGGGATTTTCTCCCGTACCATCATCAGCGACGATAAAATATTCCAGAGTCTCCCCACCTATTGGGTTTATCCAGTGGAGGCTCTCCCAAGTTTTCATTTTTATGTGTGTTAGTGTTTAACTGTTAAAAGTCAAAACCTTTCGAATGAACAATCATTTGTTTTCATCTTAAAAACTGACTAGAATACATCATTAAGTTTTATAAAAACAATTCTGATTAAGGCCACCCATTCCTCCATCAGCAGGAGAGGATGTCACAGTCACATGTCCCTTACGTCATGGTTTCTAATGTTATGGTTCCAAAACCAATTGGAGATTCGTTGTTATTGTGCGTCAGTACATGCGTACATGCATCTCTTAAATTTACTGAAATGCAGCATAGAAATTCCCCGCACCCATACTCTCGTGTTATGGCTCCAGCGATTGACGTTCTGAGACCCGGTAAAAGATTTTTTTAATACATCTTAAAAAAATTTCATCACAAAACGTTAACAATTCTTAAAATTTAGGAAGAAAATAACAATACTAATTAATTCTAAACACTCACTATAGCACAGCCTTTAATGTTTCAAATATCGACATTTTCTTAGGGAGACCCCCGTATCACAACCGACCGGAGGGGAGGTGTCCCTTAGAAACGCCAACTCCCCAGGTTGCCCACCTCCAATAATTGAAACGCTCCTACTCCAATAAATACGTGTCAAATGAAATTTCTAACAAGCACTTGTCATTTTTGCCTGCCTGCCTGACAATGTATATGTTTGTCCGTCCGTCCGCCAGAACACCGATCCACCCACCCATCCAAAACATCATCTGATAGGCCGTCCGACCGTCATCTATATATCTATCCAATAATCTTTCTATACGCTTTGAATGTAGGATTTAAAAGAAGCTGTCACATCCTTACTCATTAAACATGTCATGTTTCATCACGAAACAACACAACGAAGCTCGTTTTTATGCAATCGAAGTGAAAAATAGCACAAGGTTCATAAATCAAAGGAAGTAACAATTTTCACTTTGTAACCGCAATGTGATAATGAAAAGTTTGAATATTGATAGAATGCATTTCGGAGTAACCGTGACATTGAGGAAAGATGCTTTTAGTCAGTTGCAATTATAATTTACTTTTTAAATTAGGTTCACCCCGAGCACATCAATAATTATCTATGTTACTAATAAAAATAATTCTACTTACGACCAGGTGCAGCAAATACCTCTTCACTCGTCCGTTAAATGCACAACTATGTCAGTAACAAAAAATTAAATTTCGAGCAACGCCCCATTGTACCTTCAATGCAATATATAATGCAATTTTAATTGTGTAGACAATTGTTTAAGCAGTAGGGTGATTTTTATATTTAATTTTGTACTTTTAATCTTTAATATTTATCAAGCTCGGAATAAGGTGAACTAAAGTATTTTACCATGTGTTAATGTCGCCTTAGGCGAAGCCTTTGACTTGTGGTTTTGTACAAATCTGATTTCTGAATAACTGTCGGTTGCGATGTTGAATTAGATAAACACGTTGTGTGTTTGTCTTGTTTTATAATTAAACAACAATTGCTGTAATGTGCGGAATAATTCCTAACGATCTAAGCACGGTTATTATATGATAACAGGTAAGACTTATTAGTTTGGATAGATATCAAACCGTATGCTATACCTTGGTGATAATACATAATTCCAACTTTGATTTATGTTGTATATTTCATGGGTTGGTTTATTTCCTTTATGTTGATTGCTATCTCCGACATGCATCTTTATTGACGATGTATGATATCAGTTCAACATTATTTTTATATGTAAATTTAACAATTTTATTGGCTTATAATGTAGAATTTTTTAGCAACAAAGGTTTTCTCTGGTTCTAAATATTTCATATATTCAGAATCCCCCGGGCCGTTTATTTGTTATAAAGATATCATAAATGAAACAAACAAATTATCAACATTAACCAAAGTTCTGATCAACGATATAATATATGATATATACATATATTACTTAAAAGAGGTTTAACAGCCGTCTTCTAAGTAAGTTGAACAACATTCTTAATACTCTCAAGTATATCCAGTGTCACAAATATTCTTAATACTCTCCAGTATATCCATTTTGGCAAACATTCTTAATACTCTCCAGTATATCCATTTTGGCAAACATTCTTAATACTCTCTAGTATATCCATTTTGGCAAATACTCTTAATACTCTCCAGTACATCCATTTTGGCAAATATTCTTAATAGTTTCCAGTATATCCATAGTGGCAAATATTCTTAATACTCTCAAGTATATCCATTTGGCAGATATTCTTAATACTCTCTAGTATATCCATTTTGGCAAACAATCTTAATATTCTCCAGTATATCCATTTTGGCAAATATTCTTAATACTTTCAAGTATATTTATTTGGCAGATTTTCTTAATACTCTCCAGTATATCCATTTTGGCAAACATTCTTAATATTCTCCAGTATATCTATTTTGGCAAATATTCTTAATACTCTCCAGTACATCCATTGCCGCAAACATTTTTAATACTCTCCAGTATATTCATAGAGGTAGATATTCTTAATACTCTCCAGTTTATCAATTTTCGCAAACTTCATTACTACTCACAAGATTATCCATTGTTGCAAACATTCTTTATACTCTTAAGTATATCCATTGTCGCAAAAATACTTAATACTCTACAGTATATCCATTGTCGCAAACATTCATTATACTCTCAAGTATATATATTGTCGCAAACATCCTTAATACTCTCAAGTATATCTATTGTCGCGAACATACTTAATACTCTACTGTATATGCATTGTCGCAAACATCTTTAATATTTTCCAGTATACCCATAGTCGCAAATTTTCTTTATACTCTCAGGTATATCTATTGTCGCAAACATACTTAATACTCTACAGTATATCCATTGTTGCAAACATCCTTAATACTCTCAAGTATATCTATTGTCGCAAACATACTTAATACTCTACAATATATGCATTGTCGCAAACATCTTTAATACTTTCCAGTATACCTATAGCCGCAAATATTCTTTATACTCTCAAGTATATCTATTGTCGCAAACATCCTTAATACTCTCAAGTATATCTGTTGTCGCAAACATCCTTAATATTCTCAAGTATATCTATTGTCGCAAACATCCTTAATACTCTACAGTATATCCATTGTCGTAAACATATTTAATATTTTCCAGTGTACCCATAGACGCAAACATTCTTTATACTCTCAAGTATATCTATTGTCGCAAACATACTTAATACTCTACAGTATATCCATTGTTGCAAACATCCTTAATACTCTACAGTATATCCATTGTCGCAAACATTCTTAATACTATCAAGTATATCTATTGTCGCAAACATACTTAATACTCTACAGTATTTCCATTGTTGCAACTATCCATAATACCCTACAGTATATCCATTGTCGCAAACATTCTTAATACGATCAAGTATATCCATTGTTGCAAATATTGTTAATACTCTACAGTATATTCATTGTCGCAAACATTCTTTATACTATCAAGTATATCCATTGTCGCAAACATCCTTAATACTCTAATGTTTACAATAGTCGCAAACATTCTTAATACACTACAGAATATCCATAGTTGAAAACATCCATAATACTCTACAGTTTACACATAATCGCAAACATTCTTTATACTCTCCAGTATACCCATAATCGCAAACATTCATTATACTCACAAGTATATCCATTGTCGCAAATATCCTTAATACTCTACAGTATATCCATAATGGCAACATTCTTTATACTCTCCAGTATACCCATAATCGCAAACATCCTTAATACTCTCAAGTATATCCATTTTGCAAACATTCTTAATACTCTACAATATATTCATTGTCGCAAACATCTATAATACTCTTCAGTATATCCATAGTGGTTAACATTCTTAATACTCTCCAGTATACCCATAATCGCAAACATCCTTAATACTCTGAAGTATATACATAATTACAAACATCCTTAATACTCTCCAGTATATCCATAGTCGCAAACATCCTTAATACACTACAGTATACGCATATTCGCAAACATCCTTATTTTTTTCAAGTATATCCATGGTCACATACATCCTTAATACTCTCACGTATACCTTTAATCGCAAACATCCTTAATACTCTCAAGTATACCCATATTCACAAACATCCTTAACACTCTCAAGTATACCCATAATTGCAAACATCCATAATACTATCCAGTATACCCATAATCGCAAACATTCTTAATTCTATCAAGTATATCCATAGTCGCAAACATCCTTAATACTCTCAAGTATACCCTTATTCGCAAACATCCTCAATACTCTCAAGTATATCCATAGTCGTAAACATCCTTAATTCTCTCCAATATACCCATATTCGCAAACATCCTTAATACTTTCCAGTAAACCAAAATCGCAAACATCATTAATACTCTCAAGTATACCCTTAATTGCAAACATCCTTAATACTCTCAAGTATACCCATAGTTGTAAACATCCTTAACACTCTCAAGTATATCAATAATCGCAAACATCCATAATACCATTCATTATACCCATAGTCACAAACATCCTTAATACTCCACAGCATACACATAATCGCAAACATCCTTAATTCTCTCAAGTATATCCATAGTCGCAAACATCCTTAATACTCTCAAGTATACCCTTAATCGCAAACATCCTCAATATTTTCAAGTATACCCATAGTCGAAAACATCCTGAATACTCTCCAGTATACCCATGGTTGCAAACATCCTTAATACTGTACAGTATACCCAAAGTCGCAAACATCCTTAAAACTATCAAGTATACCCATTATCGCATACATCCTTAATATTCTCAAGTATACCAATAGTCCAAAACATCCTTAATTCTGTACAGTATATCCATATTCGCAAACATCCTTAATTCTTTTCAGTATATCCATAGTCGCAAACATCCTTAATACTCTCAAGTATACCCATAATCGCAAACATCCTTAATACTCTCCAGTATATCAATAATTGCAAACATCCTCAATACTCTCCAGTATACCCATAGTCGGAAAAATACTTAATACTCTCCAGTATACCCATAATCGCAAACATCATTAATACTCTCCAATATACTCATAGTCGCAAACATTTTTAATATTCTCAAGTATATCCTTTGTCGCAAACATTCTTAATACTCTCCAGTATACTCATAATCGCAAACATCCTTAATAATTTCATGTATACACATAGTCGCAAACTTCCTTAATACTCTACAGTATATCCATAGTCGCAAACATCCTTAATAATCTCAAGTATACACACAATCGGAAACATCCTTAATACGCTCTAGTATATCCATAATCGCAAACATCCATTATACCCTCCAGTATACCAATAATCGCAAACATCTTTAATACTCTCCAGTATACCCATAGTCGGAAAAATACTTAATACTCTCCAGTATACCGATAGTTGCAAACATCCTTTATAAACTCAAGTATACCCATAATTGCAAAGATCCTTAATACTCTCCAGTATACCCATAATCGCAAACATTCTTAATACTCTTCAGTAAACTCATAGTCGCAAACATTATTAATACTCTCAAGTATATCCATAGTCGCAAACATCCTCAATACTCTCAAGTATACCTATAATCGGACTCATCCCTAATACTCTCCAGTATACCCATAATCGCAAACATCCTTAATACTCTCCAGTATACCCATAATCGCAAACATCCTTAATACTCTCCAGTATATCCATAATTGCAAACATCCTTAATACTCTCAAGTATACCCATAATCGCAAACATCCTTAATACTCTCCAGTATACCAATAATTGCAAACATCCTTAATCATTAATATTCTATAGTGTATCCATTGTCACAAACATTTATTATACTCTCAAGTATACCCATTGTCGCAAACATCCTTAATACTTTCCAGTATATCCATAGTCGCAAACATTCTTTATAATCTCAAGTATATCTATTGTCGCAAACATACTTAATACTCTACAGTATATCCATTGTCGCAAACATCTTTAATACTCTACAGTATATCCATTGTCGCAAACATTCTTAATCCTATCAAGTATATCCATTGTCGCAAACATCCCTAATACTCTACAGTATATCCATTGTCGCAAACATTCTTCATACTCTCCAGTATATCCATTGTTGCAAACATCCTTAATACTCTACTGTATATCCATAGTCGCAAACATCCTTAATACTCTACAGCATACCCATAGTCGTAAACATTCTTTATACTCTCCATTATACCAATAGTCGCATACATCCTTAATAGTCTACATTTTACCCATAGTCGCAAACATCCTTAAAACTCTACTGTATATCCATAGTCGCAAACATCCTTAATACTCTACAGTATACCCATAGTCGTAAACATTCTTTATACTCTCCATTATACCAATAGTCGCATACATCCTTAATAGTCTACATTATATCCATAGTCGCAAACATCCTTGAAACTCTACAGTATATCCATAGTCGCAAACATTTTAAATACTCTACAGTATATCCATAGTCGCAAATATTCTTTATACTCTCCAGTGTATCCATTGTTGCAAACATTTTTAATATTCTACAGTATACCAATTGTAGCAAACATATTTAATAATCTACAGTATATCTATTGTAGCAAACATCCAAAATACTCTATAGTATAACCATAATCGCAAACATTCTTAATACTCTCAAGTATATCCAATGTCGCAAACATCCTTTATACTCTACAGTATATCCACAGTGGTAAATATTCTTAATACTCTCCAGTATACCCATTTTGGCAAATATTCTTAATACTCTTCAGTACATCCAGTTTCGGAAATATTCTTAATACTCTCAAGTATATCCATTTGGCAAATATTCTGAATACTCTCCAGTATTTCCATTTTGGCAAACATTTTTAATTTTCTCCAGTAAATCAATTTTGGCAAATATTCTTAATACACTCCAAAATAGCCATTGTCGCAAACATTCTTAGTACTTTCCAGTATATCCATTGTCGCAAACATTTTTAATACTCTCTAGTATATCCATAGTGGTAAATATACTTAATACTCTCAAGTTGATCCATCGTCGCAAACTTCATTATTACTCTCAAGTTTATCCATTGTAGCAAACATTCTTTATACTCTTCGGTATATCCATTGCCGCAAAAATCATTAATATTCTATAGTGTATCCATTGTCACAAACATTTATTATACTCTCAAGTATACCCATTGTCGCAAACATCCTTAATACTTTCCAGTATATCCATAGTCGCAAACATTCTTTATAATCTCAAGTATATCTATTGTCGCGAACATACTTAATACTCTACAGTATATCCATTGTCGCAAACATCTTTAAAACTCTACAGTATATCCATTGTCACAAACATTCTTAATCCTATCAAGTATATCCATTGTCGCAAACATCCCTAATACTCTACAGTATATCCATTGTCGCACACATTCTTGATACTTTCCAGTCTATCCATTGTCGCAAACATCCTTAATACTCTACTGTATATCCATAGTCGCAAACATACTTAATACTCTACAGTTTATATATAATCGCAAACATTTTTTACACTCTCCAGTATACCCATAATCGCAAACATTTTTTATACTCTGCAGTATACCCATAATCGCAAACATTCTTTATACTCTCCAGTATACCCATAATTGCAAACATTCTTTATATTCTCCATTATACCAATAATCGCAAACATCGTTAATACTCTCAAGTATATACATAATGGCAAACATTCTTTATACTCTCAAGTATATCCATAGTCGCTAACATTCTTTACACTCTCCAGTATACGCATACTCGCAAACGTCTTTAATAATCTCAATTATATCTATTGTCGCAAACATCCTTAATACTCTACAGTATATCCATAGTCGCAAACATTCTTAATTCTCTCAAGTATATCCATTGTCGCAAACATCAATAATAGTCTCCAGTGTACCCATAATTGCAAACATTCTTAATACTCTCAAGTATATCTATTGTCGCAAACATCCTTAATACTTTTCAAAATACCCATAATTGCAAACATCCTTAATACTCTCATGTATATCTATTGTCGCAAACATCCTTAAAACTCTACAATATATCCATAGTCGCAAACATACTAATACTCTCCTGTATACCCATAGTCGCAAACATCCTTAATACTCTCCAATATACCCATAAACGCAAACATCGTAAATACTCTCAAGTATATCCATTGTCGCAAACATCCTTAATACTCTACAATATATCCATAGTCGCAAACATCCTTAATACCCTCCAGTATACCCATAGTCGTAAACATTCTTAATACTCTCCTGTATACCCATAATCGCAAACATCCTTAATACTCTCAAGTATATCTATTGTCGCAAACATCCTTAATACTCTACAGTATATCGATTGTCACAAAGATCTTTAATACTCTCAAATACATCCATTGTCGCAAACACCCTTAATACTCTACATGATATTCATAGTCGCAAACATTTTTAATACTCTCTAGTATACCAAAAATCGCAAACATCTTTAATACTCTCAAGTATATCTTTTGTTGCAAACATCCTTAATACTCTACAGTATATCCATTGTCGCAAACATTTTTAATACTCTCCAGTATATCCATAGTGGTAAATATTCTTAATACTCACTAGTTTATCTATTATCGCAATCTTCATTAATACTGTCAAGTTTATCCATTGTAGCAAACATTCTTTGTACTCTTAAGTATATCCATTGTCGCAAAAATCATTAATACTCTATAGTATATCCATTGTCACAAACATTCGTGATACTCTCAAGTATATCCATTGTCGCAAACATCCTTAATACTTTCTTGTATATCCATAGTCGCAAACATTCTTTATAATCTCAAGTGTATCTATTGTCGCAAACATTCTTAATACTCTCCAGTATACCCATAATCGCATACATTCTTAATACTCCACAGTATACACATAATCGCAAACATTTTAATACTCTACAGTATATCTATTGTCGCAAACATTCTTGATACTCTCAAGTATATCTATTGTCGCAAACATTCTTAATACTCTCAAGTATATATATTGTCGCAAACATTCGTAATACTCTCAAGTATATATATATTGTCGCAAACATTCTTAAAACTCTCAAGTATATCCAATGTCGCAAACATCCTTAATACTCTACAGTATATCCATACTGGTTAATATTCTTAATACTCTCCAGTATACCCATAATCGCAAACATTCTTAATACTCTCAAGTATTTCTATTGTCGCAAACAGCGTGTAATATATGATTAGTATGCATCATGTGTTTAGTCTGAAATGCACCTTAAATAATGTTTAATAATTAGATTAGTGTATCACGGGTTTTATGTTGGCCGAATAGTTAATTCATCAGACTGAACTGAAATCTATGGTTTCAATTATTTGTAATGTTATTAGTATTATATATTTACTAGAATCAGATGAACCATTGATTACAATAACTTTATTTTCGCGTTTCGGATGTAGACTCTCTTTTAATATTTCATTGTAATACGTCTAGAAAAATGATCAGCTAAATCATAACGCTCATGGTAGTAACACATTTTTTAAAACTGACATACTTAGGAAGAATCAGGAGAAATGAAGTCGTTTAATGGAGATAAATGATAGAATAATAGCGTATCACATTGATATATCTCATAATTTATACAATAGCAATCATAAAAATGGCGAATAATTTTACCTACCTAACATGTAATTCTTCGTGATAATGTCCATGCAATTTTTTAAAACTAAATCATTATAATGGTTAAATACTTATTCCATGTCGTACAATGTCGTAAGTTAGAATGTATTAAAGACGTTTCTTCGAGTAAGTTCTAGCGCGGAGATTTTTGTTAAATTTTGCACACAAGTACTTTGAAGTAAGACAAGTTTAAAACACTAAAACAAAATATAGGTCACCTTGCTTGTTTTTATGCTATGACTATTTTTTAAACTACACCGTTTGATATTTTTTAAAGAAAAAAACAGCAAATGGGTGTAGGTTATAAATCTTGTTTAATTTACTAACAAAGTGATATATTTCAGCAAAATATTGTTGTCACTCATGTAACAAAAGATAAAGTATCTAAACAGAAAAAGTCATGATGCTATTTTGAGTTTCACATTTCATACAGTAATTTTCATAAATTTCTACGATTATAGAATTGGCCGTTAACGATGTATTTTTACACTAATTTAAAAATAAAAAAAATTCTAACGCGGAGAACTGTTTCATTCTTTCTACAAAGAGGTACTATAACAAACTGTATCAGTAAATTCATAAAATGGCCGTAAATGATGCATTTTGACACTTATTCAATAATTAACAAAAGTTCTAATGCAGAGAATTGTTTCATTCTGTCTACAAAGAGGCACTATAACAAACTATATCAGAAAAAAAATTGAAAAACATATGTTGCCTTACGTGTTAGTAAGTTACATTGCTAAATGCTACCTCCCTTTTTCATAAAATGGACGCAAAAGATGCATTTTTACACTAATTCAATAAGAAAGTAAGTTCTAATGCGGAGAATTGTTTCATTCTTTCTACAAAAGGGGAAATAATAACAAACTATATCAGAAAATAAAATAAAAAATACAGGTCACCATGCTTGTTACAAAGTGACAGTGCTAAATGTTACCCCCCCCTTTCATAAAATGGCCGCAATCGATGCATTTTCGCACCAGTTCAATAAAAAAAATGTTCTAACACGGAGAATTGTTTCATTCTTTCTACAAAGAAGCACAACAACAAACAATATCATAAAATAAAATAAAAAGTACATGTCACCTTCCTTGTTACTAAGCTACAGTGCTAAATATTAACTTCCCTTTTCATAAAATGGCCTAAAATTGTCAAAATGGTGAAAATTATCTGTTGTAATTTTTATAAATAATGTTTCATTGCAAAGGTAACTTTCATATTTGTAAATGATGCACTAAATAACAATTATAATATTTGTAATTTACAATTTGGTTACTGTTATGTTGCTTTTATACATTTCATATATACCCGGTAATTGATGAACATCAATATTTGTAAAAGTTTGAAATATTAGAGGCCTAATGGTAAAACCATGTACTGTCAACTAAAGTTGGATCACCAGTGACCTGCTACTCAACATAATATCTTCAGAGTTTTATCTACGAATCCATTCTAGGCCTTGTTTCTGGTATTTATCTAGGCTATAGTAGTCGCACCGTCATCCATTATTACATTAACTTGAAATTTGTATTCCTGTACTGGGCTACTTCCAACATTACTCTTTTAATTGTCGTTCAAATTTTAGAACACTGCCTAGTGAACTGGTAGTGATTGTTCTTAATTTTTCATAATATATGCATTTCCTAGTCTTTTGAAAAAACATCCTATATTTTTCTAAATACTTTCTCTTAACATGGTCCCATGTATTTAAAGCACCAACATCTCAATAAATATGTAACCTGAGCCTCTGTTTAGCATTCCTGAAATGTTTTGAATAGTTTCTTATTTTCATAATTCATGTAACAATTTTCTGTTTAACAGGAAACACAGAACGTGACGGTGTATACATTTATTTTTAACATTTACTCAATGTATGAATGCTGTTCGAATTCCCGCCCGGCAACAGTCTCCAGGATGATAGATATACAACATTATGTCTTTTGATCAATCGTCTCTCACCGCTGATTCAAGTGGGAAAGCTATCAGTTACTTGCGGAGATGGGGTGTGCTCAAATACTGGTTAATTCCAGGAAACAGTGGTTAGGTGATCATCTGTTAGCCCTCGATGGCATGAAAATTACGCTAAATATTCAACTTATCAACCACTTTTTATAGTTGTTCATCTCTAGAAATCATGAAGTAAGTTATCATTTTATGTGATACATCGATATTGATCAGTGAGTTATGATAAAGCATCAACTAACCTTATACTCAATTGCTTTGTGTTGATGTCACATGATATTGGACTTTTCCTGTTTAATCGATGTGTCTTGTTTGTTTTCAATGTTCGCATACTTCCACATATACAGTTTATGTATAACATTGACCCATATAAGTGTCTTCCATAATGTCCTTCAATATCAAACGTTTACATGCATCACGTCAGCTAAATGTCAAAATTCAAGATTCATTCTTCCTTGTTTCCATCCCGGTATGAATAATATTGTTTCATGTAAATTCATAATGTATTCAGCGCTTTCGAACAAATTCACAAATGATTCATATCCGAAAATGAGTTATCCGAAATGTTACCACTACGAGTATTGATTATATTTTCGTAGTTGTTTCTTCGACTTCGTTATGTACAAGCACTTCTGGTGGTTTAGAACGAAAAACAATATACTTCTCATTGCTTTTCGATCGCTTTCTTGACAAAATTTACATTTCTGACATCTCGAAATGAAAATACTTCGCTTTGTAAATATTCTAATGCGACTCGACTTTTAATTAACCAAACGGCGAAATTAGAACCCGAAACTGAAAGTAACAGAAAGGAACTTTGCCCGTAGCGATGCGCAGTAACAACCCGCAGAAACGTTTTAAGTATCAATCAAAGTTATCAATATGACATCTAAGAATTTAAATAGTCTACGTGTAAAAATAAAACAAATGATCATTTAATCAGATATATTCTCAAACTGATTCCGTTTTAAACACTGTACGTCGGTCATAGTTAAATACTAAATGTACAAAACGTGCAATAAAACATGAAATTTGATTGTTTCATTTCCGAATAGCCAAAGAAATCCAGCATCAGAGTAAGTAGTAGTAATAGTGCAAGTAGTAGTAGTAGAAGTAGTATTTCATATAGTTGTAGTAGTAGTGCATGTAGTAGTAGTAGTTGTTGTTATAGTAGTAGTAGTAGTAGTAATCGTAATTGTAGTAGTAGTACATGTAGCAGTAGTAGTAGAAATAGTAGTAGTAGTAGTAGTAGTAGTAGTAGTAGTAGTAGTAGTAGCAGCAGAAGTAATAGTAGTAGTAGTAGTACATGTTGTAGAAGTAGTAGTACTCATAGTTGTAGTAGTAGTAGTGCAAGTAGTGTTAGTGGTAGTAGTCATAGTAGGAGTACTGCATATAGTAGTAGTAAAAGTAGTAGTAGTTGCAGTAGTGGTAGTAGTAGTAGTAGTAGTAGTATCAGAAACAGCAGCAGTAGCAGTAAGAATAGTAGAAATAGTAGTAGTAGTAATAGTTGTAGTTGTAGTAGAAGTGGTTTTAGTAGTAGAAGTTTTATTGATAGTAAAAACAATAGTAGTTGTAGTAGTAGTAGTAGTAGTATTAGTAGTAGTAGTAGTAGTAGTAGTTGTAGTAGTAGTAGTAGTAGTAGAAGTAGTAGTAGTAGTGCATGTAGTAGCAGTGGTAGTAGTCATAGTAGTAGTAGTGCTTATAGTAGTACTAAAAGTTGTAGTAGTTGCAGTAGAAGTATAGGTTGTTTTATAAGTAGAAAGACTGGTAGTAGTAGTAGTAATAGTAAAAGTAATAGTAGTTGTAATAGTAAAAGCAGTAGCACTAGCAGAAGTAGTAGTAGTAGTAGTAGTTCATGAAGTTAAATTAGTAGAAGTTGCAGAAGAGTTATTTGTTGTATTTTACGTAGTATTATTAGTGGTTGTAATAGTCGTAGTAGTAGTAGTAGTAGTGGTAGTTATAGTATTAGTGGTAGTAGTAGTAGCAGTAGTAATTCAAGTAGTTGTAGTAATAGTAGTAGTAGTAGTAGTAGTAGTAGTAGTGGTAATTCAAGTAGTTGTAGTAGTAGTATTGGTAGTAGTAGTAGGTGTAGTTTTAGTAATAAATGTAATAGTAGTAGTATTTGTTGTAGTAGATGTAGTAGTAGTAGTAGAAGTACATGTAGTAGTTGTAGTAGTGGTATTAGTAGTAGTAGAATTTTTAGTAGTAGTAATAGTATAAGTAGTAAATTGATTTGTAATAGTAGTAGTGGTAGCGGTAGTATCAGCAGTAGTAGTATTTGTATTAGTAGTAATTGTAAAAGTAGTAAATATAAAAGTAGTCGTAATAGCGGTAGTAGTAGTAGTAGTAGTAGTAGTAGTAGTAGTTGTAGTAGAAGTAGTAGTAATGTACATGTAGTAGAAGCTATAGCAATTGTTAAAATAGTAGTAGAAGTAGTTGTAATAGTAATAGAGGTAGTTTGATAGTAGTCATAGAAGTAGTAGTAGTAATAGTAGAAGTGTTAGAAGTTTTAGTATAAGTAGTTTTAGTAATAGTAGTTGTAGTTTTTATCAACTTTTATAATCTAAGATATTTTTTTATTTGTCAATGTTGCCTATTGTATGTACTTTTTACAACGCACCATTGTAACTTAGTTCTGTGTTGCTTATTACCGTTATAGTAATTATAACGAAGTGCTTACTCTACCTTATTTCTGTTAGGGTGTCTGCCCAAACTTATTCGAAATGCGATACCGCTATATTTAAAATTATGTTTTATATCGTTTATATCCGTATTGTGGTAATACACTATAATTGTGGGTCATGATGTGTTGTTTATCGTTAATGAAATATTTATTGAAATACTCTACACGACATGTTAACTTAAAAGTTTCAGCGAAGAATTGTTTTATGGTTTACATTAAAATTAAAACCTGCCTGAATGGAACACATATAACGCCATCGTGATGCTTTAAAGGCATTTATTGGTGCACGAACATATGTTATAAATAAACATAATCATAGTGTTAGAAAGTTAGATATTAAGTTGACACCATATATTCCAATGAAACACCATATAGATCAATTAAACACCGTATAGATCAATGAAACGCCATAGAGACCAATAAAACACCATATAGATCAATGAAACACCATATACACCAATGAAACACCATATAGATCAATGAAGAGCCATATAGACCAATGAAACACCATATACACCAATGAAACACCATATAGACCAATGAAACACCATATACACCAATGAAACACCATATAGACCAATGAGACATGATGTAGACCAACGAACTTAACAGTAGTAAGTGGTCATTAAACGACAGCACCTTAGTTCACTATCTGATATATGCTTCATTCATGCTTGTAAAATAATAAAGCAATAAATATATACCAACTTAATGGAATGCTCCAACGGCAAGACAAAAATCACAATAGTATATCAGTATCGTGTATGTACTGCATTGAAACGTTATATCTCTGAAAGACAATGTTATTCCAGGCCTGATTAATATTTTGTTTCGAATGCATAAAAAATGTGATTTTGAAAATGTTCTTGTTTTTTAACAATTCTTGTTCATACTCAATTGATTTACAGTCAAATGAAATGGTTTATTATATTGTATATGAAAATATGAAATTGATAAACTCGTGTTGACGAAATTTCAATAAACGTATATCATAACTGTGGTGAATGTGTATCATTGCAGTTTATCGTTATATATTGTCAGTAACATACGTGCCAATATACTGATTGACAAATGTAATCAATGCCAGCGAATGATTTGGTGTGTTTCATTGCACTAATTTAAACGTTTTGACAATGCTTCAGATTTCAAATAAAGACAATTAGTTTTAATGTCCTAAACAAGGTGTGGGTATTGATGTCAAGCGACTTAAACCAAATATAAAGACGACTTTGGTTTACTAATATTAATATAAAACAATAAAGATAATTTGATCTATTTAAAGTTAACACATGAGACAAACGGCCAAAAAAACAACTGTATGAAATGCATAGCATTATGTGTTAACAAAAGACAGAATTTTAAAATATTTTATTTGTCTTGAAAGGGAAATATGTTAAATAAAGCGGTGCGGTAGTCTAACGGATAGAGTGTTGGCCGCTGACGCCAGATCCCAAGCTCGACCCGATGTATTTCATTAAACAACACTCAGTACTCGTTCTACCCAGAAATCGGACTCGAGCGAGGTTCATATAGGCTCTAAGCTTCAATCGCAATCAAGCTAAAATAAATTACTGTTACTTACTTTAGATCAAATATAACCATTGTTACAGTGACGAACACGTTTAAAGCAAAAGTAGTTTTGTTTAGTTACGCTTAAATACAGTTGTATATAATACCTAGAAAGCATAAAAATCAAATGTTAGCAATACAATAATTAATTTTGTACTGTTCTACACATAGAGAAATGCACTTCTGGAACAGTGTAAAAGAGCCTTGCTTCCATAGATAGTCCTCTATTAGTTCAATTAGGGAGGAAAACATGAGGAAGACCATTTTTTTTGACAATTCTGTCCCCCTGTGTAACAGTCTATCAATGCGTATCTTTAAACTGTTATAGCTTTATCAAACAATACCAAACTGCTTTACAAAGCTCTTATATACTGTATCATTGTATCTGAATGATTGAGCAAACGATACATTATAAAATGTCCCGTGTTTCTTATCGTTGAGAGCAAGAAAGATGTTCAACAATTATGAAAACGATTACAAATTGAAAGCACGATAGAATTTATGGCTTATATTTACGGCTACATTAAACACATTGTTTTAAATAAAAATGAAAACCATACCAGATCTAATTGCATTGTAACTTATTCATTTGAGGAAGAATGGTGCATGGTATATGTTTATTTTGTCATTCTGGTGTGGCAAATAAACATGACAAACAACAAATAATACATTGAACGTTCTGAAATCTTTGAAATACATTAATAAGATCCAGTGAAACATTGTACTTCTGATATCCTGCCACTTTACGGCGGACATGTTATTATCACAGTCGTTCAATCTGAATACAACACTGCATGGTATAATGGTGGCTGACAAAAGTATGACAAATGTATAATTGATGTTTTTTTGTGTAGTGAAAGTATAATACTTGACCAGCTTATGCATAATAAAATGAAAATTACAATTATAAGTGTATGCATAGAATTCCGAACAAATTAATGTATTTACAATAATATACAACAAAATATCATACTGCAACGTGACAGTGTTGTTCTCTATTTCGTTATACTTTCATAGGTTCTTAACATTTAAATATCAATAATTGTGAAATGGAATTAGCAATGACAATGGTTGTGAAGATCATACTTGAAAACTTTCAGAGCTTACATAAACATATCACTGAAATTGAAGAAAAGTAAATTGATTAGATGATCTGGATATATCACAGCCTATTTGTAACATCAATTATGACGAGTTGCAGATTACAAAGGAATAGAAAGACGATTATGTTGTTGAAAGAGCAAAATATGACTCTGAAACCTTTGATCAATTGAAAGAAGCTGCATATATTCAGATGGTTCCTGTCTGCTTCAACAATTATTACATGTAATCATGAAATGCAGGAGTTTACTGGCATCTTAAATATACCAAGTGTAAATCAAGGAAATTACATGGAATCAGAAAAAGTTATTATTGAATTTCCAACAGTTACAAACTTAATTCGTGATGACCGATCTCTTTGTAACATTGTCATCGTTGTGGCTTTGGCAGAAATCTTGAATATCAGTTTAACAAAACAAGTTGGTTGTGAAATTACGGAGTCATTAATAAGACTGAAAATATATTTTCAATCATTATTATTATTATAATTATTATTATTATTATTATTATTATTATTATTATTATTATCAACTTTTATTCCCCAATTTCTGGAGGTTCAACAAACATTTGGATTTTATACAAATAATATTACAATATAAATACTATGATCACATTGTGAATTACAAAATAAATTTAATTTATATTACAAAGTCAATGGTTTTATCATCGGTGTAGATATAAATAATTGTCTTTATTCGTGAATTAAAGTAAATTATTTAAACCTGTTGTCTTGTTGTAGGACTCTAGTTTGAATGATTTATATGCACATTTAGGTTATTTCACTGAAACGAAACATGAAAATGTTTAAAGTGTGTATATCTTGTTTCAGGTCTTAATTCATTTTAATACCAGTCTTTAAACGAAATCATATAGAAATGCATTTATAAGCAAGCGTATATTGATCTCAGGAAAGCAGCATTAAAGTTCATAAATTCTAAGATTGGCTTTAATGTTAACAGTGAAGATAAAAGTATATCTACATATCCAATCAAGAAAAGTAACTGAATGTCTTTGGTACTGTTCCGTAGAAATGAGCATAAATCACTTGAACACTGAATATTATGAGAGTTCCAGTACGCTAGCCTCGTGGATTTATGTTTATTACTGCTACAATCATAAACTTTATGAAACAGTTCAGCTGTATATTATGCCTCGCATGTTAAACAGTTCTTTATTTGGTTTGATTTTGGTGCACAACATAATTTGGCTAAGAATGTCATTGACTCGAAGGAAGACGGATTCTCTAATGAAGTTAGCCTGACTGTTCCAGGCAATCATCGTTTGCGTTAATTCGTAATAACCAGTGCTGCTCTTCGAAGTTTGTTATTGTTTTTTTACAAACACTTTTCTATGGTTCTTTTGCAGGAAATGTGGTTGATACATGTAACATGAATTGCTCGATGTACTGTTCCAGTTTGTATTTTCTGATTATTTGTAGGATATCGTTTATAAAGCCATTGTTTCGTTTTGTACACATGTTTTTGCATTGGTAAAGTCTATTTAGGAATAACTGGAGCGTAATGTCTGTTGCTTTAAGTCTACAAATCGTACCAAGGAACGATAAATTTTGTAAGTCTATGTAAGCTTCTAATGACTTGAACCCAAGTAAGTCGGTGACCATGTATGAGCGTGTAAGATGGGGTTGGTTCTGGAAACGTTTTAGACAGAAATGTTGGGTAGATTCTAGTTGAGACATGTCAGTTTTTGTTATATCATTCAATAGTTCACAACCAAATAGAGCTTGTGGTAGGACAATGGACGTGTACATTTTTGCTGCCGTTATAAGGTTGACGCCATTACTATGGATACCGCAGTTTATTAACGAGGACAGCGCTCCCCGCGTAGTTTGACGTACCGTATCTACATTTGCAGGGGATTTCCGTCTGTTATTCTGGATTATTCCAGGATGTTTGTATTCTTTGACAACTGGAAGTGGTTGATTTGCATAACACAAAGTATAGTCTTCCGGCCGATGACGTTGTTCCTGATTATGTATAAGTACAGCACATTTTGAGGCATAATACGAATAACGCAATTTGCTTGCGTAAGTGCTGAAAATTTGTATTAGTTCATTAAGTCCGTTTTTCGACAATGATAGCAGAACAATATCGTCTGCTTGAGTAGGCGCGCAGAGGGACACGGTGTTTATTTTCAGTCCGTGGTTTGAAGCCTCGAGAGTATGTAGAAGTTCGTCAATGAGAACGGTATATAAGAACGGGGACAAAATGCTTCCTTGTCTGGTTCCATGGTGGATTTGGAATCGAGCTGATAAATGCCCACAGGAATATACACGACTTGATCCTCCACGTAACATGTCGTTAAATATGTGCAATGCTTTACCACATATTCCGAGGTGATACAGTTTGTAGAGAACCCCGTAGATCCAAATACGGTCGAACGCTTTCATAGCGTCCATAAAGCATGAATACATAACTTGATTACGTTCGTAAGTGTAATTGATTGCCTTTTGGTAGAGAAAAGAGACCATTTTACTGCTTTTTCCCTTTTGAAATCAATGTTGTAGTGGGTGTAATTGGGTTTGTAGATTCGTGTAACCTTCGATTCTTGTCAAAATTAATATTTCAAAGATTTTTGAACTTACTTGAAGTAAGGAGATAGCCCCATAAGTGTTCGGGTCTGTTTTTGATTTTCCACTACCTTTATGTAAAGTTATGGTTATACCGTTTTTAAATAATAATGGTACTTTTTCATACCTTAAAATGCTGTTTAATAAACTTGTTATGTAGTTCACTAGTATTTCACCTCCGTGTTTTATGTGTTCATATGTAATGTTATCGCTAGAGGCATTTTTCCCATTTGGTAAGTTTTGTACTATTTTTAATAACGCTTTCGGATTAAATGGTTTTATTTAATTTCTCCAGCAAGAGGAATATTATCATTTAAATAATTACATTCCTTGTTTATTTGCTGGGTTATATAAATATTCATCGGGGCATTCACTCTACGTCAATCTTCAATGCCAACAGATGCATAACAGGCTGTGTTTGGATTATGCTTTCCAGAAACAATTCTACCAAAATCCGTCTAACCAAAATCAGCAAAGCATTAACGCCAAAGACTACACTTAAAGGTTCAGAAATAAAATGAAGAATTTATATCAACTAGAAGAATGGTTGTTCCAAATGGAAATCTTTAGTACATGACGGTTCGAAATATCATAGATATAAGATTTTATTGATAGAAAATGTTTTGCTATGAAATATATATTTTAGAAAATAGGGCTGTATGGTTTGAAACTGTAAATTATATTCATGTACAACTAATGCCATTGATAACTTCTTGAAAGAATAATAATTTAACAGTTTGATGATAATTAAACTATTTTAGGTAACATGAAAAAAGTGTAAAACAATAAAGTGTACACTAGTTTTAGTGATATCCATACCCAGTGAATAAATAGTTTTCATTTAGGTAAAGCGTTTCCTATGTTTTAGTTGTTTTATGTTTTGCAAAAATATTTACGAAATGAAAAATGAGTATAGAAGCATTATGGTGCAGTTGTGCTCGCTTTAACATAAAATAATTACAGATTAAATCAATAAAATATGTGGTTGGGGTAATTTCAAATGCCCGAACAGCACTTTTACAATACATTAACGCTAAAAAACAAAATTTTCGGTTGCGGTAAAACTTTTGATATGTTTTCCTGCAATATATGTAAATAAAAAGAACATTTTAGAAACATTATGTTGCTATTTATCTAATTTGACTAATTTGAGATTGACCCAATAATAAAAGTAAATGGGAAAATTTCACATGCTGAAACAGCACATTTTCAATATAATGACGCTTCAAATATTCTTAAATGTGTTATTTCTGTGATAAGAAACTGATGCATCATAGACAATTACAGTGAAAACAGTGAACTATACACAACTAGTGTCATTTTCAGTTAACTAATGAAAATACGCTTTCCTATTATTCGATCGCGGTAAACTTTTGATATGTTTTATCTAATTCGAACTTAAATATGTATAGACTGACTCGTTAAAATAGGTGGGTGGGGTAATTTCACAGATTCAAAAGGAACACTTTCAATATATTAAAGTACCAAATCATCTAAAATATAATATTTTTCTGATAAATAAACTTAAAGTAATATTCGTATGTGTTAAACTTTCACCTAGACAAAACTAGTTAATACAAGCTTTCCAATTGTCCGATTGCGGTAAACATTTGATATGTTTTGCTGCAATATATGTTAAAACAAAAACAGCATAGAAACATTATGTTGCAATTTTGTCCGGGTTAACCTAAAATAAGCATATATTGACTGGACTATAGTGTTCAAATTGAACTTACAGTTTAGACGAATTACGCATATCAGCAATGATGCGCTGTATAAGTAGTTATTGATAAAAATAAAATATATCTAAACTATTCAACAAATTTAGTACATCATTATATGTTTAATAATCAAGCAATAAATAGTAATATTTTTAAGGTAACGTTACACTGTTTTTGGTGACGTTGTGGACAAATGACGTAGTAAAACAAAGAACGCGAAAACGTGGTGATTTTACCGGCTGTATATGCAGTTTTTGATACCTGCAAACTAAGATGACCAGCTATTGGAATTACAGGAAATGTCCTTAGGGTGTTAGCATTAGCTGTAAGGAAGTAACCCGTACTATTATTTTTGTGACACTTGCATATTTACCGTTTGATCTTTTTTATATAAACATGTGTTAGTAGAGTAGCAATGGAAAATATTGGATTTTTCTAAATCATAAAAATGTCAAGGTTAAATAACGAAATTCGAATCAGAAGGTATATTTGTACATCCGACAAAAATAAAGTTTCTTGTATCGTGTATCGTTATACAATATCACGACTTGACCAACGTAACCGGCTCCGTATCTGATCATCTGCGACCAAATGCAATGCGTCCAACGACGCCACGTCAAGGCGTCTTTACAATACCATAGTAACAAACCGTTTACCCCATTATGTGAAATGTTGTCGCAGACCGGTGAAGTATCCGTGGTTTAAACGTCCCCAACATCGACGTACACGGCTACAATGGTCACGTGATAACGTAAATCGTGCTCTTTTTAGACGTGTAGTCTTCTCTGACGGGCCTATTCTTAATTTATTTAATGTTGAATAATTTGATAACTCCTGCATTGGTGCCATTCCTATCATTTCACGCAAGTCCCCTCTAAACCTTATGTTGCATTTTCATATCGAGAGGGTCAAAATGACAAAAATATTTATGTTTTGGAAACTACACATAATGTTACAACACAATTACATATAAATAAGATATCAAAATTTCGACGACCCAGAGTAGTACATTGTAGAACATATATCAACCATAGAGCATGGCCATTGAATACCTTATCTACTTTTGTACATTTTATTGATGACTTAAGGAAAGTCAAACTTTCTTTTAGCTTAGCAACTAACATATTTGTCTTTATCTGCTACTTGGCTTATTATATGTTGCTGTTGAGGATGCAGTGACACGACAGGGTCATTGGAAATAAATATATTTAAGTTAACTAAATTTCTCACTACACTGATATTGCCCTTCTGTTCATGTCAGATAATATTCAGACCCTGCGAGTACTATGTTAGTTCGTTTGGGAGATTATCTAAATAAGTGTAATTATGATTTATTAGCACGGTACTATTGATTTCTACACAAATAAAACAATATCAAAAACTTACCTAGTGTTTATTTTGTAGTTTTAAAACATAATATCTTCTGCATCTCTGCATATCTTAAACAGATCGTCTGTTAGTTCCAATAAGGCAAATGTCACTCACGTCATATCTAAATTTGATACAATACCCATACTTTCTTTTAAAATTATATTATTTATGGCTCCTTGAAATTTCCTTGGCTCCTGAATCAGGTCTACATGTAACTCCCATTGAAAAAATCAGGGAGTTATATACCATTCCCACATATCATAGCTAATCCTCAATTTTTGACGTTTCAATATCCTCCTCAAAATATGAATTAGCGCTATCAAAGTTTGTATACGACCTTAACAGGCACTTAACAATTTTAGTTAGTCAAAATAATCTTTCTAATTCAAGTCCGAATTCAAGGAAATCGCTTTAATACTTTTTGAGAAAAAAACATAAAATGTCAGGTACATAGAAAGTCAGGTGGCGTGTTAGCTGTTCCGTTCAGTATATTTTAATCCCTATGAACATAATCAGTTATTCAATTTCTATATTTTTATCTAACAAATTTATGTGAACAGTATTGACATTTAATTTTAAGTAACAGCATTTCAAGACATATTTCTATTCAAAATGTCTATGCCTTGTCATTGTCTACGCTCTAATAATTAGCAAAAAGTATCTTTTACCTCATATCTAACGGGGCCAGGGACGCCATATGACGGAACACATTGGTTGTATCTTGACTGGTATAAATATCGGGACAACTGTTATTGTGAATGAGTATTTTACAATGGATGTTCCAGGATTGACTTCTGTCGCCATTTTCCTTATATTACTGACGATTTTTCCTCAGTCAATCAACAGAGAAGCTGAATATAGTTTAAATAGCCTTACACAATACAATATGTAACTGACCAATAACAGCATTTTACTTATGGAATCGTAAAACATGCATTCAAGAAGAATAAATCCGAGTAACCAGTTGCCTGTTCAATGTGATAGTTGTTTCCCTGACCAAACGTATTGATTTTGACTCTTTCATGTCATAAACTAACATCCGCTCTGTTATAACGGTTATTAAATGTAACGAAGATATTATATACAAGGTTAGTATATTCATGTGATACATCAATATCATTGATGATGAAGCAATTACCTTATATTTAATTTCCTTGAGTTGATGTCTAATGATTTTGGACTTCTCCTGCTAAATCAGAGAAAAATGACATACAAGACACAATCACCGGTAGCACAATCATTTATGAATATTCATCCGATATTATTTGGTTTCCATCGTTCAAATGCGGATAATGACGCATATCTAACAATGTTTTTATTGGTGGCTACAGTTATTTGCACGGTCCCATTTCATGGTGACGGTGAGAGGGAGGATTCGGACAAAACTGAGATGGGTGGACCGACACGGATGCTTTCTATAATTGTTTTACAACTTATTGTTTAAGGTAGATAACTATTGTTGTCTTGTCACTAAGACATGGAGGACGCCCGCAAATGATTACATACATAGAACATTTAACGTTTAGACAATCTTCCAAAACGGTAACTATTACATGATACAATAAGGGACATCTTCAACGATCACACAACAAATTGAAAATGTTCTCATTCGAACAAGTGCAGGTATTTAAAAAGAAACGTAACCAACATAAAATAAAAATAAGAAATACCTTTATTATCACATAATATAAATTAATCATTCTGACAATATCTATGTCTTTTACGGTTTTCTACGACAAAAACATACTGTGAAATCATTAATTTTCGTCGGTATTAATTTAGTTGTTTTTGGTTCAAGGACATATTCGTGGGACTTTCGTTGAAAATGAATTTTAGTGAAAAAATTGTTTTAGTGCCTTATTTGAATTAACGTTTTTCTATTACATTACGCGTTTTAATTACTGACATGTACCACTATTTAGTCACTGCCTGTACCCACACAGGTCGAAACCAACGTAAATTCACTCGTTAAGAATATTTATTCCTCGTCGACAAAAAGAAATAACAACACAATGGCCAAGTAGGCTACTTTTCAATTAAATAATAGCAATCTGTATGCACACATGTTTTCTCTTTTAAAAAATAATTTAATCTTAATATACCTACTTTAAAGAATGCTGAAAAAATCGTATTGCTGAGGAAAAATGTGTCGTCTACTTTTGTAATTGACACTCTTCGAAGAAACCTTCTATTTTAGCGCTTTTCACAGTGATGAAAATAAAACACACGCGAGTAAACATATGCCCACTGATAATGACACGCATATTTTATGTAATGAAATAAATGACAGTTACAGTATTTCAACTTAATTAGTGCACTTAATTTTCACTCAAAATTCAAATTTAGCTTTCAATAGATTTAATAGCAAAATGCGCACTCTGAATTGAAACTATCGGATACCATTTGGATCTAGCTAAGAAATGTAGGTCTAAGTTTTAGGTACAGATAAATGCTACAATTAATGAGTTCACAGTATGATTACGATTTGTGAATATTAAGTAAATATATAACAAAAGTTGATTTAGTCCCAGAATTTTGCCTGGACATGTGAAAAAGCTAAACTCTCCTATATATTTGGGACAACAAACATTATTCAATTAAAAAAATCACCAAATTACTCAAATTTATGAAACAGGAGGGTAAAAAATTATTGATTTAATAAGATTTGTTCATTATCTTAAAATAAGTTGGATTAAACGCATTCTCGATGAAAATAACGGGTCATATAAGGGGAAAAGATATATGTTTCATCCACTAGAAAAACATTGTGGCACATTATTATTCGAGTGCAATCTAATTTGGTAAATCAAAATCACATTCGGAAAAGTGGTTTTAGACGGGAAATAGTACGACGTGATTTATCACAAAGAATTGACGTCATGACGTCTTGTTTGTTTTTCATTTTCAAACACTCTCAGTAAATGTACAACATAAAATATGTAGCTGTTAATAATAATTGAAGATATATCTTTGATAATTATGTGAATTAACTATTCTACAATCATCTCCTAAACAATGAAAGACATGACGATATTATCCAACAACAGAAATAGGCGGAACTCCTTGTAAATGAAACACTAAAATGTTATTAACTAATATAAACACTCCCAACGACGTCGATTTAAACACAATATTACCTTCGGTATTAAAATGTCTTGAACTTTAGTATTATGTGTGCAAAGTATTATATGTACATGTATGTATACATACAAACAAATGGCAGAAAATCATTCCAAGATTCCCCAGCTTTCTTTTTTTATCTTAAAAATCAATTGGAAATTGAAAAAGAAATAGATTTGAAAAGCAATCAATGTTACAGTTAAATAAGTGGAGAATTTTTTTCCTGAATAACAGAATCGGAATGAACGTACAGAAATAGCTTAAACATTCAAATATAAGTATCTGTCTGCTATCACTTACTATTTCGTTTTTTCTTCCTTTTACTTAAAAACTTTCATATATTAACTAGAATAAAACAATGAATATTTGTTTTTATCTTGCACTTCATATACGCAAGAAAAAAAAATAAGTTTCGCTTCTCTTTTGCTTTAAAAATAAGAAATGTATATAAAGATTGAACTATGTAAATTGTGCTATTGAAATTATTGATTGATTGATTGATTGATATTCATTCAGATTAAAACACACATATACAGGTTACATTTAATATGCACACTCAATTTCAAATAAAAAATAGATACATTAGTAAAAATTAGTTTTATAACTATCAACCATATTACATAAAATAAGTTAATATTGCAACATATAAAATATAAAGTATCACATCATGCAATTATATAATACCTTTGTGTAAAAAGCCAGTGTATAAAAGTTAATGATCTATCACAATAAAATATTCTTTATAAAAACTATGATAATGAAGCGAACGTGCGGTGACGAGGGGGTTGCGCCGTGACATGTGCCGCTTAGTGGTCCCGCACGACTAGCACTCGACGCGCCAACGAACATGTGCCGAGCGTATCGAAGGTATCGACGCGGGCGCTCGTACACGTGTGGGCCATTTTAAGTATATCTCCGGACTCGTGTGTGTGCCAAGGGTAACAAGAGAATAACTTTAACCTTCGCTTAATCCAAGTATCATAACTGACATTTATTACTACAATAGAAACGGGAGATGTCACATTTAACCAAGGTGATGAACGTCTCCCAGACACATGGTATTCACGGCCAGCCTCACTTGTGTATGTTATCAAGTTCTGACACCGCCCATATTTAGGAAATAATAAACACTACTTTTCATCATAATCATCATAATCATCGTCATCATAACCACATGTCTCTCACGATAGACAAGTAGCCGGTCCATAGTTAGCTCTTTTTTTTAGTTTTCTTTTTATAAATAAACAATTTCATAATTTAATAAAAGACAAAGACGATCCGCGTGCGATTCATATCCAGACAAGGTCAGCATATATTATCGTGCAACTACTTCATCTCATTTCCTTTCGAGTACACCTCTAATAATTAATTCGAAGAGGGGAACAACTCTTAATAAAAGGGGAACAAAGTTACGGGTTACTGGTAAACGTGTTTGTAAACATATGAGATAAAAAAATGTGTCCTAATAGTATCATTAAAGGGCGAAAACATTAATTAACATGAAAGAAATACGACACTAAAATGTCGAATACTATTCTGATTATATGCGGACTACCGCAGACATAAGTCTACAAAGAAGAGGGGGGCATCTTTCCATGAGAACATATTTTTGCGTGTTCGAATCATGGAGATTGAACCGGGCGGGGAAAGCAGCTCACCACCCCTGTATGAAACTAGACAGACGCGCAACTATCTGAACTAACTGGGCCCGGCTGAAGACGCCGTACCTACTTAAATATTAACATTAACACCATGCCTAACCCACATCGGTTACAGCCATCTGCCATGACTGCCCCCCCCCCCCCCCCCCCAAAAAAAGAAGACAAATTACCAACCAAGGTAGTGTGGTCCGATGTTGTCGAGCAATAAACGTAAGTATTAAACATTTCTAAATTGTAATATAAAAGTTAGACTTTATCTTATTGACATGTAACAGTGTAAGAAATCTACAGAGGTATCTCTATAACCAGGCGGGGAATCGAACTTACGACTTCTGGACTCGTTGTCAGACGCGCGACCTGAACTAACCGGTCCCGGCCACAGGAGCTGCACCTACTCTGATATTAACATTAATTCCATGATAACCTACTACCAACTACCGCAAAAATGTCTACAAAAAAACAAATGTAGACTGAAGGTAGCTTGACCTAAGGCTGTCTAAGGCGAACCCTAGAACGTTAAACACGCCTAATAATAAGAGTTAGACATAAACACAGAAAAAGAAACCGCATCATTAAGATGTTATACTTGTACATTTACAACATTAACATGCTAAATATATTTCAAGGGATACCGCACCATCTCAGGTGTCACATTCGTATATTAACAAAAGCAACGTTCAAGCATTACACGAGTTTATAAAAAGACAAAGACCGTACCATCTCAGGTGTCTCACCTCTTTAATATTAATGGTCAAATCTCAATAGGGAGCGTAGCTTGAAAAAGGTCTAAACATTTCAGCATTTCAGATGTCTCACCTATTTAATATTAAAGGTCAAATAATAATATGGAACGGAGCTTGATAAAGGTCGCACCATTTCAGGTGTCTCATTTATTTAATATTAAAAGTCAAATATCAATATGGAAAGGAGCTCGAAAAAGGTCGCACCATTTTAGGTGTCTCACCTATTCAATATTAAAGGTCAAATATTAATATGGAAACGGAACTTGAAAAAGGTCGCACCATTTCAGGTGTCTCACCTATTTAATATTAAAGGTCAAACATTAATATGATTAATATGGAACGGAACTTGAAAGAGGTCGCACCACTTCAGGTGTCTCACCTTTTTACCATTTAAGGTCAACTCTTAACAGCTTAGTAAATTGTATATAGGCTGAATGTAGAATCGAGCAATGTTAACAAAATCAACTATGCAACACAGATCATATCATATATACATAAACACTCATCCCACTCATCTTAACGATAACAATACACCCTGCTATATTTACCACAGAAATTTAGTATTACCAAAATGTACAAGTCAAAAAACACAATCAATGACCAACAAATCAAAAAACATAATTCATCTAAAAAATTCCCTGACCCAAAAATGAATCATTAAATAAGTCAAAATCCCCTTGAGAAAAAATAAATAAAGCAACATCCGAATTTCGCAACGCCATCTTGATCCTCTACTGCATCTTCAAATTCCTAAAGAAAAAATATATTTCCTGCACCGGAGCAGTGTTAAATCCTGTCAAACGTGAATGATGACAATAAACTCATTATAAGTAATAAAAGTGCATTATACCAAAACGTTAGTAAATTTATTATTACGTGTATTCTATGGGAGTCAAATAATGTCAATAGCTGATTTAACAACTGAGTAGGTATAGCTAGGGAGGTGGGGCCGTTATTAAATCAAAATTCACTTCAGTAACTTAAATGAAATGAATGGCAAATCCCAAAGAAGTATTCAATTAATGCAACATTGGTCTTACATAATAGTGTGTAATAGCCTTGGATTGACCACGAAGCTCATTGGCTTATTTCCAATGAGGTCCTTGGTACTATACTTACTAAGAGTATACATTACAAATTTGCAATTAATTTAAATGACATATTAATATAAATTTGAAAACTTTGGAATTTGAAAATTACCACAAGGAATGTTTCCATAATGTGTTTGCCGTTGACCAATATATTATTATAATCACAAGTTTTGTATAAAAATACTAAGCAGTATAATCTAAACCTTAGCATTATTGCATGATTTGAAATATATGTATGTTTGGACAATATCTATAATTAAAAAATATATATAAACGTTACAATGTTTACAACTATAATGGTTTCTCTTTGCCGTTTAGGCAATATAATCTAAAACATATCATTGTTGCAAAATTTGAAATATATTCATGTTTGAGCAATATCTATAATATAAAAAATATAAACGTTACAATGTTTACAACAATAATGGTTTCTCATTGCCGTTTAGGCAGTATAATCTAAAACATATCATTGTTGCAAAATTTGAAATATATTCATGTTTGAGCAATATCTATAATATAAAAGATATAAACGTTACAATGTTTACAACAATAATGGTTTTCATTGCCGTTTAGGCAGTATAATCTAAAACATATCATTGTTGCAAAATTTGAACTTTATTCATGTTTGAGCAATATCTATAATATAAAAAATATATACGTTACAATGTTTACAACAATAATGGTTTCTCATTGTCGTTTAAGGTATATTCTAAAACATATCATTGTTGCAAAATTTGCACTATATTCATGTTTGGAAAATATCTATAATATGAAATATATAAACGTTATAATGTTACAAAGCTTTCTTATTCCATTTTAGACAGTGTGATCTTAAACATAAATTTATTGTAAATAACGAAATAGGTGTATGTTAAAACAATACCTATAACATAAAAAATATAAACGTTTGAATTATTGCAGGGAAGTGACGAGTTGTTCATAAAAAAAACTATTTGATAACTGTACTAAACAAACAATTATATATATATATCTTTATTTAAGTCTCATCTATGTACAAACATATAAATAAAACATACAGTAACACATACAACGTACATAGCCATTCAATATTAGAATTACAAGAGACTATCGCTATAATATTGACATAAAATATTTACAACTATCACAGATTATTCATGCCATATGTGTAATAAAACAGCCAGGACCTAACGTGTTAAATTCATCTTTATTGTTTTTGTGTTTAAAACAGTCGTATAAATGTACAAACACTTCTAAAATCAATACCTCTTCCTAAATAATTGCATTTTTTGACCGAAAATGTAGTTATAGTTAACCGTATCTTTTATATATATATCTTTATTTAAGTCTCATCTATGTACAAACATATAAATAAAACATACAGTAACACATACAACGTACATAGCCATTCAATATTAGAATTACAAGAGACTATCACTATAATATTGACATAAAATATATACAACTATCACAGATTATTCATGCATTATTTTTGAAAAAGATGTATACTATAAAGCATTATACACTAAGAATTGAGACACCGGCGCTAATCTTGGCTCGAGACCTAAAAGATTATTAAAATAACTTTTGTTAAATCGTGAAAGGAAAAATAAATGCAAATGCATCGCTATATAGTCAAAAGCTTTTTTAAAAAATATTTTAAAAGATCAGTTATCACCCCAGATCAGATCTGGAATGACCTGATTAGCACCGATTTCTCAACATAATATAAAATTAATTTGTTTTACATTTAAGATATAATACATTATTTATATAAAATATTTCTACGTTTTTGTAGTATTGTAAAACAGGTTTTGGCACATATTCTTATCATATCTTTATTGGAAAAGAGAAACTTCATTTTATTACAGTCATCAAAATTATTAAAGTTTGCATCTATGCTTACTGCTTTAAGCATCAGATCTGTCCTAATATCTTTATAAGAGGCACATTTTAAAATAACATGACACTCATCTTCTATAGCATCATTACAGAAAGGACATAACCGGTCATTCTCATTAATACCCTCATATCGACCAGTTTCTAGTTTTAATGGCGCAACACCACATCTGAATTTTGCAAACGCTGATCTATGCTTCATTGGTAGCACAATTTTACAGTAATTTTCTACTTCATAATCATTTTTAAAAAGCCTATAAGTTCTTAATTTGTTACGTCCATTACCACGTATACTAGTTGTTTGATTTACACTTGCTTTCCACTCCGTAATATATATAGACATCATCTTTTCAAATACAGTATCAACAAATTTAATTTTGTTGATGTTTGAGTATGTATGAATATGAAGCTGTAAACTATCAAATTGATTTATAACTGTGAAAACCCAATTTTTACAAGAGTTATTATATTGAAAGCGAGAACGTAATTCGTTACACAATAGCGCGCGACAAACCAATTGTATGTTTATATTCAATGACGGATCCTGAGCAAAACAAACACATGTAATGGGAAGATAAACATTATATGCTAAACATGTCCTAAATGCTCTAGATACCAACAAATCGTACCACAAGTTTCTAATTGTTCAATAGAAAGTTATCAGACTAGCATAATAGTGTACTTAAGGAGCTCATTGTTTCTTTTCTCAATGCGTATTATATAATATATACTGGCAACGCTCGTGTGAACGAACGGTGCAGTTTAACCGCAGGCATCAATATTTGGTTTTAAAAAAGAAAACTCAATGTCGATGCATGATGTTGCCTTGAGTCGAAAGACTTTTTAAATACTTATTTATATGTGACATGATACCTTGTTGATGTAAAATGTAATCGTTGGATGACTAAGTAGAGAAGAATATATATCCAGCAAGACGAATAAAATGTCGAATATATTTATATACCATAGAATGAGCCCACCGAATGTTCATTGACAATGGCCTTAACATTGTTTCTCGGCATTTCATATATACGTTCAGGCAATCCCCGATATTTAGCAAAACAAATATTTTATATCACTTTTCATAATCAAAATATGTAAAAGTAAAAAAAAAACAACACTTCTGTCGTTAAGCGTTACTAGACCCTTGACCTAACGGTTTTAATCCGTCTTTGACAATAGGCTTTTCGATTATTCTAAATAAACTGTTATGTCACTTGAATATACACTACATAACTTACTTAGATTTCCCCTCAATCGTGTAATAACGAAATGTCAGCAGTAAAGTTGTCTTCCTTTCTACAAAAAGAATTAATTATATTGTAATATATTACTAACAAAATTACGTCTCTCTCTCTCTCTCTCTCTTCTATTTTTTTTCGTTGTCAAATTGGAGAATCTAGATAATTGTGTATCAAAATACGTGTTTTGGTTTGCGTACTCCCGAACACTGGCGGAGATTTTCGGTAAACGATCCAAGAGATTCCGAACACAAAATGTAAATAGATAGCTTAAATGAGCGCTATATTAAGAAGTTATTTATTCTGTTCATTTTCAAAAAGCAGCCAATAAGGTGTTTATAGGAATGGAATGGCTTAAGCAATATTACAAACACATTTTTTTAAATACATTTGTTAACATCAAAAATTGTTATTTTCGGAAGTTGAATTGAACTTTATAAACATACATGTTTGTATAGAAGTTGCCCTAATATATACACAATTAAAATCTAAATAGTAATGTTTTTTTAAAAAAATAATCAAGTATATCTCTAAACAAACCATTTTATTTATTTCTTTATCACGGTGTGTGTAGTATGTCACAGCGTAAAGTAATTTGTTCACAGTAATGCGATGGATTAGTTTAAATATTTGGCACCGGATTCTTTCAGATTGGTTGCAATATTCAACAGGATAAATTATACTTCAAAATGGTTAGAAAATATAGACTTAGTTACAGCAATGATTAAACAATTATTATATAACAAACATAATAGTAAATATAATAAAAAAAGTGTAGTAAATGGTGCCTGTATATAGTCAGTTTGTCATGTCGGGGATGCAGTGGATTAGTACCATAACAATTGATAAGTTCTAATCTTGGATTCGTGGCGCGGGATTTGTTTCCATTTCTTTTATTTATCTTCTGTCAATATTGTGTAAACAATATACATGTAAGACCAGAACTATGAGGTAATCCGTCTCATTACTGTGAACAAATCACTTCGCGCTGTGACATACTATACACGCCGTGTTTATAGCGTGGGGTTCGATAATGATAATAATGCATATAATAATAATTTCTTAATAAAGAGAGTTGTATATACATATTAAACCTTATTTCAATAAAACCCTCTGAATAACACATTAAAAATCAATAATATCAAAATTTCAATGTTTTAAATGAACAATATTTGGACCAGATACCTTCTAAAATCAATACAATGATAACAATGACAAAGAACAATATTTCATTTTCATGCGAACTATGTTTTAATAATCAAAAATGCTTTGTATACATATATAAAAGAAGCAACGCTATTCAGTTTTCTGATTTGTGGAGGTATTTTGTAACTGACTTTCATAGTCGAATAAGAAAATGAACGTTTGAAAAACTAAGTTTTAGTCTTTGGATGCATGAAGTCCTTGTTTGAAATTGCTGTTTGCTTTAAATATAATATGATATTTTATTCTATCAGGAAATAATACCAATCGAAGTTCTTTAAAACGTTTAATAGATTGTGTTTTATATGGCGCATCAAATATCAGTCAAGCAGCTATATTCTGTCTTTTTTTTAGTATTAGAACAAGTACCAGTAGCCCAAATAGTCACACAATAATCTAATATACAAACTTTAAGATATTTAGATAAACATATATTATTTTGAAATAAGTTTATCACATACTATACTAACTTGTGCTCCAACATAATGCTTATCAATAAATAAGCTAAGTACGTTTTGACATCGTACATGTTTCATTTGTAAATTGTTGACTGAAAAATATAAAAATCCTCGGTCGAGTCATACTTAAGACATAAAAAAAATATGTCACAAACTGTGATGAGAGGAGATTCGAACGAAACTGTATTTCATAACAGATAATACTCACTGTCAGCACTTTGAGCAAACATAGACATTTAGTTTAGTTTAAACTTATTTTTCTTACTTAGATTGCAAAACAAGTTATTACAAATGATGCAACTTCCGCAAAGTCCTCCTGATTAGAACCAGTACTAAGCTTATATGGAAAAAGTGCCTTGCTAGAGGACAACACATTACCGTGGGGGATCGAACTGACGGCCCTCCGATATTAGATTCGGCCACGCGATCCACCATCTCACCAGTTATGAGCGAAATTAGCATCTGTATTTATTGCAAGGGAAGTAAAACTTAATTTGGTTTTATTTAGATGTTGCTTCTCTGTGATTAAAGAGGCAGCTGACTCTATTAGTGTCATTAATTAGCATACATAATTGATATACATAATTAAACTGCCCTCCGAGTATTCTGATGTATAAAACATGTACAACTAACGCACATTCAAATACTGTAAAACTTTTGTACTTGACGACTTAGAAGTTTTGTCGTATTGTTCAATTTAACAGTTATTTTGAGATGTTCCTTGGACAATAAGATTTTCCAATTTTTCGAACCGTTGATTCATTGTCCTTTCGAGCTTTGTGATTTGTTCTTCAAGAGACGATGTTCGAAAATTCGTTATCTGTGGGTGAGATAGAACCTCCAAAATGTCCCAGATGGGTGTTACTAGGTATCTGTTATCACGTGTTTTGCCTTCAAATATTCCCAAAGCCTTAAGTTCAGGACCAGAACCAATTTCTTGGAATTTCATAAACACCACCGCACCAGAATCACCCGGCTTTGCAAACACTTGGTTGGGCAAGTCATCGATTACTATTTGATTTTTTAATGGAAATTTGTAATCGGAAATCAAATGCAGATCTTCGTATCTTATATCTGTAACGTTTATGAGCACACGACCTCTTGTGATTTTTTCTGTTTCAGATCCAAACATAAGTACCTCAGATCCGCCTAGACTCTGGCTGCGGACACATATTTGCCCTGATGAAAACTGCAGTTTGGAATTTTCATCTGCAATCATTAAATAAAAGGGAAGAAAATATATTTAATTTAGTGTTATTCTTTATTCCTTTATTCATTATGTTTATGCAATGTTGATACGTGATGCTACAAATTTGTTCCTGTCAAATCTAAAATAAAATTTGAATTAATGTGATTTTTAAAAAAAAACATACATGTACTAAAATTTTCAGCCTGTGGAAAGCATCGAGCGCGTTATTTAGTTTGACAAAGCACTGCGTTCTGATATACATTTTAAACCCTTTCTGTGTCCAGAGATTATGTTCAAAATAAGAAATGAAATGGCAACATAGTCAACCATCTTGGAATGGTTTGTAGCAAAAGACGAAGCACTGGTGTTTACGCTTGCTTTAGATCTCGCTCTTACCCTGTCATAAAATTATATCCCAACCAGACTTTTGTCATAAGAATATGGCAGCAGAAAAACGCATACAAGCACAGGTAAATATATACAAAAATAATAAGGGATGATATACGCAGATGTAATTGATAACTTTTCAGAAATCAGAGCAGCAACAGAATAGAAATCAGAGCAGCAAAATATAAATCATAGCAGCAAAAGAATAGAAATCAGAGCAGCAAAGGAATAAAAACGATTACGAGTACGACGGAAAAGAATAGAAGTCAGAGCAGAAAAAGAATAGAAATCATAGCTGCAAAGGAATAGAAATCAGAGCAGCAAAAGAATAGAAATCAGAGCAGCAAAAGGATAAAAATGATAACGACTACAGTAACTACATCGATTAAATATCACAACAAGCTCCACTACATATACAATTAGAGTCACAAGTGGTATAACACTACTTTGAGCGAGAGTATTGCTCTTTTATTACTTAGAAATTTTAATATTTTTTATATTTCAGAAAATATTTCTGAGGTCTTATTCTAATGTGTTCAGTTTTATATAAAATACCAACAGGAATCTGTTAATAACAGTTACAGATTGAAACGTTTTCCAGCGTGAGCAGCCATTATATTCTCTCGAATCATTTAACCATAGGATATATAAAAATCCAATACCTCATAATGTATAGCTATTGTTATGAAATGAGCTGGTAAGGATAACATGTTTATTGATAAAATTTGGAAGTAACCCTGAATCAATCTTAAACACAAACAATAAATGGTACTTTAAATATATACATACCTGTACCTTCCTGTTCCGGAAACCGTCCACTAATTGGGTGTCTGTTTTCGATGGCAATCAGTGCAATTTCGGTACCGGCTTTGTTTTCTTCTCCCGATCTGTACCATGCCTGTATAACATGTCCAAAAATATCCTTACAGTCTGTAGAATGTGGTTGAAATACCTTTGGTGCTTCATCAATTTTCCACTCTTTATGACTATTGGATATCAGATCTTTCATGGATGCATCATCCAATACGACATGAGCACTAGTTACGCAACATGTCGTGTTTTTATAATCCATAAACATACCGAGAGTTCCTGTCATGGAACTGCTGATCTGGCAACCGACACATAATCGGTCTTGTCGAGTTTTAGCGCCGCCATAAAACCTAAACCCACCTTCACGCACGTCGACACGAATTCCGTTAATATGTGTTTTAAATTGTTCCTCAGAAATGGGAATCAACCCCTTCACGCGTACATACAAAACTATACAAGTTTCTTTAATGAGTTCTTGTTTGTCGCCATAGTTTGCCGATTTACAGGGACACCCAGAAATCATAGTTAAATTGCTATGTTCTCTCATTAGCTTTTCCGAATTTTTCTGAATGCATTCTTGGAGCTTTGCAGCTTCTTCCTCTGTCAGATATATGTTGTTGCTTAGCCTATAATTTGTAATATCCTGTCCCTCGTTGCTGTATTCATCAACACAACGGCACATCACTGGATAATCTTCCGGTACAACGTTGTCTGATTCCACCTTCGTGATCACAACAAAAACGATTGATTCGGTATCGTCTACTCTATACGCTGGATAAACTTGCAATATGTTGTCTGATGTGGCTTTAATGCGTTTGCTTATGTGCTGACATGCAAGAAAGAATATATTCTTGCAGGACGCGTCAGTGTAAAAATGTTTAAACGTTTTCCATACAGGCAGATGTCCCCTTTTAAGAAGACGGCGTGCACCTTTGAGAGATCTTGTATTCATACACATCTCCCATGTCAAATCATCTAGAAAAGAAACGTTTTGAGTTGTTCTGTGGTATTTTAACACTTCGACAGACATTTGAAATGCGTTTTCAGATAACCTATGGAATTAAGTAAGCAAAATAAATTTGATTCTAATGGCTCACTATTGCAATGCTGATTCATATCTATTTATTTTCTATCTAAAATATATTGATATTACTAATATATAAGTATCAATTATATATAGAAAAAGGTAAACAAAGTATCTCACAAAACGCCTTTGTATATAAAAATCCAATACCTGTTCAGTGTTGGAATGCAATGATTTAAAATAAAAAAAAATGAATTAACAAATGTAACGATTAAATTTTAAAAAAAATTATATTGCAATAAACAGTCAAAACATTGTTTAAAAGCTGTCTGTTTCTGTGTAATTAAATGACACTTATGTCCTTTTATATCAAGCATTAATTTGTTCCGTTTAACGTTTACAAAGTTAAAAGCTAATCTAATGAACAAATCCTGGCCATTGCCTCAAATTAGAACGATCAATTTAAAACAAAAAAAGGCAGCAAATATATATAATTAATTACGCTGAAAGCAGCCCTGGCGTCAATATAGAGCAATCCAATGCTTATGTTGCATTTATCACTATCATTATGCACATTAAGGGAAATCTATATTTTCAGGTTGTTTTGCAAACAAAAAAGCGTACAAAATTACCTTGAACTTGTTTTTTCTTTTTCTTTTTGTGTTGTTTTCTTGATAGCTTTATTACTAGAACAAACAAAAGAAACATAGGTTTTGGAAAATAAGAATTATTTCAAAACCATTTGAAGCTAATAGCTTGTATTTAAACCTGTGTACTAAGTACTTTCAAATCGACATTTAGTTATTTAACATCAGATATTTATTTACCAATGGTGTAAAGTTACTTCGTTTTAAAGTTTTAAAGTTTCATTAGTAACACTGTTTACTGTATTGATACTGTATTGATACATCATTCAAGGTAATGTTTTCAACATTTTATATTCAAACATCTCAAACTAGAAGTAAAATATCTAATAGAAGGATCCCTTGAAAGTTTGTATTGCAACCAAGGAAAGAAATTGTAAATTCAGTTTTATATTTGTAATGATACGTGTTTATAAACATACATTTTGCAGTTCTATTTTTACCAAACATGTAGATTTTTCAAACAGTGCTTTTGATTGAAAAATAATTAGTGATGTCTGAACGTCTACCCTTTTAATCGATAGCTAAGCAGTCATAGATTTTAATCCATTGAGTAAACAAAGGTTTACCAAATTTTAGCTTGACAAATATCCTAGTCAACTATGTCAGTATACGTTTGCTAAAAAATCTATTGATGATTCCAGAATATTCCTTTTTCGATTCATTGATAGGACTAAAGTCACTTGCAATTCTGTAGTCATTAGCTTATATGGTATGAGTGCATAAGATAAGTGTTTGTAATTACCTTTACAAACTTAAATATACTCAGCAGTGGTTTATTATATAATCGAGAGCAATAACGTGATACATGTAGTTATTACCAAAATAACATAAATGTCTTCAAGTTTTCCATCCGGTCCATTTTAAATACGACATAATGGTTTATTTTTTAAGAGGTTCATCCCATTTGGTTTGTGTAAGACAAAATACGATCAGCCGGGCCCGATTAGCTCAGTCGATTACGCGTCTGACTAACAATCCAGGGATCGTGAGTTCGAATCCCCGCCCGGCAACGGTCTCCGTGTTGTTTGATATACGACAATGTGTTTCATTTTCATTTGATTCTCACCACTGATTCAAGTGGGAAAGCTATTAGTTACTTGCGGAGATGACGTGTGCTCGAGAACTGGTTAATCCCAGGAAACAGTGATTACGTTAACTGATCGTCTATTAGCCTTCGATGGCATAAAAAAGACGCTAAATATTTAATTAATCAATCAAAACCACCAAGTAAATGCATATACAAATGTATGAAAACAAATTATGTTACCGCCTATAGTATTACTTTTATGAATAATTGTTAACGCAAGCATGTATTTTAATGTTCTGTATTCATTAACATTTAAAGCTCATGTTCATTTTGGTGAAGTACTTTCAGGCAAAAAAAGACAGATATTATAATATTATGACCAGTCTTGTGTCCGTTTAAGACTATAGTAGTGTATGTTATAAAGTAATTTGCGTCGCTATATGCGTATAAGTAATATTAACGTTGTAAAGCAACGTGGCAATGTCATAAAGGGATTGAATTTGAATTAAGAAAGCATACTTGCAGAAATCGAAATGACCGATTAAAACTTTTGCTAAGACGTAGTGATACCTTAAAGCCTAAGTAGAGTCTGTCATTCATTTAGATTCAATAATCAAAAAAGTGTTCTTACTTTTCGCATTAAAGCGTTTTCTTGTCAGGTGGGGCTGTTTCACTTTGCTACCAGATCTGGTAATGACTCCGGTATTGTCTTTATCCAATTCTTTGATAGGACTTGACATGCTGCTGTTGGTTTCATCATCTAACGTGGTATAAAGAATATATACAATTGTAAAAGTTACTGCGATGGTTACACATACAGTAGTTAAATTGGAATATAAGACAAGATAAGATTTGAATATATTTCGTAATTTCCTTTGTGAACTTCTCAAAAGTAGTTACTTATATCATCAACGCGTCATAACGTGATTAAAATAATTATTACCAATACAACGAAATTGACTTCAATTCTTTCCCAATTCCAACTATTAAATCTTTCTTTCCCTCGCAATCGAAGCGTAATTGTTGATTGTAAACTGTATAAGGTATAAGCACTACACATAATTTACCTTCACATCAACACATGTGTAGCTATAAACAGCAATAATTAAGAAACATGACACCAAGAGATTAATTTGCATTGAGAAATCAGATAGAAATTAAATACAACTTATTGCAAAAGTTCTAATCGGTGATCTTGATTTTATTGATAATTAATATGTCAGGTTTATAATTTAATCTATGGTCTAATGAACAAATTCATTTTCCAGATTTTCAGTAATTTGATACAGAAATAAATATGTTTAAAATGCATCACCCGCAAAATTAATATTCACTATAATATCAAATCTGCACTGATAGTGACCATGTAACTTGTAAATCGCTGTATTGCACTCATCAATTACAAACTACATGAATTTATTCTAATCCAATAAATATCGACATATATTGGATAACTGGGGATGTCACTGATTCGTGAAACACGTACAACATCTTATATTCGACAGGGGTTTAGGGGTATAATTTAATAGTAAAGAGAACACAGTTAAGAAGAAAATATATTACGATCTGCCAACAAACATGTTGAATTAAACTGCTCATTTCAATAAATTGTCCAAACTACATTGGCCATAAAGTTGATTTCTACAACCATTTCAAATGATTATACCATATTTGTCATTTCGACAAAGCTGAATTATTTTAAACCAAAGTGTAAGTATATGATTTGTTTCAATATAAGAGTATAATGACAAATGATGTTCTTACATTCCGCATTGAAACGTTTTCCAATCTGCTCTGGCTGTATCTGTTTGCTACCATATCTGGTAATGACGCCAGAATGTTCTTCATCCATTCTATCAATATGGCTTGACATGGTGCTGCTGCTGGCGTCATTATTTGTCGTACACTGAGACGCTGCAGAAACATTACATTTGGCAAATCTTAATTTATTTCAAAAATGCATAATTGTGCAATTCAATTTTTTTTCGGACAGTTAAAATCAACGCTTCTTGTCGCTTGTTTATTAATATTAATATACTAAACCTATCCAGCTGATTTTAACGGAAAATGTGGCAAAAAAACTAAAATCAAAAGTCACTCTAAGTTCAGTATTTGGTGTAACTTCCTAAAGAAAAATGCATGCTTGTCAGCGTCGTCACATATATTATATAGTGGCTGTTACTGATGTTATGACATTCTGTGGAATATTGTGACACTCATGAATTAAACATTACGTAGCTGGTAGAAGTCAGATGCTCCTAGACGCCGGTGACATACACGATTGTCCAACCCGTCGCATACAGGCTCTGTAAGGGGCGACCGCGTAACTTGCAAATCACTGTATTGCACTCATCAATTACAAACTACATGAATTTATTCTAATCCAATAAATATCGACATGTATTGGATAATTGGGGATGTCACTGATTCGTGAAACACGTGCAAAATCTTATTTCCGACAGGGGTTTAGGGGTATAATTTAATAGTAAAGAGAACACAGTTAAGAAGAAAATATATTACGATCTGCCAACAAACATGTTGAATTAAACTGCTCATTTCAATAAATTGTCCAAACTACATTGGTTATAAAGTTGATTCCTACAACCATTTCAAATGGTTATACCATATTTGTCATTTCGACAAAGTTGAATATTTTAAACCAAAGTGTAAGTATATGATTTGTTTCAATATAAGAGTATAATGACAAATGATGTTCTTACATTCCGCATTGAAACGTTTTCCAATCTGCTCTGGCTGTATCTGTTTGCTACCATATCTGGTAATGACGCCAGAATGTTCTTCATCCATTCTATCGATATGGCTTGACATGGTGCTGCTGCTGGCGTCATTATTTGTCGTACACTGAGACGCTGCAGAAACGTTACATTTGTTTTCATTTATTTCAAAAATACATAATTGTGCAATTTTTTTTTATCGGACAGTTAAGATTAACGCTTCATGTCTCTTATTTATCAATATTAGTATACTAAACCTATCCAGCTTACTTTAACAGAAAATGTGGCAAAAAAATAAAAACAAAAGTCACATTAAGTTCAGTATTTGGTGTAACCTCCTAAAGAAAAATGCATTCTTGTTAGCGTCGTCCCATATATTATATAGTGGCTGTTATGACATTCTGTGGAATATTGTGACACTCATGAATAACACATTACGAAGCTGGTATAAGATAGATGCGTCCGGACGCCGGTGACATAGATGCTGATCCAACTCGTCTCATATAATTAAGTAGTAAAAAGAATACATACTACGATCTGACAACAAACATGTTTGAACAGAACTGCTCATTGCAATAAATTGTTCAAACTGCGTCGCGTCTAAAGTTGATTAATGCAAACATTTCAAATGGTTATACAATATTTGTTATTTTGACGAAGTTAATTTATTTTAAACCAAAGTGCAAGTATTCGATTTGTTGCGATATAAAAGCAGTATACACTTATATTTATCACGGAATGAAGTTGGTGAACGATGATGGCACGTGGTTTACAATAAAATTATAAGCTCGAATATAAATATTTGTTAATCAATACCATGATATTTACCTTTAGGTTTAATTTTATTTTCCATCATTTCATGAGGTGCGTATCTAAATTCATTCCTTGCCTTCTCTTTCATTTGCTTCTTGGTGTCTCTGACATATACATCATGATTTTCATTGACTTTCCGTTTTAGATTTGGATTGTCTAAAATGTTACCAATGGAATACGTAACATGCGATATAAGTAAATGATGTCGAATAAATGTCAAATCACAATTCATAAATCCATAAAAAGTAAATGGCCATACGATGATAAAGAAAACGTAATCTGCTTATAAAATACTTTATCTGTTTCAAGTAATAACGTTTATAGTAACTCCTAAACAAGCTAACCATATGTTGTTGCAGAGTACAAACATTTACAATGGTCATACAATATTTGTTGATAAACGAAGTTCAATTGTTTTACACCAAAGTTTAATTATATGATTTGTTTAAAAATAAAATGAGTATAAACATATATTTATAAGTTAGAGTTTAGCATTTAATGATCCAAACTGTTTAGAAACGAACTCAGACATGCATATAATTTCCGGACTTTAGAATGTCTGACTTACCTAAACATATGCTTATCAGCTTCAAAAAAAATATAAATTTATAAACTAAAAGTTTTTTTCGATTTATATTAAACTACATATTGACTTAACGGGATTTAGCGATAGGATATGGTCTTATTTAATTCAAGGTAACATCGAAATAGCGACAAGCATCAATTAAAACTTATACCTGAAATTCTACAGCATTTCCTCAGTATTATACCATTGATTTCGACAAAGTGATGCTAATATAACAGTGAATTTTACCAAATCCGTGTTGACAAAAAATATCAATAAATCGAGGTGACCGATAAGAATCTCAGTGTAGTGATTCCTTAACACCTAAGAAATATCGGTCACTAATTAAGAGTCAGCGGACAACGTTTGGTCTTACATTCCGCATTGAAACGTTTTCCAATCTGCTCTAGCTGTATCTGTTTGCTACATGTATCGGATCGGGTAATGACGCCAGAATGTTCTTCATCCACTCTATATAAAGGACTCGACACGCTGCTGCTGCTGCTGCTGGCGTCATTAGTTGACATACACAGAAACGCTACAGAAACGTTATATTTGGCAAAATTTAATTTATTTCAAAAATACATAATTAAGCAATTCAATTTTGTTTTCGGACAGTTAGGATCATCGCTTCATGTCTCATGTTTATCAATATTAGTATACTAAACCTATCTAGCTGACTTTAACGGAAAATGTGGTAAAACAACATAAAAACATCTTGTTTAGGCGAGTTCTTATTTTTATTTATTACATAAATTATAAAGTTTTAACTTTCAATTTAGATAATTATTTAGAAAACCAACATCCTTATATTAATTTAAAATCAAAAGGACCAAACAACAATGTATAACAACATTATGTTTAATATCTCTAATATAATTACATGTATTTCTAGAAAATTTTGAAAATAATAAATGATTACCTGATCGGTTACATTTCGTCACTGTAGCAGGTTTTATTAAACGTGTTGCTGCAATTGCTGTTTCTTTTGCATTTCGAACATCTTCTTTTATATCCGTTTTCAAAACAGCATTCATTTGATTTAGAATATCAAAGACAGATGCCGGCAGAGGTTTATATTTCAACTCGTCGATATATGCATCAGTCTGTTTCTTACAATTGGGATCATTTACACATCCAGCAAGATCAGATGTTGCCTTTTCGAGTATATCCCAAGCAACTGTGAATTCGCGATCCTTTATATGGTCCACGGAAGCTTTATGATACAATTGATTACGAACATCACGTATTTTGTCAATATAAGTTTGTTCATTATGTGGTAATGGGTAAAATAAGCCCTGTAGAAGTGAAGAAACTAATGTTACATCCCATTCCTGGATATCTGCACAACCATGCAGTGGGAAGATATGGGATAATTGCGAACTGTTGATATGCTTTCGTTGTACCATTTGGTGAATGGTTTGTCGGTGAAAGTTTAGATATGCGTCCAGTGTCGTGTATTGAACACCTGGCCGACGATCTGCTTTTGCTTTTTGAAGGAAAAGTTCCCGCTGTGGCTCTGGACATCCTTCGACAATAAACGTAACAAGACGAGAGTAGTGATCTTCGTCAGCCATTTGAAAACAATTGTTTCAGCTTGATGACAAAAGTATCTGAAAGCAAGCAATTTTTTATACAATATATATACCGCCTACCCCTGTCAACACAATATCGTGTCGATGTTTTCCCGACATGCCAAATATGATTTAATAAGCAACAGCTCATAGGAAAGATTTTTGTCATCATATAAAACAAAGTTGTAAATAACAGTGCTTAGTACGTAGGGGAGACATCATCAAATGTTTCAGCAGTAAGGAGCTGTACAAAGAAGTGAGAAAACGTCATTAAATGTTACTGAGGAAGGATGAAACATCAATAAATGTTACGGAAGATGGACATTTTGCTATCAAATATTACGGACGAAGAACACTGTGTAATCAAATGATACAAAGGAAGGACATCAAATTTACTGAGGAAGGACAATATGTCACGAAATGTTACTGACGAAGGACATCATTAAATGTTAAGGAGAAAAGAAACTATGTCATTATATGTCACAAAGGAAATACATAATGTCATTACATGTTAAGGAGGAAGGGCACCATGTCATTTAATCTAACGGAGGAAGTGCATTATGTCATTAAATATTCTTAAAGAAGGACACCATGTTATGAAATGTTACGAAGGAAACACATATCAATAAATATTCCGAAGAATGAAGAACATAATGTCATTAAATGATACAGAGGAAGGACATTATGATATCAAATGGTACGGAGAAAGGATATTATGTCAACAAATATGACGGAAGAAGGGCATCATGTCATTAAAGGTTGCGGAAGAAGGGGATTATGTCATAAAATGTTACGGAGAAAATACATTATGTCAAAATATTAGGAGGAATAACATAACGTCATCAAATGTTTAGAAGGAAGAATATATCATGAACTGTTTCTGAAGAAGGAAACCATGTTATGAAATATTACGGAGAGAAAACATCATATCAATAAATGTTACGGAGAAAAGAAATTATGCCAATAAATGTTACATACAAAGGGCATTTTGTCATCAAATATTAAGGGGTAGGACATTATGTCATAAACTATTACGGAGGAAGGACATTATGTCATCAATGCTACGTAGGAAGGCAATCATGTCATTAAAAGTTACTAAGGAGTTACAAAACGTCAAACAATGTTACAGATAAAGACATCAAATGTTAGGGAAGAGGGAAATTATGTTATGAAATGTTACGGAGGATGGATATTATATCATCAAATATTGCAGAGGAGAAATATTACGTCATCAAATGTAAAGGATGAAGTACATTATGTCATTAAATGCTTCGAAGGAATGTCACTGTGTCATCAATTATTACGGAGGAAGGACATTTTGGCATCAAATGATACGGAAGAAAAATATTACGTTATCAATTGTTACAAAGGAACGACATTGTGTCATCAAATGTTACGGAAAAGGAATGTTACGTCATCAAATGTTACTGAGGAAAGATAATATGTCATCAAATATTACAGAGGAAAAATACTATGTCATCATATGCAAATGAAGAAGGACATTATGTCATAAAATGCTAAGGAGGAAGGGCAAAATGTCAGCAAATGTTAAGGAACAAGGAAATTATGTCATCAAATGCAAAAGAAGAATGACATTATGCCATCAAATGCTAAGGAGGAAGGGCATCATGTCATCAAATGTCAAGGAAGAATGACATTATGTCATGAAATGTAAATGATGAAGTACATTATGTCATTAAATGCTTCGGAGGAATGTCACTGTGTCATCAAATATTACGGAGGAAGGACATTTTGGCAACAAATGATACAGAGGAACAATATTATGTCATAAATAAGAATAATAAAATGCTAAGGAGGAAGGGCAAAATGTCATCAAATGTTAAAGAACAAGGAAGTTATGTCATCAAATGCAAAGGAAGAATGACATTATGCCATCAAATGCTAAGAGGAAGGGCATCATGTCATCAAATGATAAGGAAAATGACATTTTGTCATGAAATGTAAAGGATGAAGTACATTATGTCAGTAAATGCTTCGAAGGAATGTCACGTCATCAAATGTTACGGAGGAAGGATAATATGTCATCAAATGTTACAGAGGAACAATATTATGTCATAAAATGCGAAGTAGGAATGATATTATGTCATAAAATGCTAAGGATGAAGGGCAATATGTCATCAAATGTTAAGGAAGACGGCAATTATGTCATCAAATGCTTAGGAAGAAAGAAATTATGTCATCAAATGCTTAGGAGGAAGGACATTTTGGCATCACATGATACGGAAGACGAATGCCACGTCATCAAATGTTACGGAGGAAGGATAATATGTCATCAAATGTTACAGAGGAACACTATCATGTCATAAAATGCTAAGGAGGAAGGGCAATATGTCATCAAATGTTAAGGAAGACGGCAATTATGTCATCGAATGCTTAGGAGGAAGTGCATCATGTCATCAAATGTTAAGGAAGAATGACATTATGTCATCAAATACTAAGGAAGAAGGAAATTATGACATCAAATGTTCCATAGGAAGGTCATTATGTCATCAAATTTTACGGGAGAGGAATGTAACGTCATCAAATGTTACGGAGGATAGGATAATATGTCATCAAATGTTACGGAGGAACAACATTATGTCATCAAATGCTAAGTAGGAAGGACATTATGTCATAAAATGCTTAGGAAGAAGGACAATATGTCATCAAATATTAAGGAAGAAGGAAATTATTTCATCAGATGCTAAGGAGGAAGACATTATGTCATCAAATGCTAAGGAGGAAGGACATTATGTCATCAAATGTTAAGGAGGAAGGACATTTTGTCAACAAATGTTAAGGAACAAGGAAATTATGACATCAAATGTTCCATAGGAAGGTCATTATGTCATCAAATTTTACGGGAGAGGAATGTAACGTCATCAAATGTTACGGAGGAACAACATTATGTCATCAAATGCTAAGTAGGAAGGACATTATGTCATAAAATGCTTAGGAAGAAGGACAATATGTCATCAAATATTAAGGAAGAAAGAAATTATTTCATCATATGCTAAGGAGGAAGACATTATGTCATCAAATGCTAAGGAGGAAGGACATTATGTCATCAAATGTTAAGGAGAAAGAATATTATGTTATCAAATGTTAGGGAAGTAGGACATTATGTCATTAAATGTTACGGAGGAAGGACATTATGTTGTCAAATGCTATAGAGAAAGGACATGTCATTAAATGTTAGAGAATAAGCGATTGATGTCATCAAATGTTACGGAGGTAGGGCATTATTATTGAATGTTAGGTAGGAAGAACATTATGTCATCACAAAATCTCAAACACACTTGAAGTTTTGTCAAACAGACTCAAAGTTTGACCTCGGACGGACGGACGGATGAACAAACTAACGGACAATGGGGGCATAAAAAGAAGATACCGAACACTACTTTATTCAATATCCTATATATACTTCGATTTTTCGTTATACACTTCGTTTTCATCGCTTAAGTACACGTGTGTTGTGTTGTTATATTTGGGTAAGAGTACATACAAACCAGTGACGAAAATACCTTTATATTTTCATAGGTACACCAATTCATTAAAAAGACGAAACGTTTTGCTAAAATTGACTTTCTTGGTCATTGCCGTAGCCAAAGCTTGATTTTACAGGAGGCACATTCCCAACCTTGCTAGGATGCTTCGATGAAAAAACAGTAAGCTCCCACAATGCATTTTTGCTGTTTCCTGATATCTGAGACACATATTACACCTTTCAAACTGATAACACTGACACCTGCATTTTATACAAAGTGTTCATGTTTTAAATAAATATTTTGAATGACATCTTGTTGCAAGTTGTGGATAATTATATTGTTTTTATTAAATTATTAATTAAAACATTTGGATATGAAAAAGAGAGATAAGAGATAAACTCTTCTTTTAATATAAATAATATCATTGGAAAGCTTAATAAAAATATCTTATTATGCTGATAAGTACAAATTTGGAATAATATAGTTGAAATAAGGTGTCGGAGATAATATATATCCAGTTTTTCAAAAAATAAACTTCAATTTGTATAGAACATATAGAGAAGTACGGTGATTGTCTTTAATCTTAACAAGAACCAAAAATGTATTAATTTAAAATGAAGAAAAAATAATCAACTCATAGAGGACCTTTTAAACAACATTTTGTATTAAGTACAAATTTGATATTTTAAACGGTTATTGATTTATGAAGATTAAAGAGAAATCGTCCTTCTTTGTTTATAGTAAAAATATTATCAATATCGAAAGTTGGGTATGTATATTTTCATATGCGAAACTAAAGTTTCATAGACGACACTAGAATTTCTCACTTGATACACAACATCCTTACTCGACTATAGATTTTTCTTATTGGGAACCAGATTTTCTAAACTATATATTCTCAACTTCCTTGCACAACATTCAAATTTCTTATTTAACACTATATTTCATACACGGCACAACATTCTCTTACTTGATACACAGAATCCATATTTGACTATAGATTTTTCTAACTGGGTACTAGAATTTCTAATCTACATATACTCAACTTCCTTACACGACATTCAAATTCCTTTTTTGACAATATATTTTCATACGCGACACTATATTTTCTTACTTGATACACAAAATCCTTACTTGACTATAGATTTTTCTTACTGGGTACTAGATTTTCTAATCTATAAATATTGAACACCCTTACACAACATTCAAATTCCTTATTTGACAATCTATTTTCATAGGCGACATTACATTTTCTCACTCAATACAAATCATACTTACTCGACTATAGATCTTTCATACTAGGCACAAGATTTTCTAATCTATATATACTCAACATTCTTACACAACATTTAAATTCCTTCTTTGACACTATATTTTCATATGCGAAACCAAATTTTCTCATTCGGTACAAAACATCTTTACTTGACTATAGATATTTCTTATTGGCCCTAGATTTTCTAATCTATATACTCTCAACATCCTTACAAAACATTCAAATTTCTTATTTAACACTATATTTTCATATGCGACACTAGATTTTCTCACTTGATACACAAAATCCATACAAGACTATAATTTTCTCTTACTAGGAACTAAATTTTCTAATCTATCTATACTCAACATCCTTACACAATATTTGAAATCTTTATTTGACACTATATATTCTCACTTGATACACAAATTCTTACTTGTTTATAGATTTTTCTGACTGGTTACTAGAATTTCTAATCTTTATAAACTCAATTTCCTTACACTATAATTTCATATGCGACACAAGATTTCTCACTCAGTATGCAACATCCTTATTCGACTATAGATAATTTTACTGGGCACTAAATTTTCTAATCTATGTATACTCAACATCCCTATGCGACATTTGATTTCCTTATTTGACACTTTAATTTCATACGCGATATTAGATGTTCTCACTCGATACACAGCAGCCATACTCAACTATATATTTTTCTTACTGTACAATAGATTTTCTAATCTGTATATACTCAACATCCTTAAAGAACATTCAATTTCTT